>CM066033.1:770914113-771352579 GCA_033557465.1 Ichthyophis bannanicus | reverse complement strand
GGTATTTCCCTGGCTAGCTCAGTCTGGGCTCCGGCATGGAGCCAAAGAGCACTTGCGTTTCCCATTTTGCCATGGCACCGCATTTCCATGCAGGACGTCCGATCGCCTGCACCAGCAGCAATGTCCATTTCCCCCGATTCAGCCTTCTGAGGTGGCGGGGAACCCCCAGGCCTTCAGTCCTGGGCTGGAAGGCCTCCAACATCGGGTGGGGGTGGGGGAAAGACTATTCCAGTCTCCGAAGGTGGAATAAGTCCCCCATCTAACGTGGCCATGCCTGGGACATACGACAGGCCATTACCGGAATCTGTCCTGTATGTCTGGAAAAACAAAAATTTGGGGGTCATGCCTGCCAGCCCACCCTCGACCTTCCGTCGGCCTCAGCATACCCTCACCTGCCTCACACAGAGCTTTCTTTCCCGCACACTCTCTTTTCTATGTGCGGGGAACTCTGGCAGAAATACGGACCCGGGGGTTTAGTGGGGGAATATATGTCCAACCGGGAAAGTATATGGTCCCCGCTAAAACTTGGGTCAGAATGTACCCCATAACTTTTTGGCCGAGACATCTTAGCCATTTAAAATAAGGAGTAACAAGTGTAATCGGGGTGGGTTTAAATTTTAAGCCAAATAGAAAAACAATATTCAGCTTGCTATCTGGCTTAAAAGTTTATCCCAGACAAAGTCAGTTGGGTAGATTATAACAGGCCTAAGATATCTGTATATATTGAACTGGCTATATTCAATGGACGATGACTTAAACAGATATCTTTTTAAATATCCAATTAAGATAATGGTATAACTTAGCTCGTCATCTTTAACCAGCAATATCATTCAGCTGTAATATGGAAAAAAACCCTTAGAGGACCCAGTACTGAAAAGGGCTTAGCCCGGCTAGCAGGGAACCTGCTAACAAGCTAAGTCCCACTTAGAAGGCCCAATATTCAGCAGTAGCTGTCCCAGATAAGGGGTTTATTTTAAGAAGAGATAATTGTGAAGATGGCTATCCCAAAATGCCAACATAGATGTCGCAAATGCCTGGGGACATGCTGCTAAAGGTGATTTCATAACCCTGCCAGAGTCAGCAACCATTTCTCAATGGCAGACCACATCCAACGTTGGTATGTCCTGAGCATCACATGTGTTTGGGGACATTTCTGGGCATGGCCCAAGGAGGAGCAAGTGACTGGGCTATATCCAATAAACATATTTAGGCATAGCATTCGGGCCGTGCCAGACATGGCAGGGACAAGATGCCCTCATAAGCAAAAAACAACGTAAACAACCTGCCCTATAAATCACAAATACATAAGGGACGTTGCTCTCCCATGCCTGACCGTGGTTTATTAATTGTGGCTGGAGGAGCTTGTACTGGATCTAGATTGTTCTGCCTGTTGTCCATGTCCTACCAAGCAGGTCTTTGTAGTGTATCCCCTGTGTCCTCCACTGTGCATGTTCCCCCTGCCCTTCCCGGCAGCTCACCATACCCCATCGTTTCCCAGTTCCTTTCCCGACCCCTAGTCCTCAACCACTACAAGTCCCAATGCCCCCCCCAAACTGCAACTGTGCGCCTCCATGGCCTGTGTGTTGACTGTCTCTGCCTGTGTGTGCCTGTGCCATGAAGTGCTGTGAATGCACGGTGTGTGTTGGCCTGCTATAGAGGAAACTATGGGGGTTTGGCTTGAGGTGTGAGTCAGAGCTCTCTGTGTTGCGATAGTGCACAGAGCACTGCAACTGGTGGTGGTAGCAGGAGGGTGTTGGTGGTGGGTTGAAAATGTGGATACTGTGCTTTCATGGTTTACACTTGTCCTGCAGGAGAAGACCCACATAGGAACACAATAAGTATAGAAGAGGGCACCCCTACCAGAGGGTGTATGGGGCAAGGGTCCAATATCTGGGGCCTCACAGATGAACACTGTCCACCCCGGTTTCTGGTTGATAACGCAGCCTATACACCCAGCTATGTCTGGAGCCCCTCTTCGCCTCAACCACACAGACAGTCATCCCATTACCTGTGTGCCTGAAGGTTGCCACAGCCCTAGCACCTCCTGGCCACCAGCGGCTTCCAAGCAGTGCTGGTTGCCAACAGCAGGATTCAGCCAGTCAGAAGTATCCCAATGCATCCCCCAGAGTTCCTGATGGCTTTTTCTCACCAGTACCGAGAAGGCCTTCCACTTATATGAATATACAGCGTGCCTGCTGCAATGCCCAGGGCCAAAATAACATGATAGGTTTTTTCCACACGTCCCAGGGTCATGCCCCATGATTCACGATATCCTCTCACTGACAGGCATAAGATGAGAACTTTACCAGCAAAGAAGTACCTGGAGGCTGGCTCCTTAGGCAAGCAGGGGCAGAGGAAGCTATGGAAACAGGTGTTCAGTGTCTGTAGAGGATATCAAGAGAGACATGCATAAATCACAGACCAATATACCCACAAAGCAGGCCACTACAAAAGCAAGCAACAGGGGCCAGTTGGGGGGGGGGAGAAAAAAAAGGACGGTCACATGTTTCAAGTTGGAGAGAGTGCCTCGGGCACATCTGGGGAGCTGTATTCAAATCCCATCTTTAAATACACACATCCAAGGGTCTGAGGGACCCCCAGAAATCTAATGCTTATGCACTAAGTAGAGGACGACTGGACCCAGACAAGGTGAGAAGAATAGGCAGTCATCTAGTGCCGATTACTGTCTGGGGTCTGAGGCACATGATGGTAAGAGGATGGAACATGCATGGAAAAGTGGGAAAAGCTGGTTTGGGGTACTCTCGCTGTACCATACATGCTTCTACTCCTGCCAACTAATTACTACTACTAATGATCGTTTGTATAGCACTTACATGTTTAATGCAATTGCTGTACCTAGACATGTTAGATACTGTAGAGCTTACAATCTTGTCAACAGACAACACAACAGCTGGCGGATTAGGATATGTCAGGGGAATGGTAGGAAACACATTGTTGGAGAGCAGGAGGCTACGTGGATGAGGATCCAAAAGCAGTCTCAAAGAGGTGAGTTTTTAGCCTGGATTTGAAAAGGGCCAGAACATGAAGTCTAAAGTATCAACTCAAGTAGTTTGTTCCAGGCATAAGAAAAAGAAAGGTGTAAGAATCAAAGTCTGGAGTTGGCAGTGGAAAAGAAGGGCACAGATAGAAGTGATCAGCCAGAAGTGTGGAGTTCCCGAGGAGGGGTATAGGAGAGATAACAAGAGGAAAGGTATTGAGGAGCAGCAGAATGAATCCACTTTTAGGTCAGTAGAAGACGTTTGAACCGGATACGGATAGGGAGCCAATGAAGCAATTTGAGAAGAGGGGTTATATGAGCACAGTAACTTTAAAAGGATTGAAGGGGAGAGAGATGATTCAGAGGGAGACCAGCAAGGAGGAGGCTACAATAGTCTAAATGGGAGTTAACTCAAGAGTAGGTAAATGTCTTAGTTGTGTGTTCAGAAAGAAAAGGATGAATTTTGCTGATTTATAGAGAAAGAAACAACAGAGTTTAGCTATCTGTTGGATGTATGTGGGGAAGGAGAGGAAGGAGTCAAAGATGACTCCAAGGGTGCAAGCCAAGGAAACAGAGAGGAGTAGAGCACTATCCACAGAAAAAGAGAGAGGAAAGGAGGAGGTGCGTTTAGGGGTAAAGATAGGAAGCTCGGTTTTGGCCATGTTCAATTTTAAATAGTGGTGGTTCATTTAGGCAGCAATGTCAGATAGGCAGCAAGAGATACAGGCGTGGATTCCCCAATAGATTTCAGGTGTAGAGAGGTAGATCTGAGAGTCATCAGTGTAAAGACAGTACTAAAAAGCATGGAAGGAGATGAGTGTACCAAGGGAATGGGTATAGATAAAGAAAAGGAGTGGTCTCAAGACAGACCATTGGAGTACACCAACTAAGAGCGAGATAGCAGTAGAAGAGGAATCCACTAGAACATGCACTAAAAGTGCAGTGGGAGAGATACAAAGAGAACCAAGATAGAACAGAGCCCTTGAAACCAAGTGAGGACAAAGTATCAAGGAGAGGTGGTGATCAACAGTGTCAAAAGCAGAAGAAAAGTCAAGAAGATGAGGAATGAGTAAAGGCTCTTGGATTTGGCCAGAAACAAGTCACTGGAGACTTGTCAAAAGCTGTTTAGTAGAATGTAGAGGATGAAAGCCAGATTACAATGGATCCAGAATGGCTTGAAAGGAGAGAAAGTCAAGATAACAGCAGTGAACCACTCATTCAAGTAGTTTAGAAAGAAAAGGGAGGAGGGAGATGGGTCAATAATTAGAAGGACCAGGTAGAGTCTAGTGAGAATTTCTTGAGGAGAGGTGTAACCACAGCGTGCTTGAAGGCTGCAGGAACAGTTTCAGTGGAAAACAATGGATTGAGGATATGACAAATGAACAGGATGACAGCCGAGGATATGGAGCTTAGGAGACAGGTGGGGATAGGATCAGAGGAGCAGATATTGATTTTGGGAAACCACCCATCTTCTTTCCTCCTTGAAACTCACTACCTGCTCCTCTAATCTTATCCCTACCTGTCTCCTAAGCTCCATCTCCTCCGCTGTCATCCCTTCCATTTGTCATATCCTCAACCTAGCACTTTCCACTGCAACTGTTCCTGCAACCTTCAAGCATGCTGTGGTTACATCTCTTCTCAAGAAACCCTCACTAGACCCTACTAGAGACATCCATTGTCTTATGTTGTGCATAACAAGGGCTAGTAAACTTTGCTTCCCATGGGTTAGGGGCCAAAAAAATGCAATGTTCAAAACCATGTGCACTCCTCACCAATGTTCACTCTGCCCATTTCTCTCGCAGGTGACAGAGGATAGCCTCTAAGTAGCTGGCACCCAAGAAGGAGGCAGAGGAGTGATATAATTAATCCCACAGAACCACCAGATCTATCATAGAAAGAATGTTTCGCCAGTAGAAGACCCATTTTCAATACCTTGGCAGATCTGGCAGCAAGCTACTCTACAGCCCGATCTGAGTGTGCCAGATCTTCATGGCCTGCTGCATGTTGCACAACCTAGCAATAAGGAGGAGAACTAATCGAGAGACATTTCATGTGAAGGTAAGTGCTTACCTTCACATGAAATGTCTCTCGATTAGTTCTTCTCTGGCTGTCTGGCCTTGCTTGTATGACTGTCCTGTCTCTTTTTGGCTGGGGCTAGCCCCTCCTCAGAATCTGTATCCATGAGTAGGCCTCATGGTTGTCTCCTCCTTATTGCTAGGTTGTGCTTTATTACAATAACATGCACTGCTAACACATGAACACAGGTACCTGTACCAATCCACCCCAATCTCCAACTCCATTGCACACACAGACTGCACATCTAAGCCCATTATTTGCATCTTCCTCTCACTCACAAGCTCCCTATCACACCTAATTCTATCATTCACCATACTAACTCACAACTCCCCTCCTGCCACATTACAGCAAACAGCGCCACAGGTATCCTTTCTCCCCTTGCCCAGTGATGTCTCACCTCTCCAATGGAACAATGGTTTTAAATGGTGAGGTAAAGGCCAGTTGCTGTTCAGACTGTGACAAGGAATGCATCTTTGGCCTTATTCCCCCCCAGGTGGCCCTATATGAGGTCCTGGGCCCAGGTGATGGCACCAAAGCCCAGCTGCATGTCCTTCTGAATGGCCTGGAAAATGCAGCAGGACCTCTGGCTCACCAAACCCAGGGGGGCCTCATGCCTGGGGCACTTGCTGCACAGGCTCAAAGAGGTCAGGCTGCACCACTGATGGCCATCTGTGCTGTCCCCCCTGCCCTCCCCTCCCCTTTCTCCTCCCCTCCCCAAATCCCCCTTCTCTCCTGCCCCCTTCCCCCATCCCTCCCCACTGTCCTCTGCCACCCCAGATTGGTGGTGTGGAGCCTCTTCTTGCAGTCTCCCATTTCTGTCAGCCGGCTCACAGTGTCCACAAACTGGAGTAGATAGAGGGATCCCACCACATTCTCCTCTATGTATAAGGTAATGAGCGCATCCTTTTCTACCTCTTCCTCAACCTCCATTTCCACCAAGGTATCAATAAGGAGGGGTGGGTGCAGCTGCTGGAAGAGCCATGAGTTGATGGTAGTACCCCGCTGACATCTCCAGTACCATTTGAAAAGCACTCACTGCCTCCTCCTCTTTCTTATCCTCTTCCTTCTCAGTGTCTCCCTCCTGTGCCTCCTCACCTTCTCCCTCCCTTCTCCTCATCACCATCGCCCCTCCTTGGCCTCCACTGCAGCTGCTGCTGTCTGCTGCTGTGGTTGAGAGATTTGGGATCAGATGTGAGATTTGGCACACAATGAACCAGTGATATGCTCTCTCTGTTGCCCCCTCCACATCTGCCGGTCCATGCAACCCACCCCCTCTAGCTGTTGGCTTTACCCACATGGAAGCGGGGACCAGCAGCAGGGCCATGAGCTGTGCTGCAAGCGGCATTCCAAGGGGCGTGTTTCCTGCCTTGTTTCTCCACTGGCATCTTCTGACAGCTCTGACCTCTTTGATCCGGTGCCATTGCTGTCCTAGCACATTTGCCAAACTGGAAGAGATCTGAAAACTTACATGTTTAAAAAAGCTTTTAGGAAGCCTGTTTTAATGACTCAGTGTGGAGTGGAAGTATTTATTGTTAGTTTATGGTGGATTATGTAATTCTGTCTTTTGTGTTTTGTACACCACTTGGAGCGTATCATAGCAGTATGTAAATGTAAGCAAACACATAAATAGTGCCATTGAATATTTCTATGATGCCGTGGTTACTATCCAATTAGTGCCAGGGCAGTCTATGAAGCCAACGCTTATCTGGATAGCGGTGATGTACAGTGCCGTTGTTCCGATAAGTGTCCGCATAACTCAGGACAGGTCAAAAACTCTCCTAAGTCTATGCGGATTGTGCTATCTGGAAAGCAGCAAAGTAACAGCGCTATCCAGACAGCTGCAGCGCTGATCGAAAAATCTGCATATTCAGATTGTTTTAGAAAAAGTCTAACTGCCATGGGCTAAATTTCGGTCTGACTGTGTTTAGGCTTTGGATGCTCCTATTTCCTGCTATTTTCCTCCTTTCATACAGTAGCTTTCCTTAACGTCTTCCTTGCATTCTTCACAGGGTATGCTATGCACCATGTGGTGTTTGGCACAGTGAAACACAATAAACCAAGCTGTGTGTACAATCTGAGTTTACAGCAAGCAGACTGTCATAAGAACCAACAAGCTCTTTGAGCTCCACAGTGAAAACTGAAACAAATTACACCCTGATTTCAAAGGCTTCAACACTCGTTTCTTTCCATTAACAGTCATCATTTATTTATTTATCACAGCTTCCTCAGTCAGTGTTCACGGCAATTTTCCCAAGTCTGCATACAATTTCAGACAAAAAGAATTTAATACCACACATCCACACAATACATAGTAGTTTATATTTTATGTTTATTCCAAACTTGATTGACCACCTTTAGCTATACATATCAAAGCTATAAGTATATGCACCAAAATCCACATTAAAAAATGTATGCAAAAGAAAAGAAACTCCACTTCCCCATCCTTCTGGCACCACATGAATTACAATCATAACATGGTTAAAATAACCCTAATTTACCATTTTCTGAAACATCAAATCTTTAGTAGGTGAATATGATCAGAAAGGGAATTCCATAGGAAGGGAAAAAACCGCTGAGAAGGATCTCTCCTGCTAATTGAACTAACCTCACTTCTTTCTTATCCAGAATTACTAGTAAGCCCTGAGAAACTGATTGCAAAGAAATGAGCTGGAATATATCTGAGAAGTTTTCCTCATAAGCATTCAGGCCCCATCATGTCTAGAATTTGAAAGTTAGTGCCAGAACTTTAAAGTCAATCCTAGCTTTGATCGGATACCAGCAGAGTTTTCATGGTTAAGGCCCTTCATATAGAAACCCGCCTTACAACCTTACTTTGCAATAGCTGAAGCCATTTCAAGCTCTTCTTTTGGAGACATACAAGCATCACTTACAGTAGTCAAAATGGGGGAAAAGCAACACCAGAGTCACTTTCAAGGCTGGAATGGATGCAAGCATCTCAAGGTGCTAAAAACAGAATGGTAGTAGCCAGAGGTCATTGAGCTTAGAGTCCAGCATTAGCCCCAGGTCTATTATTTCATTTTGTATAGGCCAGTTACACTCAGAGTTCGTGTAAGGATATTAGGCACCTCAGATGAACTTTCAGCCTTGCAGGCTCTTAGACTCTCAGGAGGTCAATTGCTCCAAATGGGGTTACTTTTGCACAAACCATAATAGAAATAAATCTCACTGCTAAGCCTGGGTATGTGGCGTACGATCTCAGTCTCTGAAATTTACTACTAACGCTCGCATTGTGCCAAAGAGAACTTCCTTCTGAAGTTCATAAGATACAACATGTATAGGTATTTTATCAGATACGACTGGACATTCCTTTTAATCAGGTCTGTGGCTCCCAATATGATAGGAAATATTTCTGCATCTCTCTACACATTTCTTGCTCTGACTGCATTTCTGGTACTTGAATATCTTCTCCCTCTCAATGCAATTCACAGAATAATCATTTGGAGCTGACATTTCTGTAATTAATGCCATTCTGGTGTTTTTCTCCTTTACCACTATATTGGGTTTCCTTGCATCCAGTTTCTTATCTGTTTGGAATGGGAATGTCCCAAAGTAGTATAATGGGTACACTACTCATCAAACTGATTTACAGGTGAGATAAAGGATGGCAGAGCCAATCAGCGCTCACTTCGGTATATGTCCCACCTCTGGCCACGCCCCCTCCCATAGAAATGAATGGTGAGCCAGCCTCGCCCATCCACACCCCCAGAAGTGGCCACACACCCCACTTTGACATGCCCCCTACCCCTTCCCCAAGGATGACATCAGCCAATCAGCGCCAACTTCCAGGTTTGTGCCACACCCCACCCCGCCCCCAATGATGACATTAGCCAATCAGCGCCTACTTCTGGGTTTGTGCCACACCCACGTCCTCCCACCCTCAACCACGCCCCAGCCTACATCATCGGAAATGACATCACCAGAAACAGGGTGTCATCGAAAATGGACAGTGTCGCTTTTCGATGACATCACCGGAAACAGGGTGTCATCGGAAATGGACAGTGTCGCTTTTTGATGACATCACCGGAAACAGGGTGTCATCGGAAATGGACAGTGTTACTTTTTCGATGGCATAAGCGGAAGCAGAGTGACTGACTCTGGAAATGTGTTTTGCTTCCGGTTTATGCTGACATCAGCGGAAGCAGAGTGACTGACTCTGGAAATGTGTTTTGCTTCCCGGTTTATGTTGACATCAGCAAAAGCAGGAATCCTGGAAAATCACCAAACAAAAATGCTTTCTTTCCCCCTGCCCCCGAGTTCTTTCTCACAAAACAGTGCAATGCTTTTGTGTGTGTATTGCAGGGTATTTAGAACTGATTGTTAAAAATAACCCTTTGGTAGCAACAGGAACACAATGCAGAGATATAGTGTTTGGTATACAGGCTTTTCACAGAGACATAGCACTTGGTATAGAAGCTTTTCTTTCCAAATGTTAAAATGCAATTAACACATCTTTGTTAGAGAAACCAGTGCTGTCCATGTGATAGAATTTTGCTTGTAAGACCTCACTGTTAGAGAGAAGTATTCTGACAGCAGAGCTTTTCAAGCTGAAATACAGAGAGAGAGACCTGAGTTCAAATCCCACTACAGCTATTTTTTTTAGTGGCTTTGAAAAAAAAAACAATACAGAGAAACAAGTCTGAGCATGCTTCTAGGATATGGTAACATATGATTGGCAGAAAAAAGAGGCTTGTTCTGAGCATGCTTCTAGGATATGGTAACATGTGATTGGCCGAAACAAGAGACTTGTTCTGAGCATGCTCCTGGTGTTCTGAGCATGTTCCTGGTGTAAGGCTGTGTGTCCTGTGTGGGGAGGAAAAATTCTAACACAGAGATTTCAAAAAGAAAAAATGGCTCTTTTTGGAACACCAAGCAGAATTTCCAACAGGGTGAATAACATTCATTATTTTCTTAAGAATCGTGATGCAGCGGCTGAGGGTTATCCACCGATTGAAAATCCATTTGAACAACAGGAGGAGTCCAGCAGAGTCTGAACATGAATTAGCAGAGACTGAATATTTTCCAGATGCCCAAAAATTGTTTGACTCTCAAGAAACTTTGTGATACAGGCACTGATATTGACTTAACGGATGACAACGCAACGCAACGCAACAGAAAACATAGAATTATATTACGCTGCGGCAGATGCAGAAGCAACCTGTTTACTGGAAGAACTAGGATCAGCAGAAGTAAGAGAAGTTGTTGTTTTTTTGTAGAAAAGTGTTATAGAAGAGATAGTTCATTTCACACTGACCCCGTTTTATTTTTGTAGGGAAGTAACGAATCTCAGCTCACATGATTATCCTGATGCCACACACTGCCACCCTCTCCCCTCACTCACCCTATCACTCCCACCCCCTGGTACTCCCCCCATTTCTGCATTTATCTCTGCTCTTTTCTGTTCTCTCTTTACTCTCTCACTATTGCTTTCCTGTCAACCATTTGATGTTCTCTTCCTCCTTTTTTTCATCCAGTAGCCATTATGTTCTTTTTTCTTTGTACACCGCTCTGATACTCCGGTTGGGTGGTATATCAAGCCTTGCTAATAAATAAATAAAAAATAAATAAATAAAAATAAATAAAAGCTCCTATAAGAGCTAGAGGACATACAGGCAATCAATCTATGCTGCTTGTGCTTTCTCTGTACATATCAAAGGGAGGTGTTTGATGTCATAGTTAACCAAAAGGACAACTCAAAACCTGAAGAAATAAACACATTTAAATCTGTTATACAAGCAACAGTGTGCTGTATTATCAAGAAATGCTGGCAGGACATTATGCATAGAGACTGTGCAGCTTGTCTAATACATGCTCCAGGGCAAAGACATTATGATTGCCTGAGGTGGGGGCACAAGGCAATACAACAGAAAATCCATAAAACTTGTAACAGGTTGTGTCTAGGACCTATTGTAAATGTTGCCATGATTGTTGGTCATAAAATGAAAGCAACTGACCTAGTTTATGAAAATTTAAATTTTTTGTTTGAACTCATCAGAGATTTTAATACCAGTAGAAATCCAGGACAACTGCTCAATATTTTGCTTAGATCTGTGGCAGACTGTGATATGGAGCTAGTGGAAGGTTTAATCTGTGACAGAGATTATAGATCGTTCTTTAAAAAAACACCAAGTTCTGTAAAAATTTACTTTTTATGAAAATGTATTTCCAGAATCTATTAGCTGGACATACAGATGAACAAAAATTATATGTGTGCCTTTATATTTAAAAAAAAAAAAAACCTTGTAATGCTCAAATGAATCACTTCACAAGATGAAAACATTTTATTTGAAATAAAATATTTTGAACCAACAGCTTTGTGTGGTGTGTTTTAGGAATTCCTAGTTAATTAAACCTACAACGGGTTGTCTGGAAAAAACGAGACAGTGTGAATTATCCGGGTGTGGCCTACAAAATAGATCATATGATAAGAATGTGAAGAGCGTCTGGGAATGGGGGAATGTGTATTAGCCACATAGGTCCACATACACAATATATAGCATCTATTACAATGTACTGTCTGCAAAAAAAAAAACCAGCAGTGTGAATTAGCTAGGCCATATGATAAGATTATGAGATCCAGAGCTGTTTCAGAGTCTGGGGGCTGTAAATCCCATCAAAGAATTTCATTTAAAAAGGCGCAGTACATTTCAGCTGACAGAAAAGATCACATAGGGGTATGTTTACTAAACCGTCCTAATGTTACCAGCGCTAGTTCCAGCATTACTGTGAAGATGCCATATAAGGTAGTGCGTTCCGGTCTTAAGGTAGCAATCACAGGTTATCATGCGATAAACTGTTCCGTGTCGGTTATCGCGCGATAGAGGGAGCTGTGCCACATTACAAGGCGTTAACCTTAACTTTGCACGCTGACCTGCAATCACAGCAACAGAGGTGTAGCACACAGGTTAATACAATGACCCCTGAGACAGGGATCATGAGTTTGATCCCTTAGTGGGTGTAATGAATAAGGGTGGCCAAGGCAATTCCTTTTCCCGCTTGTAATAGTCAGAAACATTCCAACCATCTGTGCTGCCAGCTAAAAATACCCGCACCCTAGTGCTGTAACCTAATGCACCTTTGAGGGCGCACCAGAAGGCACAGCATAAACCAGCACGTCAGCCAAGGCGGGTCATAATGTGCCCCAGAGGGCGTGACAAAAGGTTGGCAACCCCCAAGGCACCATATCAGGCGCCCCATAGCTGGCTGAATCTAAGGTGCGGCTGAAGATGCCCCAAGGATGTATAGGTGACTCAAGAAATGGTGTCCAAGGGCAGTAAGGTGCCCCAAGTTGAAAAGCAACAAAGGTATGGGCCAAACACAGAAGTAACCCTAACACTGCACAGAGCACCAAGGAAAGACAATGCACAAGTAATGGAAGGAAGTAGATCAGAGCTGATGGACCAGACAAATCTGCGTCCAGGCCATGTGGCAGCTGGAAAAGTGGACAAACATATTGGGGGCAGCTGTAGCGATGCACAGGGTGATGGTAATGTACCGTGCAACAATGACAGTGTGTGGCAGAGGATGGGAAGACGTGTCCAGCAGAGGAGGTAGAGGTGGCAGGATAGGTGCAATGACAGGAGGACAGAGGAGTAGCAGTGCCATGCAGAGCACACACAGGAGAGGCAACCAGGAAGAGCTGCAATGCAGAAATGTGTACCAGTGCAGGACATGGGGTAGCAGCCTGCACATCAGGGCAGGATGGCACACAGCTGGCAGACACACATAGATGGACAGAAGGATAGTTGGCAACTATGATAAGGGTACAATGTGCCAACAGCACAGATCTGCACAGATATGACTGTTACAGGAATGAAAAGTAGCTGTGCAGGACAAGCATACAAATGAAAGAGAGCAGAGAGGAATCAAACCTATGACCATTAGCACAAATGTCAATGCACAAACCAGTAGGCTACACCACCAACATAAAGTCATTAGCAAAGGCTGCATACAAGAACACTGCAGGGCATCATACAAAAATCCTGCTGTCTGCCAGGATAGGGCAACCTCCAATAGTAACCATGATGGAATGCACATGCAGATCTGCTGTGTGTGTACAGGTCAGATCACAGTCTGTAATTGGGACGAGAGCCACATATAACTACATGCACACACACAATGAAATGTTATGCAGTGAATGCAGCATGCAAAAGAGGAAAGAACCTAAACCCAAAGGGCAGCAGGGGATGCTCTGTAGAGCAGGGCAAAATAGGGAACAGAACAGAAAAGAGGTGTGTGAGAATTGAACCTGCAAACAGGTGTGGCCCAGACCAGCTGAACCACAGCAATGCCAATCACCCAAGCAGACTGCCTATGTGAACACTACAAAGAAAGAGACTTATGTAACAGCTAATATGTGATGGATAGGCAGCACAGAGGGCACACTTTGTTGTACAGTGAAGAGATGGAAGGGTATGTGGATAGGTGACGAACCTGCAGGCAGCTCATGGTCAGGTTAGCACAACCCAAAAAAAAACAACCCATGTGGGAATCAAACCTGCAACCTATGGTGTTCCAATACATGTCCGTAACCACTATCCCAAACAATCACGGAAAGTGCACTGTAAAGATATTACCTCAAAGGAAATGTGTGTATGGGAACCCGTAACACCCAGTAATGTGGCAGACGGCTGGCAGATAGACAGCTGGCACCGTACAAGGATGTGAGCACAGGTGGGCCATGTACATGACCAGGAAATCACTAAATACATGTGTCAGTGTGGTCAAGCAGCAGCAGAGACAAATGTACATCCAACACATATTTTTATTTTGGCTAATCATCAAAGATAGCGTAGATACCGCCTTTCATAATATCAAGGTGATTGGATAATAGGGGAAAAAAGTGAAAACACATTTTGCAGGGCAGCAACCCACATGTCACAGAAAAGTCATAGGTCCGTCTACAGATGATGGGCAGGAGAGAAAATGTGCATTAGGTGCATGATGTGCAGTATGCATTAGCCTCCACCCCCCACATGCTGCTGCACGCCCCAAATGTGTTAGTCACATATGTGTGCATGTAGACAGTAGGCGGTGCATGATGAGGGCCCAACACACATCATTCATGTTCTGTTCCTAAAAATATATCTGTCCACCAACACAGAAGGCACAAAAATGAAACAGCATACGTTGTTAAAAGTAAGCAAGTGTAAACACAGATATAGAAATATATGTTACAGCTGTCACATAATGCCTAATATAGGAATCAAAACAGCACCAATGTAACCCAAAACAATCATCAAATGCAAAATGAGGATATGCTAACAGGTACTAGAGGCACATGAACACAGAGAATTCAAATGAAACAAATCGCAGAAACATGCAGAGATAACACTATGCAGAAGGTCCCCTGCACTGGTTGGTGTAGATACAGTGTCTGTACACATATATCACAGTACATGTAATGCACAAAGGAAGGAAGAAAATGGACACCCACACTGCCGCACTCCAAGTATAATGGGGCAATGTGAGTGCCGGAACCTCAGGGGATAAATAGGACTGTGCAGACATGCAATACTAGGTTTGTAAATCAATGTAGAGCGACATGTCTGTACAGTAAACAAACACAATAACCTGTATATACAGATTGAAAGGTCAAACATGTTACAGTAACCCACACAGAAGCCATATTGCCACATGCTGTGTTGCACCAACATAATCAGTCACATGCACATGCACCGTGTACGCTGAAACATGATACAGTGATGCCACACATGCACTGTAAGACCCTTGGTGAGTGCAAACATCAATCCAAGATGTTGGTGTGCAGTAAAGTGGTGTGGTGGCAAATACTGTGTCATGTCCAAGTGGAGGGCAGGTGGACATGAACAAGAAGACCTCTCCAATGTTCCCCCTGTGCCACACGCATGGCTGTATGCTCGTGTTGAATTAAATAAATGAGCGTATCCTGCGTTCCAGGTCACACACATGGGCAAAACACAACAACACAATGTCAGATGGATGTACAACATACAGCGACAATGTCAGTCCCTGCTGCACACGTAGGGACCAGTATACAGTGTCCACAGTGCAAACGGTGTCTGCAACTCAACAAGTCCCATTAAGACTGTCCTTGAAACCCTGGGCATGCATAGTCAAGTGTGACATCTCAATATGCCACAGTACTGGAAAGGTCATGTGTGTCTCCTGCGATGAACACGACATCCAGCCAGAGCATGGCAGCAATGGTGTGTTGGACAGGCATGTCATGCTCAAAGTAGCAGTCCAACAATAATGTCCATCCTAGGCATGTGTCGCACTCGCAGAGGTCAAACATCCTATGGCACCATTTCCCAGAGATAGTTCCATGGTGTTGTTGTGTCCTCCAACAGGTGGGTGATGGTGACGGCGGATGCACTGTAGTAGATGTGCTGGGTGTGTCCTCTGCCCTGTGTCAGAAGAGGAGAAACAATGTATTGCTATGCTGCTTGCAACATCAGGCCAAATTGCAGAGAGTCAAACATCAATATGTACATAATGAACCGTCACACAGGCAACCATAACACGATCACAACACAGAACACAGTGCATGTTGTGGACATTTGGAATTGGAACCGCAGACGAGGGTGTCACATGGATATGGTCATGTCCATGCCCATGTTACACAGGTATTCCACAGCTCCACCCCATGTGCATCAGCATTGGTGTACAGAGACTCAACATCAAAGATCCATAAAACAAACAGCAAATCATTAACATGTGAAGGCTAATGTCATTCCCAAAAGACCCAAGGTGCAACTTACCGTGTGTTTGCAGCAAGTGTCTGCTCGGGATCCTCTCAGGCTGTCAAAGGCCACAACATGTCACAGTGAAGGGAGAAGATGTCATCAAAATGTGTAGAATTACCATGTCCCCATGTCCAGTCACTGTTGATGCATGTCCACATTATGGCGATATCTGTGATACATAAATGCTGTTGCGCAGTGGTCTGTCAGCACACAAGAGATAGGTCAGCTCACAACACACAACACATGGCCACAATGTTCACAAGGTAAACAGCAGTAAGGTAGAGATAGCACAGTCACCACTGCTCCCCAGGTGTACAGACCCCTCACACCACATGATAATGCAAAATGCCTGCACACTGTATCATCACACAGCCAACCCAAAAACACACACCACACAGTATGCTATGGTGAGCATGCCAGCAGTAGCATACGGCCTGTATGTGCACAATTGGAGATTAGTGGAGATAAAGGCTTGTCAAATGCAATGATATACTGCTGTTTACTGATGCTACAATGTCAGGGAAGGGTGTACGTGCAGCCCACCACCCGAACACCTAGGACCTGCAGGCACACGCAGCTCTGTTGGACGTGTCCCAGAGACAGTGCTGGAGAAGACGAACTGGCCAGCAACACATGTGGATATGTGTGCCAACAGCAACATATGGGGTATGGGGGTGCAGGGCAAAGAGGTGAACAACAACATATGTACAATATGACAGATCACTGCAGACATGTGCTCCCCCTGACTGTCGTCACAGACAAAGTAGTTGTAGGTCCACCTACCTCAGACTACTGCATGTTGGATGACGTATAGTCAGTTGCCACTGCACCACAGCACCAGGAGGGTCACCAAGTAAGTCCTGTGGATTGATAAACACAAGAGAAACATACATATGTCATGTTGGAGCTGTGCAACACACACTGCACCTTCACATCCTCAGCTTGCAGACCCCCCGAGATCCTTTACAGACTGGCTGTTCCCCATCACACTGTACGGACTCGCTTCATGCTAAAGTTATCACTGAGGTGTGTGGCAAAATACAAGGGCCCATACTTTGTCCATCCCATTCCTGACCTCTCTGCTGCCTCCAAAACTGTTGAACATAACTGTCTCCTTGCTACCGTGTCCCTGCTCGGCTCTAAGGCCGCAGTACTATCCTGCGCCCCCTATATCGCTCCCACTGCCCCATCAGTGTGTGTTCTGGTGTCCCCATGCCCTCTGCTACCCCGCTGTCAGTTCCTGTACCACAGGGAAATATCCAGGGGCTTCTTCCTTATCCTCTGTTGATATCCATTTCCTTGGTGTGGCTATCTCATCCCTTGACTTACATTACCAGCTGTGTGCTAATGAGTTGCAAATATATCTCTCCACGCCTAAGCTATGTCTGCCAAACCACACCCTGATGTCTATTTGCCACCTGACATTGCTGGCTGCATGTCATCCCACTGTGTGAAATTGACAATGGTAAAGCATGGATATCCCATATGTGCACCTAAACCCTCCCCTCCCATCAGAGCGTCTGTGTGTATCTGGCCACGCCTTCCTTTCTCCAGGGTCCTCAATGTAGGTGTTGTCTTGGACTCCACTCTCCTCCTCTCCACACAAACCCAGCTTCTAGTTGAGGCTTGTGGTTTCTTTCTAGATCACATTAGCTATATTTCCCCAGTCCTCCCTGAACACACAACTAAAACCCCAATCCACCACCTAATCAGCTCCCGGCTTGCCTACTATAACCTACACCTTGCTGCTCTGCCTTTGAATCATCTCTGTCTGCCTCAAAATATGCAACACTGCACTACATGGCCAATCTACAGCCACATGCATAATGGTAATAATACTCCCCCTGTCAGGACACCTCACAGGTTCCCTATCCGTCTCCACATCCATGTCAAGGCTCTCCTGTTGACCTATACATGCAGTCACACTGTGGTGTTGCAGTAACTTCCCTTACTGATCTCAACTACCACTAATATGTCATATGTAGCACTATACAGAAACAAGTAACACATAGTCCCTGCTCATCACAGCATACAATCCAATCAACTCATATTACAAAATGTGCATATAGCAAAAGACACAAACCCCTCGTTGCACTAGGAGACTACAACTTAACATCCGCACCCACCAGAGAGACCGCAACGTTCTTAAAAGCCATGGAGTCATTAAAATATTGCCAGACAATCACTTCCCCAACGCACCAGCATGGTACAACTCCAGACATGGTCTTTATGCCAGTGCAATTAGTGGAACAGAACAAGACCTCAAAACCAACAATCACGCCAGTCCGTTGGTCGGACTACCATGTGATTGAATTCTCCATGACCCTGAATAACCCCACCCAACGCAAAGAAGATGAAAGAGTAACTAGACGGTTTAAAGCATTCAACAAAGACTCATTCATAAACGAAATCACTCCACAACTTCAACAGGAATACAACACCCTTGACCTAAACATAGAAAAATGGAACACTATAATATCTAAAGCAGCATCTGCACAGAACCACAAACACGCAAGAGATCCAATGCCCCATGGTACTCAAATGAAATCAGAGATGCAAAGCGCACACTCAGAAGACTGGAAAGAAAATGGAGACGGAACAAATCACATAACTCCCTAACCCAATACAGAGCTAAGCAACTGGAATATAGCAATCTAATAAATGAGTGTAGACAGCAACACCATACCAACCTAATCATGAAATCTACCAATAGACCAAGAGAACTCTTCAGCATTGTCCAAAAGCTCACCAAGGACGACACGCAACAAAGCACCCACCATCTTGACCCACAAAAATATGCAGATTACATGATGTCAAAAAACACTAACCAAACATGCTCTATTACCACCACAAACAAATGATCACAAGATAAAAAAGCAGCATCAAAAATGGGAGAGCTTCAGTATACCAACAAAGCAGCAACTAGAAGACATTATATCTGGACTAAACACAACTTCACCGTCAGACCCATGCCCAGTGGCGTGGCTCAAAGCCACAAAAAGCCAGCTCTCTCATCACATTCAAAAAATTGTCAAAGATTCACTCCAACAAGGACACATGCCACAACCCCTAAAGCACGCAATGATAGGACCAGTACTCAAAAGTAGCAATCTGAGCCCCTCCGAACCAAAATCATACCGTCCCATCTCCATCCTGCCATTCCTTGCTAAAATCATGGAAAAGGCAGTGTAAAGGCAACTTCAGGACCATATTGACATAAATGCCCCACTGGACATCCATCAGCATGGATTTAAGCCCCCAACATGGTGTGGAAACACTACTCACCTCCCTCTTTGACAATCTCCTAAGAGGCATGGATAACATAAAAAACAGCTTCCTGCTAGTGTTCATGGACATTTCGGCGGCCTTCGACACTGTGTCCCACACTAAGCTACTGCAACGCTTACAACAAATAGGACTATGCAAGAATACCCTGAAATGGTTTACATCATACTTGGAAGGGCGAACACAACAAGTCAAATGCGACCAAAAGAAATCACTGCAGTTCCCCGTCATGCAAGGAGTACCACAAGGCTCAGCCCTATCATCAATGCTCTACATCGAGCCCATATGCAACATCATCAAGCACCACAAACTCCACTACCACATTTATGCTGATGACATCATGGTGTACGCTCCAATCAACCTACTAGCATTAAACACCACAGCAATAACCAAATGCCTCAAAGACATAAATGACTGGCTCACAGCCAACAACTTAACAGTCAACTACGATAAAACTGAGGCAATGTTCGTCACCAGGAACCCCACCTTCATACCTCCACAAACTATCAACATCCTAGTATATAGTACTACTATATATATAGTAGTCAAAGAAGAAGTTAAGTATCTGGGCATCACATTGGACAGCGCTCTGAACCTGAAATCCCACATCACCAAAACCACAAACAAGGCCTATCAATGTTTGAGGACCAACAGACAAATAAAACCAATACTCCATCAGGACCACTTCCGCACAGTGTGCCAAGCACTCATCATACTACTGCTTGATTACAGAAACTCACTATTTCAAGGCCTCCCTCAGCAGACACTACACCCACTACAGATGGTGCAAAACACCACAGCACGCATCATTACAGACACTCCAAGGACAGAGCACATCACCCCTGTCCTACAACAATTACACTGGCAAGAGCCAAATACAAAAAATCATGATCATCTTCAAAATCATTCACCATCTCTCAGCAGACGTACTCCAAGACGTTATAACAAGGGATATCACCAATAGACCAAGAAGAGCCAATAATGACAACATGATCGGCACACCTGCAGGCTATCATAAAACCAAACAAACAACTTCAAAAGAGCTCCATCACTACTGGCGTCCACACTATGGAACTCCCTCCCAACAAGCCTGAGGGCACTGGATGACATCCCAGACTTCCGCAAAGACCTCAAAACATTGTTATTTATAGAAACATATGAGCACTCAGACAACAGCCCCTACCCAAACAGAAATACAACTACCTCCGCCAACTAGACACGCACTCATCCTATCTACACATACAAGTTTATTGTACTGTTATTAAATACCCTCATGTTAAATGTTACCCTTCAATTGTACTGTCTAAATGTTGTTAAGTAATTGTACTGTCTAAATGTTTACAAGTACCCTAATGTTAGTTGTGATGTAATGTGACCACCTTGATTGAAGGATAAGGTGGTATACAAATCTGTCTAAATAAATAAATTATCAGCTTGATTTCTCTGTCCCCCTGAGGTCTACTTGCTAAAATAGTACCTGGCATATAGGTCACAACCAATCATCATACATCTGCAGCCAGTCACACAGCACACTGTGACAGGGGGAAACATACAAGAGGGACATACAACTAGCCCTGAACACATTGACCTGGGGGTACCCAAACACACCACCAAAACAGCTATGACATGTGTATGCTCTTACCTATCCAGGGACATATCCAAGACCACTGACAGGGAAGGGCCTAACACACGGGGATGATGACGTAGATACAAACAAATGCCAGCAAACACATCACACACATGTCACACACTTAACACTCTGTCAGTGGCCAACATACAGTGGGGATCCCCCACCCACCCTCACCAGACATTGGTATGCACATTGCCACACCTATACCAACTGCACATAGCACAACCCCCCCACCACCTGGGATCCACCCTCATACAAGTCCCACAGTGTCACAGACACATTCCCATACCCCCACACACGTTGCAACCCCATGCCCAGCGGTGCTCCACCCATCCCCCGAGACACCCCACCACACCCACGGAGTATGGGATAGCTGTCCACCCACACCGCACAGTGTCTTGCAAAGCGGAAGGCCCCCACACATGTCTGGCTGACACGGACACATCCTGCAACACCTAACGTGCATGCCACTCAGGGCAATGCGAGCACATCACTCACACACACAATGACGGCACACATTCCCACTCAGGGCTCCAAAATGCACCACAGCCACATGTATTGCTGAGGCCACATCCCAGGTCAGGCGGCCAGTCCATACCTAGTGCTGCAGATAGGGGGTGCAGCACTCAACACACCATCCCCCACACACCGCATCCCATGTGGCACAGCTACACAGGCACAGCAACAGCAGGTACAGGTGGACAACACATTGCTGTTTGCAGTGATGTAGTACACAGGTGTACATAGGTGCGCTGTGCAAACTCATCTGTGCTGTGTACCCTTTTCCACCCCCAGGTGACATCCAGACCATCAAGGCATATGAGGAGGAAGATGTGGCAGGGCCTCAGGATGCTGAGGGGCCAGAGGCCTCAATGTATGGGGACACCACCAGCAATGGCGAGGGGAGCACAGGAAATAATGTTCTGCCAAGGCAGAGGACAGGCCACCGGATGTCAACGCTACAGTGGGGGCCACTAGCAGCAACTCATAGGCTGTAGAGGGTACGGAGATGGAGGGGAGTCACCACACTGTGTAGGCACCAGGGACATCAGCCACCCCTCCCACCAGCATGGCTACGATCCTGTCAGAGCTGCGGGCCCACAGTGCCTCAGCAAGGCATGATGCTGAAGGTGGGTAACAGCATACACAAAAAGCCCCATGGGGGTTGACGTAACATCCACAATGACATTCCATGCGCACCACAATATGTTGGTAACATAGCAGATCGTTCTTATGTTGTGGGGGGGTCTGTGCCATGTGCGTTCCCCCCTCTTGTAGCCTGGCTTGTCAAGTGTCAGCATATTGAGGAGCTCAGACATACACACACTGTTCATGGCCATATACCCCAAGGATGCGCACAGCGGTAAACACCCAACCCAGGTCACCTAGACAGCTTACTTGACTGACCAGTCTCCATGGGTATTGGTACCTAGCATAGCTTGTCCACGTAATCTGTACTGTGCACCAGCGTTAGAGAAAACAGGGCCCCCCAGATATATATATATGTGTGTGCCATGACTCCCCACGTCATCTGGATTATCTCATATGACCAGTGCGCAGATCAAGCAGTGACACATTGAACTGTGACACCGTACCATGTGTGAGATCTGTGATTCACATGTCCCCTCATCAGGGCCCCTTCCTGGCATGCGAATGGCTCATGGGACACACAGATGTAAACATGGTAATGCGTTGCTAGTCGTCGCGTGCATGATTGCTGTGCGGACTGGTCTGAGGGAATATGCCTGACATGTGCATGTGTCTCAGCGGGGGTTGCAACAGGTGTCTCACCCATCACCTTGTGTCTCACCCACAGGCACTCATCAGGCACTGTTGGCCATTCACCAGGAGATCCACCAGCTGTGTGCCACAGCGGAGACAATGGCAGCGGTGGAGGAGTGGCCTAGTGGTCGGGGCACGGTACTTCAGGCCGGAAGGTCGGGGGTTCAAATCCCACTAGAGGACAGCAACCTTGGGCCGGAAGGACTGGGGTTTCTAGTCCCACAGATGCTCCTTGTGGTCTTGGGCAAGCCACTTAACCCTCCATAGCCCATGCTCCCTGTAAAATAGTTATCTCCAAGTTATAATGCCCTGTTCAATGTAATTTCAGTTGTTCAATGTAAACCGCACTGATGCAGAATAGCGCGGTATATAAGAGAATGTATGTAAATGTATGTAAATGTACTCCGTATTGTGGATGCCCTGGAGGCCATGGCTGCCCATACACAGCAGCCAGCACCAGCGCCAGAGGCGGCACCAGCAGTCCTGGCACAGAGGGGTGGGTTGGGCCATGGTTGCTGTGGCTGGCCACGGAGGATGTGAACATTGTAAATAAAGACATCACAACCTATTAATACCTATGTGTTTGTCTCCAATGTGAGGCACTGTGATCCCCTGAGTACCCTGCACCCCATGTTGCCACCCTGCCCACATGTGCCTACCCATATCCCTTAGGGGTGTGGTGTCTGCACTGCCACCAATCACTGCACATACGTTATACCATGCCCTGTGTGGCATGGACTGTGCCAGGTGGTCACCCTCCTACCTATCCATGGGGGTACACCCAACCTGTCCCATTGCCCAGCAAGATGTTCACGGTGGTACATATCTGTTGTAATGATCTGTCACTCTCTCCCACCCCATATGCTCTCCATTATTATACACACATGTGTGACCATCCTCTCTGCCCACACCAGGGCCTACGTGGCTGTCTACCCACATAGGCTTGCATGCGGCACAGGCAGACAAAGGTAGCTCGCTACATTCAGATGATCACTCTTCCCCAGCACTTGTAGTTCCCCACCGCTCATCCTTGGGACCTGCATCTATCTGTCTTGGCCTCACCAGCTATACCGCTGTGCAGTTCCTGGGTACAGCGCTCCCTCCCATCCTTCCTGCCACATACCTGCTGCTGGCCATTCCTCCCATTCCCCTATGAGCATGGAGCATCAGATATGCAGCCTACACATGACAGGCAGCAAGCATGTGGCCATAGCTGGTGGTACACACAGCAGTACAGTACATCACAGGGGCACCAGGGAGCACTGACGGCTACGCACATGGACAGACCCCAAACACGAGTGTGGAGATGGTCCATGTATGTTACCTATGTCTAATTCACATTCACATAGGGATAAACACACATATCCCATGCTCACTTCAACATTCTGTCTATAAGGAAGACAAATGACCAATGTAATATATAACCAAACCTGTGTATTTACATATATGCCACGGCTCATATTTGCAGGTAGACCCATCCTGTGGCCCGAGTGACACGATACCACAGGGCACATGTGTGGCCACCACTCTGCCTCTCAGACACTCCAGGGCCGCCCATCAGGGGATGGCTGCCGAGATGCACCCCCCATACCAGCTGCATGCTGCATGTGCATCTCGGCAGCCAGCCACTGAATGGCACCTGCCAGCCACTGCATGGTGTAGTCCTGGGACTGCTGGTGTTGCAGCACACCAAGCACTGCCGCAGAGAGGTCCCGAACACACCTGCCACCACATCTGCCCCAGGTGCCCGGAGTCTGTGTGGTGGCATGTGTGTGGGCCCTGTCTGTGGCACATGGTGGTATCACTGCACCCACATGGCCACCATTGCCACACACATGCGGCAGCTGACAGGAACCCACAGTGCCCTGTGGTGTCGTGTGTCCCCTCCCACCCAAAGGGCCACCCTCTCCCCCCTCCACCCCCTCGACACCTCCCACCCACCCTCCCCCTCCCCCTCCATACTTTCCTCCTCCTCCTCCTCCACCTTATTCTCCCCCCCCACCCACATGTACACCGGAACGACCCTCACCTTCCCCTCCCTCCCGCCTCTCACCACCCTCCGCCCACTCCATTTCCGCAGCATTGTCCTCCGGCTCTGCCCCCCCCCCCTCCTCCTCCTCCATTGGCTGGGCTGGAGCTGCGGGCCCTGTGGTGTGTGTCCCGGATATTGATGCCCGTTCCACAGCAGCAGCGGCCTCTGTTGGGGAAGACAGTCGTTAGGACACCATCATGCAATTCCCACACCACATAAACATTGTGTGGCCACACACAGGCTGTTGGCCCACTGTGACCTGCAGTACATCCCTGCAGTGTCCACAACACTCACCGTCAAGTTCCTGCTGCGCCTTTCTTTGTAGGTGGTCAAGGAAATCCAGGTCAGGCAGTACAGCCGCAACTCCCGTCCCTTCTTCCGAAGGTCCTCCACCTGGGGGGGAATGCAATGGGTGGGAACATCAGGGGGAGGATATTTCTGGTGGGTGGCCAATGCATATCACACATCACTGCACGCAGCAGGGTGTTGCTGCTGCTCTGGCCAGTGGGTCCTCTACTACCTGTTGGCAGCACCACATGCATGTGTGGCTGTGGGTCTGCCCATGTGTGGGGTGCCAGCTACGTGTACTGTGTGCTACCCCCCCCCCCCCCGGCCCCCTTACCCTGTACTCACACCCTCCTTGCATGTCATGGGTGCACCATGCCATGTGTGCGGTGGTGACGTGGGTCTCCAAAAGAGATATTTCCAAACTTCCTGTATGCTGCGGCAGACACCTGTGTATTTGGCTGACCCACACACATCAGCCGACACACCCACCATGGCACCATGAGCTCTCTAAGGAACATGTGCGATGTGTTCTGATTGGGTGGGCCAAACACATCAGCAGGGGCCACTACCATGACATCAGACCTACAACTCTACCTCTGTCGTCAGGACTTAGGCTGCCTGTGAATAGGGCAGTTGTGGCCGAATGCAACCGGAGCATGCACAAAACCACCTAGCTGAGCTATTGACTTATGTTATCTGGTCTAGGCCCTCCCGGGAGTTGGACAGAGCAGTGACACCCCAACAGCTGCAGGTATGCTGACACCAGCAGCTTTAACAGACCTCTGTGATCAGGTGTGGGCCTCCTAGTGTTTGGGCACAACAGTGCAACACCAACAGATGCAGGTACCCTGACACCAGGATTTCGAACATACCACAGTAATCAAGTCTGGCTCTCCTGGGGGTAGGGTGGATGTAAACACATGAACTGTAGCACCTACCATACCAACATGAGTTATACCAGACCTCTGTAATCAGGTCAGAGCCTCCTGGGGTTGTGATGGATTGAAACACAGAAACAGCAGCAACTACCGTACCAACAGGCTTTAAATATGATCTGTGTAATCAGGTCACGGCCTCCTGGGGGTAGGTTGTATGTAAACACATGAACAGCAGCAACTACTGTACCAACAGGATGTATAACTGACCTCTGTAATCAGGTCAGGGACTCCTGGGGGTAGGGGTCTGTGTAAACACATGAACTGTAGCACCTACCATACCAACATGAGTTATACCAGACCTCTGTAATCAGCTCTAGGACTCCTGGGGGTAGGGTGATTCAAACACATGAACAGCAGCAACTTCCATACCTACAGGATTTATGCCTGACCTCTGTAATCAGGTCAGGGCCTCCTGGGGCTGTGGTGGATTGAAACACAGAAACAGCAGCAACTACCGTACCAATAGGATGTATAACTGACCTCTGTAATCAGGTTAAGGCTTCCTGGGGGTAGGGTGATTCAAACACATGAACAGCAGCAACTTCCATACCTACAGAATTTATGCCTGACCTCTGTAATCAGGTCAGGGCCTCCTGGGGATGTGGTGGATTGAAACACAGAAACAGCAGCAACTACCATACCAACAGGATTTATGGCTGACCTCTGTAATCAGGTCAGGGCCTCCTAGGGGTGTGGTGGATTGAAACACAGAAACAGCAGCAACTGCCGTACCAACAGGCTTTAAATATGATCTGTGTAATCAGGTGACAGCCTCCTGGGGGTAGGGTGTATATAAACACATGAACAGCAGCAACAACCGTACCAACAGGATGTATAACTGACCTCTGTAATCAGGTCAGGGCCTCCTGTGGGTTGGGTGGATTTTAACAAATATACAGCAGCAACCTCCGTACCAACAGGATATCTCACTGACCTATGTATGCAGGCAAAGGGCTCCTGGGGTTCGGGTGTCTTTAAAACACATGCACAGCAGCAACTACCATACCAACAGGAGTTAAATATGACCTGTGTAATCAGGTCACGGCCTCTTAAGGGTAGGGTGGATGTAAACACATGAACTATAGCAACTACCATACCAAAAGGATTAATAACAGACCTCTGTGATCAGTTCTGGCCCTCTTGGGGGTTGTGTGGATTTAAACACATGTGCAGCAGCAACTTCCATACCAACAGGATAGCTCACTGACCTAAGTATGCAGGCCAAGGCCTCCTGGGGTTAGGGTGTATTTAAACACATGTACAGCAGCAACTACCATACCTACAGGAATTATGCCTCACCTGTGTGATCAGTTCAGGGCCTCCTGGAGGTAGGGTTGATGTAAACACATGTACAGCACTACCATACCAACAGGATTTATAGCAGACCTCTGTGAGCAGGTCATGGCCTCCTAGGGATACGGCATACTTGCACACAGCAGCATACACACCTACTTTCAGCACTGCTTACACCACAGAATGTTGGCTCTCCCATGTTGTACATGTAAGATGTGCATTGATTGCTGGATATTGTGTTGCACACCTTGCATCGTGTGACCTGACCCCATTCACTTACCTCACGTGGGTGGTCAGCAATCCGATTAAAGCGCCTAGTGAGGCACCCCCATGCCCTCCTGATGTGGTGGAGGTCTTGCCTTCTGGATGATCCTGGAAATAACCTGGTCTGCTTGGTGCAGACCAGGTTTGCAAGGTGTTTTAGGTCACGCCTGGTGAAGGCTGGCTGACGTGAGCGCCTCTCCATATTCACAAAAGTGACTGGGTTGCTGACGCATGCACGCATACCGCGCATGCGCGATACCACACACGGCTCACACTCTGTGCATGAGTGTTGCCACGCATGGGGCACACTCCGTGAATGCGCATTGCTGCACACTGCATGCACTCCGCGCATGCGTGGTGGTGTGCTGCCGCACATGGCGTCGCCATTCCCGGTACACGGCAACCAACGGTGGCGGCGCTAACATACTCAGCATAGCAGCATAGCAGGCTGTTTGCCGTTTAGCCATTCCGCTTTGTGGGGCTCCTTATACCGGACATTCTGCCACGCCATGCTCTTCAGTACCTTGGAGTACATGTCTACATTTAAAAAAATGTATGCTGCAGCCACACATTGCAGAGATGTGTCAGCCTATTGTTGCCATGATATACAGCTATCTTAGGCACTTATTTTGACTTCGGAGCACTGGAGTATCAAACCCATCACTACTGTGTGGGACAGCATTGCATTAACCAGTGTGCTATGCCTTTTAACATAGCAATGGCTGGCTACACAGCAACATCAGGTCATCTGCACACACTTTCAGCTGTGCTTACCGGGATAGTGTACGGCCACTGCTAAGGCACTTTACTGGCCACCTTAGGTTCGCCAACTGGGGTGAGTGAGTTGTTGAGTGTAAACAAAGGTTTAATCTCTCTGAGTGACTGCTACAGGCTTAGACGGCTGTAGCCTCTAACAATTTCCACTCAGTTTGTATACGCTCAACAGCTAATATTGCAACCTGCCCCACACAGCACTCTTTCAACATACACACTGCATGCGACTGACCACACATACATAATTTGTTTTATGTGCTAAAAGGCTTTGAAGTCATGATCTTGCACTATGTTATATCCATCCAGTAAAATAAATAATTTGGCCCACTGGGGGAATGAACCCATGACCCCTCCTATGTAGGTCATTGCATTAACCATTGTGCTACATCAATATTCTTCTATAGGTAGCTATGGCTAGCCACTGCACAGGTGACGGTCAACATACACACTGTCTGGTATGACTACCAGGTTAGGATAGCACCAAGATTACCCATGATGCACTTCACATGCAGAACAGCTGTCTACATCTGCTCATAAGACGGGGTTTGCACATCTGCTGCAAGTCAGCTGTGAAAGGGTGAGTGACCGTGCATGTTGATGCCACAGAGTACCTACTGACCCTGACATTTTGCTTCTTCTGTGCTCACCCTGATGGTGAGGTAGTGTGTCCAGCTCCAGGTCCACATTACATGGGTTGATTACAGTGAGCTTTGCTGTAGGTCACCATCAATGATAGTGTGTGAGGTATTCTTTGCAGACAGGTTTGGAAGTGTATATGTCCTTGTTTAATTGGCACTAATGTGTTGCCCTTGTGGACCATGCTGTACACAACATAAGGCATATCCAGTGAGGTTGACTGCTTCTGGAGGTGGGAGTGTGTCATGACTCACATGATGACGATGTACATAGAAAACCACCCTCTCGGGGTCAGGGTGGGTTACATGGTTTGCCTAAAACAAACACACATATCACCTTTTGCATTTGGGGCAGTGGGGGTACATGATGAGTGACTGTGGGACCAGCAACCACAGTCCTAATGGCGACTGGACAGCTGATCAGATCCGCACATGGAACAGGGGCACTGGCAGACAGGTACTGTGCCTGGTCAGCTCAGCTACCCCCACTACAATCTGACCTTCACCATCAGAGGGCAGTCAGTATGCACCTGCTGCACCCTGCATGGTGTTGCAGGCATACAGATGCAAACTGCAGACAGTCTGCTAGCACATACATAGTGCATGTTTGTAGTGGAACAATGTGTAGCCAAACATGTGATGTTCCACAAACACCATGCTGGTTTGTCAGCAATTAGGTCCCAGAAAAGGCAACCCACAAACATCACTTAGCATAAGCTGTTCAGCACTATGTGATAACCTACACATCCCATGGTCACTGCACAGTCAGAGTGAGAGTGACCTCAAAGCATGACAAGCTGTGTCCACTTTGTACTTGCAGGTGGTGGTCACGCACTACAAAATGCCACCCAATGCCCTCTGCCCTTCCCAGATGCCTCCTGCCCAGACCCCCCTGTCAGGGACATACCCACAATACCTTGCAACTCATTATGCACATTACAAGACTAACGCTGATAACTGTGCAAGCATTGTGGGCTCCGTATGGTGTTTGATGCCACAAACCACTGGGTAGACATATACAGACTCCCACACCTATTCCTGCATTGCGCAAAGATAGAGGTGGGGGCCAGCCGTGGCCAACACACAAGTGATGTGCACAATGAAGGCAGTGTAAAGGCACGCAATACTGTTAGGGTCAGTCTCCGGGGGGTAACCCCTGTCATAGGCCAATCTGTAGGCACACTCCAAATAGATTTGTAAGGTTGCTAAGATGCATCTCTGATAAAACGTTGCCTTAACTTTTAATTTGTGATCTGACATTAAGCATAGTCACCTTTTCATACATATATGATATGTGCTGCCATGTTTAAGATGTCATTGCTAGGGTATACAAGTGAGGGTGGAGGTAGCTGCTGCTCCACACAGGTCCCAACAGGCAGACGCTCCATAAGGCTTTGCTGGTGGAGGCCGTGTGTTTTGGTGTTTCTGCCTCTGTTGGCTGAGGCTCTGGGGCAGAGGTTCCAGAATCCGGTCCTGGTGGCCCAAACATGTTCCCGTTTTCAAGCATTCCCCTAATTAATATGCATGGAAGACATTTGCATACGATGGGGGCAGTGCATGTAAATGCATCTCATTCATATTTACTAGTGACATGCTGACAACCTAAATGGTATTTGGACCTCCAGGATTGGCGTTGGGAACCTCTGTTCTGGGAAGTAAACATGGTTATGGTATATGTGATCTGTAGGGTAAAATATTAGGACATGGTCTACAGGTGCCCCATCTTGGACTCGAACCCGTGACCTTCATGCCCCTGAACACACTGGCTGTGTGTATTGCACCAAACTGTTGCCACAGAAGCAGGTCATTCCCTGGGGATACCATTAGTGTTTGTCAGACAGACCTTGTCTGTTGCACCACATGGCACCCACCTAAACAGGGCTTGGCCTTGGTCTGCTGTGGACAGATGCCACTGCCCCCTCCACCACCATGCTGACATGCCCTTATGCCAGTGGTGCTGGTGGTGCGCAGTCCCAGGCCATCCAGTGTGCCAGTAGACAGCTGCCTATGGTGTGGGTTCTCGGCTAGGGGTGCCTACATGGACATGAGCACTTCCCCCCTGCACCGCCTGCCAATGTTATGTGCCCCGGGGGTACCTGCTGGGTAATATCCCCTGTGACACTGTGGGACAGACACTCGTGCCCATGTTGGACCTCATCAGTTGCTGTCTTGCTGCTTTACAGTTTCGGCATTCCTATGTGCCACCTAGGCATCTGCCTAGTCCGCACTGTGCCCCTGCTGGACCACAGCATGTGCCGTCTGCAGCCCCCTGTATCCCATTTACAGCATCAGTACAGTTGCTCTTTCCTACGTGCCCACTCTGCTGTTTTGCTGCACATGTGCACGCCATAACAAACCTGCCCAATATACACGACAAAATCCCTTATCACCACTATTTCAATGTGGGATCATTCACTTTGTAGGGGGACAGAGCATAGACCCTTCCAAAAATGATATCTTCCTTTTTATGCTTTGTCAGTAGTGTTGCTTTATGTTTATCATTAATATCACTTTTGGCCAGCTTGGTTATTGGGATTTCAAATGTGGTTCTGGTCATTTTATATGTCTATTTGCCTTTTTGGTTCCTGCACATGTATCACTACTATCACTTTCTGGGTTTCCCTGCCTTTGCTGTACATTGCTGACTGAAATGGTTTCTCTCTCCTGCAAATGTGCCTCTAACACGAGGGTTTCACTGGCGTTGGTGTTCAGACCTGGATTTCACAGCGTTAGTGTGCCTGAAGCCTCTCCCCACCCACTCTCTGCCCACTGACCCCTATCTCCGCCCTCTGGGAGGCCTTACCCCACCCTTCAGACCCTGATTTCACAGCGTTAGTGTGCCTTAACGCCGCTGTCGACATTATCGCGCAATACGTAAGGTTATTGTGTGATTTATCGCGCGATAACATCACATATCACATGATAACGTCACCGCTGCTACGTTAAGACAGTTTAGTAAACATACCCCATAGTCTCTATAGATTGTAAGATCGATACCTCTTCAGACATCAACATGGTGAGTAGATATGAGTCTTACTTTTTAAAAATATTGGTTATGTAATGTTTCTGTCTCTGAATTTATGATTGTCTTTAAAAATAGGAGCAGAAACCGAGTTTTATCAATAGACTCTCTTACAAAACGAAGACAGCAAAGAAAGTTTAAAGGTATGTGGTGTGTTTTTTTTTTTAATTTTCCAGTATGCTCTTCATAATGTGTCTCAACCTTTAATCTTTTTATTTTAGACCAAGAAGATGCTACAAAACAAGATGACCAACCTAATCAACAGCCAGTTCCTTACCGAAAGCCAAAAGATAAACAAAATAGTAAGTATTCCGGGTTTATCCCTCTCCTAAATTTTAAGGCCAATGTAAACGAAAAAAGTATTAGCCCCTACGTTTTCTTTTTCAGATGGAGAAAATGTTAGAAAATCAGCGACTATGGGAGAGAAGTCTAACAGGAAAAGAACATACAGCGAGAGTTTTTCTGATGGTGAATCTATACACGCCGGTACAGAAGAGCAACCAGCTCCTTACCGAAAGCCAAAAGATAAACAAAATAGTAAGTATTCCGGTTTTATCCCTCTCCTAAATTTTAAGGCCGCTGTAAAAGAAAAAAGTATTAGACCCTACGTTTTCTTTTTCAGATCGTGAAAATGTGAGAAAATCAGCAAATCTGGGAGTAAAGTCTAACAGGAAAAGATCATGCAGCGAATCTACACATGCCGATACAGAATACGGAGAGCGTGGTGAAAGCCATGTCTTTGATCACAGTGTTTCAGAGGACAGAACAAATAATCTTGCATTAGACCCCTCTGAAGAATCAGAACCAGTTAGCTATGTTCAGTTTGTGAAAAGGTGGGATCATAAATTGGACAAGTTTAATGGTATAATTTATTCAGAAGAATTTTGGTTTATTAATTTAGACAGGGTAACCACATTATCTGAGGCTCAAAACGCCATTCGACAAGGTATTCAGCATATTCTGGACGAGGTTAGCAGCAGAGTTTCATCTGGTGATTATGTACAGGTGCATCTACATTCATCTCTTTTTCACAGTTCCTTGTATTCTGGAAAGTTAAACCCAGAAGCATTGTACGCTGATGATTTCTTAGATCAGATCGCTAAACTCCTTTAGAGTCACAGAGAAATCCAGGTTTGTGATATGTTCCATGTTGTTGTACTTGTCATAAGAAATCAGGGTGGGGGGGCTCGTAGGGTCTTAAAGACTATACCATTTAGCCAAATTATTCATAAGAAGAGGATGTATTTGATAGACTTGAATAACACTGATAATAACCTGTGTTTTGCTGGTAGCCTCACAGCCCTCATGTCACTGGTAAAAATCACAGATGTCGAACTGTTAGAAGGTGCTAAAAAACTACATAATGAGTTGGGATGGCCATAAGAACATATAAGAACATAAGATATGCCATACTGGGTCAGACCAAGGTCCATCAAGCCCAGTATCCTGTTTCCAACAGTGGCCAATCTAGGTCATACGTACTGTAATGGTGAAAGTCCCCAAGAGGAGATGGAGGTAGAGGAAAATCCTGTTGAAATAAATGACACTGCACTTGTGCACAGGATTTCCAAGCCAGATAAGAAAAAAAACACAGTTTTCTGCTGAGCTCAGGCCACGCCCCAGCTCAGAGGGAGAAACAGGCTTCCTCACTGATTGGTCACACCTGGGGGAAGGACAGGGAGTGCCGGGAAGCAAATGCTTTTTAAATCCACAAACAGAGCAGAGAGTTAGCACAGGAAGGAGCATGGGAAGGAGCACGAGAAGAGGCAAGGAAACAAGGAAGGGAAGGAGCAAAGGACGTGGAGAGGAAGGAAAAGAGCAAGCAAGAAAGGAACCTTACGAAGAAGGTGAAGGAGAGAGAGAGCCTTGGAGAGGACGTTATAGCAAGGCAGAACCTTGGAGCAAGAGGGCTAGCAAGGGAAGCCATTGGAGAGACGGCAATTGGACGTACAGCAACAAGGACTATAGCAGCTGTAGAGGAAAGAAGAAAGAAAGGCCTCTTCAGAGCAGGTACCTAACTGGCACTGGAAATAGACATAAGGAAGCTGAATTCCAGAACCTGGAGGATAGCAGGAGAAAAGGGTTCAGCAGTTGTCTAAGAAACCCTGCCAAAGGTAAAGCTACCATTTCTAATGCTGAATCATTGTTAGAGAAGCCATTTGCCTTTGCTACTGTCCAGAAGGCAGACCCAACACCTTTAACAGATAATAGGTGAGGGGAGAGTCTTACATAAGGGGAAAGCTATAACACTGACAAAAGCAAGACAGCTGAGCCTTCAGAGTTAGAAACTATAAGCAAGCTGTTGTCAGAAGGAAACGTTTTCTCTCCTAATGCTAAGGTGCCTGTACACGCTGAATTGCTCCTGAACCAGTTCAAGGAATTTCTGGAGGAAAGAAAGTCAGGGAGAACTGTTAAACCTGATAGAGATGCTAATACTGTTGAAAGAATGCAAATAGACTCTTGTTTGCCAGCTTTAGAAAGTGAATCCTCTCCCATGGATTGCTCTTTATGTTTAAAGGAAGAAGGCATTGTTGAACAGCACTGAAACTGTATGAAATAATATAGAAAGTACTTGCCATACCTGCTGAAGAATTGGAAAGGCTTGTTTTATATTTAATAAGCTTAATTGTCTTCTGAGGATAAGAAGCCATGCTGTGAGCAAGAAAACCAGCTGTTGCAGTTTAATTGTTTTCCGTTGAATAACCACATGGGGCAGTGTCCTGTGGAAAGTTTGTGGGACTGAGAAACAGCTGAGCAGTGCTGAGATATTTCTGTTATGTTTTTCTTCTGTTCCTGAAATACCTATATGTTGGAGATGTATCCTTTATGCTTGTTTGTGTTTGAGCTTTGATGCGCTGGAAATTCCCCACAATAAATATTCTTGCAGCCTTGAAACACTCGTGTCATAAATACAATTTTGTCCTTAAGGAAATAAGCAAAACTACAAGTCCCAGAATCCCTGGCGACAATAGGAACAGCTTTATCCAAAAGAGGACATTCAAAGGCCACTTCCAGCTGGTAAGCTCTCGGGCCCCAGCGGAAGCGTCGCAGTACCTAGCAGTTTCCCCAAAAGACACAGGTTCTGCAATGCTTGTACTGGGTCAAGCATTGATATCCTGGGTCCCTTCTTAATAATGGTTTATGGATCTTTCCTCCAGGAACTTGTCCAAACCTTTTTTAAACCCAGATACACTAACAGCCGGTACATAGAAAAGTCATGCTCGATGATGTAGCAATATTTGAACAGCATTTAAAGATAAACATACACGTTGTGCTTTACACAAATTCATGGGTTTGTTTTAAGACATCAGACAGACCCGTGCTCCCTAAGACTGTGTTCTTGTTGCTACACGATGACCATTTCTATGGTATAACCGATGTCAAAAAATTCTACAGGGAGCGCAACTTCTGTAGTTACTGTCAGAAACCGTACAGTCACGATCATAATTGCACATTATGGTTTCATCACTGTTTGACACTAACATGTGCGAATAATGTTGGTGTACAACAGAGATGTCCTAATTGCAAACTCTTTTGCCATTCTAAAGAGTGTTTAGATAGACACACGTATTTGGCTCTGAAAAAAGAAGTTGAGTGTTTATCTAAGATACTGTGCCAGAAATGTGACTCTTATGTGGACAAGAAACATAAGTGCAAGGGTCGACATTGTAAACTATGCTGTGAACCCTTAACCGGGGATGGCGTCCACTTAGAACATAAGAACATAAGATATGCCATACTGGGTCAGACCAAGGTCCATCAAGCCCAGTATTCTGTTTCCAACAGTGGCCAATCTAGGTCATATGTACCTAGCAGTTTCCCCAAGAGACACAAGTTCCACAATGCTTGTACTTATGTTTTATGACCCCTATTGGTAAAACTGAAACATCTGAAAAGTATATTTTTTATGATTGTGAATGTATGCAAGTAACAGGCTGGCATGTCCCTAATTACATATATGCGACGGACTTAAATGATGAAAGAAACTGGGAATTCAAGGGCCTCAAATGTATTTCTGCCTTTATACAGATTTTTTTGTGACAAAAAATTTAAAGGCTACACATTCATAGCCCATAATTCCAAAGGTTATGACGGGTATTTTGTTCTTAAACAACTGCTAAAGGAAAAGATGAGCACAGGGCTGCTGGTTCAAGGTGCTAAACTTTTACAAATTACCGTTAAACCTTAGACTATCCATTTTATAGACTCTCTAAATTTTCTGCCTATGAAACTTAGCAAACATCCACAAGTCATGGGTTTTACAGGCTGCAAGGGGTACTTTCCACACTTTTTTAATACTCTGGAAAATCAAAATTATATAGGCCCCATGCCGAGTGTTGAACATTACGGTGTGGGAAACATGTTGCCTGAAGAAAAAGAGGAATTTTTACAATGGTGCAAGGACAATCATCATAAAACTTTTAATTTGCAAAAACAGTTGGCTTATTACTGCCAGCAGGATGTATCTATTTTGCGGCAGGACTGTGTTCTCTACCGAGCTGAAATCATAAAAATGACAGAGAAAGAAGTGGTTATAGAGCAGAGTGACGTATCAGAAATTCAAACAAGTTCAATTTCCAATATATAACCCTTGCATCTGTATGTATGGCTATGTTCAGATTAATGTTTTTAGAACCCACGACTGTGGCACTCATTCCACCAGATAACTATCACCGGCAGACAAAGAGATATTCAACGCCCTCTATTCAATGGCTGATGTATGTAGAGGCCAAAGAAAATATACAGATCTCACATGCTCTGAAAGATGGCAAAAAAAAAGGTGGGGTCTTATTTTCTTGATGGCTATGCAGTGATCAATGGGGTAGAAACAGCTTTTGAATTTAATGGTTGTTTTCATCACGGCTGTCCGAGTTGTTATAACGATAAAGACCAGAATCCTGTAATAGCCACGACCTATGGTTTTCTTTATTACAAAACACAGCTAAAAGCTGCATTCCTGGAAAGCCGGGGGTTCAAGGTCATAAGTCTATGGGAGCGCGAGTGGAAGCGAATGGTAAAAGAAAATGACAGGGGCTGTGCAGATTTCCTGGCTCGCTCAGCATTGCCGCAACCTCTGATTCCACAAGATGCCCTTTTTGGGGGTAGAACAAATGCCATTTGTCTGTACCACAAAACAAGACCTGGGGAAAAATACACTACTATGATTTTAGTAGTCTATACCCTTTTGTCAATAAAACAAAGGAATATCCAAAAGGTCATCCACAAATCATTTATGACAAATTTGGTCCCCCTACAAATTACTTTGGTTTTATAAAAGCAAAAGTATATCCTCCACGAAAGCTCTTTTTCCCGGTGTTACCCATACGGTTGGGCGGTAAGCTTATGTTTCCACTGTGTCACACGTGTGCTGACACACGGCAACAGGAAATGTGTGCCCACACGGATGAGGAAAGAGCATTTGTGGGGACTTGGTGTATGCTGGAGATGAATTTAGCCATTGCAAAAGGGTATGTGGTTGTTGAAATCTATGAAATCTGGCATTTTGAGCAAAAATCTGATAATCTCTTTTCCAAATACATCAAAATGCACCTCCGTCAAAAACAAGAGGCTTTTGGCTACCCTCGGTGGTGCAATGATACTGAAAAACAAAATGTGTACATAGCTGATTTCTTTAGAAAAGAGGGGGGGTGTTTGCATGCAGACCAGATTAATGTAAACCCTGCTAAGCGTCAAATAGTAAAACTTTTCTTAAATTCCCTGTGGGGTAAATTTGGTCAAAGAACAAACCTGCCTACCACATGCATTGTGAGAGAACCTGATGATCTCTTTAAATATCTGTTTTCTCCTGAATTTGAGGTTTCATCATGCGATTTTATTGATGATGAAACAGCCTGTGTGTCTTAGAGGCACTCAAAAGACCGCTGTATATTGTCGGGTGGCACCAATGTTTTCATTGCCTGTTTTACAACGGCTTATGCATGCCTGGAGTTGTACAATCTTCTAGATAGTTTGCAAGAGCAATGCCTTACCATGATACAGATTCTGTGATATTTCTAAGTCAAGAGGGAGATTGGACCCCATCTTTGGGTGATTATTTAGGTGAGCTCACAAGTGAGATACCCGCAGATGAACATATCACAGAGTTTGTATCAGCGGGGCCTAAAACATATGGTTACAAGCTGTCAAGCGGGAAGACCTGTATGAAAGTGAAAGGGATTACGTTAAACGTAGAAAACTGCCAGAAAATCAATTTCACTAGTTTGAAAGATCTAGTTTTGGACTACAAGCCTGGAGCAGCAGATTTACCCCAGAAAAAGATAGGAATACAGCAACCTGGTATTATAAGAAACTACTACTACTACTACTATTACTGCTACTATTTAGCACTTATAAAGCGTCACGCACGCAGCGCTGCACAGCTAACCTACAAGAGGTAGCCAACATATAAGAGACAGTCCCTGCCTATCAGAGTCATGCTCATCGGAGCTTACAATCTAGTTAGAACAGTACAGAGCAATAGTCAGTTCAGAAACAAAAAGCGTTGGACAATAGAGAACGGCGTGATTAAAAAAACACATAAGGTTGTGTATGACAAAAGGGTGAAGTTGGAGGATGGCTTTAGCACACTACCCTACAGATACTAGCGGGGTGGATGTGCGCTGGTCACATCCTTTTTCTTGTATTTTAGCTGGGCCATCCAATTCAGGCAAGAGCTTCGTTGTTAAAAAGCTGTTAGAACACGCTGGTCGTGTATTGACTGTCATGCCTAACAATATTGTATGGTGTTACAGTTGCTGGCAACCTTTGTATAAAGAAATGTTAAATAAATATCCTTTTATTACATTTAAGGACACTTTGCCTGATACTTTTAATGATGAATGAGAGTTTCCAACCAATAAAGTAAACTTGGTTATTGTTGATGATCTAATGGATTCTGCCTGTAAAAGTGATGAAATAGAGAAAGCCTTTACCAAGTATGTGCATCACAGAAACCTGAGCATCATATATATTGTTCAAAATGTTTTCTGCCAAGGCAAAGCAAGCCGAACTATAACTTTAAATACCAAATACATGGTGCTCTTTAAGAACCTTAGAGATAAGTTACAGATTGCCATTCTAGCCAGGCAGATGTATCCTGGAAAATCAAAATTCTTTTTAGGGGGCGTTCCAAGATGGCGGCAGCCCTTCGTACCGTGTGAGCACGATTTCCTGATGGGAAGGAAGCGAAAAGGCAAATTTGGGCCGGTGCCCCCCCAGCCCTCTGCTGCCTCAACGCCTGTTTCTCCTGCTATCGGTCCTTTGGATACTTACCTTTTGCGATCCACTCGGGGTTCAGACGTCGTCGGTGGGGATAGCCGATTGGCGGTTTTGTTGGAGCTTGATAGCTCGGCAACTGCCTCGGCGTCATCTTTCTCCCCATTGCTGAGCCTGGCATCAAAGGTCTTCCGCACCCACGCATTGCCTGAGGGCTTCCTGGAGGTTCCTTCCCCTGCTATGTCAGAGGATATTGGTGCCTCGGGTGGGCCAGGAAAAAATGTGTTGGCGGAGCTGAAGAGTGGAGCTATGAGTAAGCTCCCAGATATTACACCAACTTTGGCGCCTGATGGAGAAGTGTGCGCGAGGCAGGCTGTTTCTTCTGCCTCACGGGTTGATCTGCAGACACACTCGGAAGTGGAGGATTCAGCGCTGAATATGGACGCCGTGTTTTCCCTACAGCGTCCAGTGAACTTTACATTGGAGTCCATTTGGACTGCTATTGCCTCGTTGGGAGAAGCTTTATTCCCTCATGTATCTTCTTTAACCACTAAGGTAAACTCTACTATGGGAGCTGTGACCGTTTTGGAAAAAAGTGTCGGATATCTCCCTGGAAGAAGAAGAGATACGAAGTAGACTATCTAGTCTGGAAGATCAGTCAGATATTGTTAAAAAGAACTCTTTGTCGGTACTCATGAAATTAGAACAGTTGGAAAATTTGTCTCGTGTTAATAATTTGAGAATTGTAAATTTTCCTAGATCCTCTTCTATTGGGGCTAAAGAGATGTTTAAAGAATATCTCCTGGAAGTTTTGGGTGTTTCCCCGGAGTTAATGCCTCCCCTAGTTAAACTGTATTATTTACCAAAAACAACGCGTGCTACTCCTAGTAGTGCTTTGGAGGGGGGTCTAACACAAGGGGATGTGTTAAATGTTACCAGTTTGTTAGAGAATTCTCGGGACTCTTTGGAGTCTTCTACTCTCCTTGTTACTTTTGCTCTGTTATCGGATAGAGAGTGGTTATTGAAGCTTTTTTTTCGTAAAAAGAAAATTCCCTTTTGTGGTTTTGCTGTCCGTATTTATCCTGATCTATCAAGAGTAACACAGAAACGTCGTAGAGAGTTTCTTTTGTTACGGCCTTGGGTTTTGCAGTTGGGGGGGCTCTTTTTTCTCAAACATCCCTGTAAGTGTTTGGTTAAATACCAAGACGTTTCCTATGTATTTTTTGAGCCTTCCCAACTGCTAGCCTTTATCAGTGCTAGGCGTGTAGAATCCTCTATTCTTTCTCCTTAAGGGCGCTCAGCTATGTATTAGTTTGAACTGTTGTGCTGCCTGTTTCTTCTCATATTTGGTATATATTTTATATTTTTTATGAAACGATCCCCTCCTTTTTGTGGGCTAGAGTGGTTGGACACTGTTATTTTCTTTTGTTACTAATGTATACTTATTTTCTTCATTTGAATTTTCTGTGTGTCAACCTGTTTCTCTCAAGAGAGTGCTTTGTTGACTTTCTTGATTTATTTGTAAAAATTACATAAATATAAAATTTAAAAAAAAATTTTAGAAGTCTTCGAGGATGCCACCAGAAAGCCGTTTGGTTATCTCGTTGTGGATTTAAACAACATAACGCCTGAGGCTTACAGACTGAGGACGGATATCTTCCTGCCAGATTGGACTACGGTATACTGTGAAAAAACACAAATCCCACATAAAAAGAAATGAATATGTAACCGGCCCTTCATACATGCTTGTGTGTCTCAGACAACATGTCTTACCGTGTAAAGAGAAACCTGCCCCTTTTAAAACTTTTGATTCAAGCCTCTCCGCAGCACAGAAGAGCCATCCTGAATACATCTTCTAATGATTTGGTAGCAGCTATAGTTGAAATCGCTCTCAACACCCTAAAAGGTAACATTCCTCTTTCACAACACCAGATAAAGGTTCTAAAAGGGAAGCGTCATGCCATAAAAAGTCTGTGCGATAAAAGACTACCCATTAAAAAAAAGAAGCAATTGGTGAGACAGTTGGGTGGATTTATCAGGCCCCTGTTAAGTTTTGCATTACCGTTGATAACGGGGCTTCTGACAAACCGCTAATACACATGCTGAAAAAATGTACATAGTCCCTAGTCAATAACTCACGCGCTTGAGAAACTCACCAGACCAGGATGAAAATATTAGAACCACGACCATTCATAAGTTAAATGAAGAAATGAAAAACATCCTGCAAAGCGTTGGTATGTCTGAACATGAAAAGGCTAAATGTTACTCAGAAGTGTTACAGTGCTATCTCGTGCTTAACAGACAAAGGGATATGGAAAAAGAAAAAATAAACTTGTATCTGCAGGCACAAGATGAGACATCAACGGCAGCATCTCTAGAAAATATTATACCGCCAGACCCTGTAATACAAGAAGTATTAAACAGCATCAATATGCGCTATAGGAAAAATGCTGAGGTGCTGCTTAATAAACTGTTAAAAAACAAGGATGTGGCATCCTGGGAGGGAAATAGAACATTTGTATACCGGGGAAACCCTGTCAATGGCTCTAACCTATTTGACCTCGTTTGTGGGGCTATGCAGCCCCAAGCTCTTTCACAACCAAGAATACACAGGGGCTGGGGGGAGTTCATGCAAACCCTAGCCGAATTAAATATGTCCTCTACGGTGATGGGTAATGCAGCCAACAGAGATGTACTGGCACGCCTCAAGGAGAACCCATCTGTGAAGGTTACTAAAATGTACACGAAGCCAATAAAGAGCTACTCGCTCACAAAAAACGTAAATTATCTCACAGATACCGGTGGTTGAGTGTATAAAAAAATGTATTTTCAATAAAATGTTTAAAAACAAAAATAAAAGACTAAGCAGTAGTTTCTTTTCAAAAACCTCCTTAGAGGGGTACTTTTTATTTAGAAGCAGCATAACATTCACAATAGGAAACACACACCTGCTGGTTATGAAAAGGATTTCTAAAAGAACTACACAAAGTTGTTTGTTGCGTTTTACAAAATGTAACCCCATATCATCACTTTGCATTAAATCTTCAGAATACATTTCTAAAATATTTTCAAAAGGCACCCCTTTACAGCGGTGGTAAAAGAAAAATACACAGTGATATCCACAAGCCGTGGACATTGGGTGCTATAATTGTCTGCTGTGGTATAAAACAGCTTTACAATGCTTGTTGAAAAAGATCTTAATGCTGGTAGGAAAAAATAAGCTATCTGGGGGTTGTCCATAAGAATAAAAAAATTCCCCCGTTCCATCTCCACATATATAGAGGGCTAACCAGTGTTCTCCAGGTAGGTTATGAGGTGTGTATTTACCACCAAATACATGGGCTTCCTTGATATTTGTACATCATCCAGCCAGTCGCTGGGTAGCACATCTAAAAAGAAATCTGCAACACAGGGGTCCTTCTTTAAAATACGGAAGATCTGCAGGGTGTTCATTTTCAAGAATGATCAAAAAGAACATTCCTTCTATGATTAATTTCTATCACATTGTCAAAAACCCCATAAACAATCATGTTAACTGTATGGGGTAAGGCGCTGGCAAAACGTATTTCAGCCCACAGGTTGCCAGTTTTAATCAGCGAGTAAAGGTCTGCACACTCCTGATCCGGTGAAAGGTCAAACGCCAACAGGGTATAACCTCTGTAAAACTCCTGACGGTCAATCAGCAACGCTGTATCTTTCAGATGTTTGCCACTTGCTTGTACCAGTTGCATATATTCTCTTACACAACATCCATTTTGAAAGTCAGGTTGAAGAGGTTTCCCGGGTATTTGTTCAACATCTACATACAGAGCGGCAAAATTAATATCATAATGTTTAAAACTGAAGGGGTTTTTAGCATAATTACTGCTGAAAAAGCATCATTATCCATAAATCCCAGCACAATGAGTTTTGGTAGCTGCCCCAAAAAGAGATTTTCCTGGTTAGTCACATGGGCTCCGGCTGGTATGCTAAACACCTTCAGCCCCACACGGTCAATAGCATACTTGACATTAGTTTTCAGCAGAGCTTCCGCATGTCCCAGGTGCACTCCGGGGGAAACTTTAACTCTCTTTACAAAGAGCGCAGCGTTTAGGATAAGGAGTTTATAACTTTCTTCGGCATCACCACTCATTAAACAGAAAGAATTTTTGTTGTGGGTCAATTTAATTTTGAGATCCACACCATTAATCAATAGCTTTTCATGAAAAAATAGATCGCTATGTAAATGCCCCAATAGCTCTACCTTGTGGCTAGAGGCCGTAAATTGGGCCCTTTCAGTAAAGCCGATGTTGCGAGATCCTATCTCTCTCACTTCATGCTGCCCAGCTGTGTCTTTATAAAACAGCCCGCTTGTAAACTGTGATTTGAGGAATCCTTCACCATAATTGAGAAGCAGCTCTACGAGGGCTCTGTAGGGGTAGCAGTTGTTGCTCTGGCTAATGAGTTGGTCTCCCAGGGTAACATCCAGCTGGCTAAACAGAGCTGCAATTGGGTAGTTCACCAGCGCTACTTTGGCTGTCAGAACGATGTTCGAGCCATCTTCTTCCACAATTTTACAGGTCAGGTGCAAAAGAGTACTATTTAAATCAATGTAGTCTTCACCATGACCTGCGATATAGAAGTCCAAAGGGGCTGTTTCCAACAAAGCCGATAATGGCGGAATTTCCACATAAATACTTTTTTCAATACTTGTTTGGGTCGGGGCTAGTTGAAACAGGTCCAGTTCCGATTTAACACACTCTTCAGAACCGTGGTGTACAAAAGCCATGGTGCTTTTTTAGAATATATCTCACTTCCTAGAGCTAGTGCTTCTCTTGTTAGACCGATGGTTAAGCTTCTGAGACCTGTCACCTATGGGTTTCTTTCTTTTAAAAGGCTTTGGAGGTCCTTGTGGTAACTCCTGAGACTTGGTTCTCTTTCTTTTAACAGCTCTTCTAATCACAGCCAATCCTGATCCTGCCTGTTCTGTAGACTGGTTCATTTTATTTAGAACAGCCGTTGTGACATGACTCATGACATCCTTGGCTATGTTTTTGCAGCGCCTTTCACGAGTGGTTTAATAATTTCAAAACCGCTTCTCAAAAACAGAATAGCTTTTCTAAAGAGACTACGAAACACCCCACCGACACCGGCACCGTACATGACTGGTACTCCATGATATCCTAAAAGTCCATAGCCAGCTTGTGCTGTATAATAACACCTGTATGCTTTGGGGTCTCCGTAGTCTTCAACCACAACCATTTTAAAAAACAGTCACCCTCCATGGGCGCAGATGAAGCCTAAGGATCACCTTCCCGTAACAAAATGAGACATGTCTGTTCTGATCCATCTTTATTTCAAATGTGATGGTGTCAATATGCTGTTTGTTCACAGGGACATAGTGCGGCTTATCATAAGTTAATGTGATAAACTCATCCCTAAACTCCTTAGTTGGAAATGTCCCAACGCCGCCCTAGTGGCAAAGAAGCGTCACGGTAGAGAGGGTGGACACAAAAATATTTGTAATTGAGTTTGGCTTAAAGACAGGGCCCAGGTTTTCTTTGTAGTCCTAGTAGCCTTCTGGTAACCAAAAGCTCAAAGGAACATAATAGTCCTAGTGAAGGGAGAATAAAGGCTTTTATTTCCCCTATTGCACAAAAGGTTCAAAAGCTCAGATCTTTACAGCAACAGAAATTGTCCTTATTTCAGGTTGAAAGAAAACAAACAAGAACTGTATTTAACCTGTTAACTTCACAGTAATAACATGAGAAAACAAAGATTCACACATTCCCCCGGCTACAGCTCTATTCCTTGTCTAAAAGCTCAAAGCCTTCCGCCTGACAGTAGCTGCAATCCATTTCAGGGTCCGAAAGGGCGTCAGCGACATCCACCTGCATTGGTTCAAGGTCAGCGATATCTGGTAGCTTGCATTCAGGCTTTTTATACAACGTTTGCACGATGTCCCAATGTTCTGTGTTCAAAGGTAAGCCCTGGTTTTGTGTACCTCTAGACTGAGAACAGTCTCTCTTGCACACGGCTCTTTTACTGGAGAGTCTCTTACTTGATATAGGTTTGTATCCTGAAGTATAAACAGTTCTAGTAGGACAACATTCCTCTATTCCCTGTTCCTCCTGCGTCACAGCATTTAGGAAATTATAATCAGAAAACCAGTGATTACCTTTCTTTCTTGGCTTATCCCAGCAAGGTAAGGATTGAGGCCAGTTCCTGCTGGGGTTTGGCCTTACTTGCACAATGGTAGGCTTTCGGTTCTCCCGGAGGTCTTCTGCTGGTGTTAAACCACATTCACACCAAAGCTTCCTTCTGTCTGAGCCCAGAATGTTACCTTTTAAAGAAGTTCTTTCATCTTCTTCTTGGTTACTCCATGTTATGTCCTTCAATAGTTGCTGGCCTCTGCCAAACTCAGGTCCAGGACTTTCTAGCACAGTCCTTCTGCTTCCAGGGGTAGCTCCCTTTCTGTATCTCTCCCACTTGGAAGGCGTGTCCTCTCCACTCCTGGGATACTCGGGGCGAACTCCTTCACCTGGCTCTGCTGAGTCTGCTGGGCCTGTTCCTTCCCCCAGGACTCCTATTTCCTGGTCCTTCTCTCCCTCTTGGAAAGCCTGTCTTCCTCTCCAGTCATCTGGGCTTTTTTTTAAAGGAACTCTTCCCTCTCTGGATTGGGTGCAGGCCGGTATTGCATCACTGGCTCTGGGGCGTGGCTCTTCAGTCCTCCAGAGGTCCCACTTGCTCCCCCTATATGGCTCCTTGTAATGCTGCAGCCGGTGTCTGCCTCTTTTTTCTAAGCTTAAAGCATTTTCTCTTGTCTGCAGAGGGTCTGCAGTACCACAGAACACAGTGCAGCAGTGGCACAAAATGGTCACCTACTAACTGGTGCTCTACAATATCTGTGTACAGGTAGAGGGTATTAAAACCGCCCGTGATATCCGCTGGAAAATGGGAACGCTGTGTATTAACATCAGCTTCTATTCCCAAAATGGTTGCCAAATCACCATCTGCAGAAATAACAGACCTATCTTCAGATTTTATTCGGATTCTTCGCGCATAGGGTTCATAAATGATTCGTGGTGCTGCAGATTTATAGATGCTACTAATGCCATGATTCATGGATTCCACTAAACTCTGCATGGCCACATAATGTCCTCTTGTGACTGTCATGTGGTGCTGTATATTTCCTGCTATGGAGGTGACAACATACTTTTGATCTTCCTTAATATTCTCCCAGCTGTTGGGATATTGTATTTCCACGAGCCCTACTTCCCAATGTCCTTGTAAGTCCAACATCCTTGCTAGTTGTATGGTAAAATTAGAGCTGGTATTTTGGGGGAACACACCTGCTGAGGCATTGCTAGGCAGTGTGATATAAAAACCACCACCATTCATTTTTTTTTATGTTGCTTCAAAAGAAAGAAATCAGATGTCTTGAATCTCTGATGCTTTAACCCAACTGTTAAATTTAACAGGCCATCCCCTCCATGTTACGAGGTAGAATCTGTTCCTGCCACAATCTTTTACCTTTAGAACCTTATTGATACGGTATATTCTGTCCTGTTGCGTGGTGACTTTTAGCAATTCTTCAGGATAAAAAGAACCTTGTATGGCTTCACCGTCATAATCATGTATCTTGTATGTCACTTTCTGTCCCCTATTTAAAATGTCCGTTATTATAAATACCTCGTCAGTCCACGTTTGCTCGTAACCTTTTTCAAATTTTCCTTTAGGTTTTGAAAGTCTCACATAGGGTTGCCAACCGGCCGGTATTCAGCCGGCCTGGCCGGTTTTTCCATGGCCAGGCCGGCTGCCGGCAGAAATGTTAAACCGGCCCTTGAAAAGCCGGTTTTTTGCTCTGGCCGCAAGATCAGGAGTGGCCAGAGCAAAAAAACGGCTTTTCTCCCAACTTCCGAAGTCCGCGGGGAGGGAGCTGGGGAAGCCCGCGCGAGGCCCCGGCTCCCTCTGTACAACTGCCAGCGTGAAGATCTTTTTCCTTCACGCTGGCAGCTGTTAATGTGAAGCCACGATTGCTGGGAAAGGTTAAAGGCAATGCCCTTTAACCTTTCCCAGCATTCACGGCTTCACAGAAACAACTGCCAGCGTGAAGGAAAAAGATCTTCACGCTGGCGGTTGTACAGAGGGAGCCGGGGCCTCGCGCGGGCTTCCCCGGCTCCCTCTGAAGCACCTCAGGCAGCCGCGGGACTGGTCAGGGGGGGGAGGCTACGACTACAAATGGGCTTTGATGGGGGGAGGCTAGGACTGCAAATGGGCTTTGATGGGGGGGGGAGGGGAGGCCAAGGACTGGATGGGCTGTGATGGGGTGTACCTGGACTGTCAATGGGCTATGGGGGGGGGGGGCCTGGACTGGAAATAGGCTATTGGAGGGGGGACTGGACTGGAAATTGTCTATGTGGGGGTTTACCTGGACTGGAAATGGGCTATGGGGGGGACCTAGACTGGAATTGGGCTATGGGGGGGGGGGGGTGGAACCTGGACTGGAAATAGGCTATGGGGATCTGGACTGGAATTGGGCTATGGGGGGGGTGTACCTGGACTGGAAATGGGCTATTGGTGGGGAACCTAGACTGGAATTGGGCTATGGGGGGGGATGGAACCTGGACTGCAAATAGACTATGGGGTGGATCTGGACTGGAATTGGGCTATGGGGGGGGTGTACTTGGACTGGAAATGAGCTATGGGGGGGGGGAACCTGGACTGGAAAAAGGCTATGGGGGGGAAACCTGGACTGGAAATGGACTATGGGAGGGGACCTGGACTGGAAATGGGCTATGGGGGGGCTGCAATGGAATTGGGCTATGGGGGGGGGACCTGGACTGGAATTGGGCTCTGGTGGGGGGAGGGGGAACTTGGACTGGAAACAGGCTGTGATTAGGGGGGCTAGGACTGCAAATGGGCTGTGATGGTTGAGGGGGGACTTGGACTGGAAATGGGCTGTGATGGGGGGGCTAGGACTGCAAATGGGCTGTGATGGTGGGGGTGGACTAGGACTGAAAATGGGCTGTGATGGTGGGGGGGACCTAGGACTGGAAATAGGCTGTGATGGTGGGAGGGGGCTAGGACTGTAAAGAGGCTGTGATGGGGGGGCTAGGACTGGAAATGGCCTGTGATGGGAGGGCTAGCACTGGAAATGGGCTGATGAAGAGCTGGAATAGGACTGGAAATGGGCTGATGGGGGCTGGAATAGGACTGGAAGTGGGCTGACGAGGGGGCTAGGATTGGAAATTGGCTGATGGGGGAGCTTGGAGTGGAAATTGGCTGATGGGGGGCTGGAATGGAACTGGAAAAGAGCATATGTGGGGCTAGGACTGGAAATGGGCTGATGAGGAACTGGAATAGGGCTAGAAATGGGCTTATGGGGGAGCTTGGACTGCAAATGGGTGATGGGCTAGAATAAGACTGGAAATGGGCTGATGTGGTGGCATGGGAGAATGGGACTAGAAGGGAGTGGATGCTGGGTGGGTCTAGAACTATAAGGGAGCTGATTTTGGGGGAGGACTAGAAGGGGATGGGGAATGAGAATGGAGAAGGGAAAAGATATTTTGTGTGGAAGAAAAGTCTACAATGGGCCGGGTAGAGTAAGAGGGGATTGAGAATGGAAGGGTGAAATTTGAGTAGATGATAAAGGAATAAGGAAAGAAATGGGGGAAAGAGCAAAAGGGAAATGATCAGTATGTTAAAGCAGATATAGAGAGACAATGGAAAACATCTAAAAGAGAAGAAAGGACAAATGTATAGCTCGCAGAAGACACAAAGAAACCAGAAGAAAGTGACTGGAGCAATTGCAACTGAAAAATAAAATGCCCAAACAGAAGGTAGAAAAATACTTTTTATTTTGAATTTATTAACTGGAATATGACTGGTCTGGGAAGTGTGTATTGCTAACATCTTTGCGTTTTTGTTTAGTGCAAGAGGAAATTACTTTATAGTTTTATTTCTCCAGTGTTGTACATTTCATGTTTGGCTTTTGGGGTTCCCAGTTTAATCTGACCAAGGGAGTTAGCCTACACTTATCCTCGGTAATTTTGTGGGTGGGGCTGGGGTGCAGCATGGGTGGGACTGGAGGCGGGGCAAGGGTGGGACTAGGGGGCGGAGAATGGGTGGGATATGGCGAGCCACAGGTGTCGGGTTTTTCTCGGTGAAAAAGTTGGCAACCCTAGTCTCACATGATCTCCTTTCTTTAAGGGGTTCTTGGTGTGCTTATGCTTGATGCTATCACCGTAGACTCTTTTCCAGATCTGCAGAGAATTTGTGTGTGTCACATCTATAGGCCTCGTCTTTATTGTTCTGTGAAAACTATGATTATAGCTGTGCACAAAAAGCCTGCAGTACGTCTTGGTACCTAAAGGTGTTGTGTGTAGTAAAATAAGGCCACATTTTAGATTTAAAAGTCCTGTTAAACCTTTCTACCACCACTGCTTTAACATCGTTATTGGTTACAAAATTATGAACCCCACTTTGTTTTAATAAATTCTTCAGGGATCTATTTAAAAATTCTTTACCCTTGTCTGTCTGTATTTTTTTCAGGTATACGACCTAGATTAAATATTTTTTCAAAGGCTTTAGCAACTTCAAGACCGGTTTTCGATTTTAAACTTGCAGCCCAAGCATATTTTGACAGGATGTCTACCACTGTTAAGATGTATTTGTAGCCATTGTTATAATGGGACAAGGCTGCCTTATCAACTAAATCAGCCTGCCATTGTGCATCCACATCTGACACGATCGTCTTGTTTCTTTTAAAACGGACCCTAGCAGTCTCTGTAAAGTATAAGCATCTTGTCCTGTAGCCCATCTAATTACATTTTTTCTGTTGATTGTTTTATCATGCTTTTTAGCAGCTTGAAGTAGAAGATTTATGCCCCCAAAGCTCCCTATTGCTTTGGGGTCATAGTAAATGCTCTTCAATAAGGTTTCCTTCATGATTGCCATGCTTTGACTATTCTTTTTATTTTGCTAACATCTTCAGAATGGATTTATTCCACAAATCCTGTGTGTTTTAAAGTATAGCATGTTCTTTCTACCATTCACATGTTACCATATCCAAGAAGCATGCCCAGACTTGTTTCTCTGTATTGTTTTTTTTTCAAAGCCGCTAAAAAAATAGCTGTAGTGAGATTTGAGCTCAGGTCTCTCTCTCTCTCTCTTTCAGCCTGAACTACAGGGCTGTCAGAATACTTCTCTCTAACAGTGATGTCTTAAAAGCAAAATTCTATCACATGGACAGCACTGGTTTCTCTAACAAAGATGTGTTAATTGCAGTTTAACATTTGTAAAGAAAAGCCTGTATACCAAGTATACCAAATGTTGTACAGATAGAGGTTTGTGTTCCTGCTGCTACCAAAGGGTTATTTTTAACAATCATTTCTAAATAGCCTGCAATACACACAAAAGCATTGCACTGATTTGTGAGAAAAAAGAACTCGGGCAGGGGGAGAGAAAGCATTTTTTTGTTTTGTTTTCCAGGGTTCCTGCTTTTGCAGATGTCAGCATTAACCAGAAGCAAAACATATTTCCGGAGTCACACTCTGCTTCCGCTGATGTCATCGAAAAGCAACACTGTCCATTTCCGATGACACCTTGTTTCCGGTGATATCATCGAAAAGCGACACTGTCCATTTCCGATGACACCCTGTTTACGGTGATGTCATTTCCGATGATGTAGGCTGGGGCGTGGTTGAGGGTGGGAGGACATGGGTGTGGCACAAACCCGGAAGTGGGCGCTGATTGGCTAATGCCATCATTGTGGGGCAGGGTGTGAGTGTGGCACAAACCCAGAAGTGGGCGCTGATTGGCTGATGTCATCCTTGGGGGTGGGGTGGGGCATGTCAAAGTGGGGGTGTGGCCATACCTGGGGGGCGTAGATGGGCAGAGCTAACCCACCATTCATTTCTATGGGAGGGGACATGGCCAGAGGCGGGACATACACTGGAAGTGAGCGCTGATTGGCTCCTGTCATCCTTATCTCACCTGTCAATCAGTTTGACGAGTAGTGTACCCATTATACTACTTCCCAAGTTAAAGAGAAGTTCTGCTTTCTCCCTAATTCTCTCAGAATCATGATCCAAGTGTTTTTCCAGTACAGCAATGCTGTAGTGCTTACAAAGTTTCCAATGGATGAGACATGCCGGCCCGACACATGCAGGCATAGACACACATATACAAATAAAACACAGACACAGACACATAAAAAACATAGATGAGCACATGCACAAAAGAAATTGGAAATAATTAGATATGCCTCCTCCCCTCCCCCTCCCATGTTGCTCTACCCTATCCTTGCTGGGCTGACTCTTAATGATTCAGTTGTATATTTATTTTCTTTGTTGTAATTAAAGCGTATAGTTTTCTTAATGGTTGCTATGTGTACTGCCAGCTAGTGGTGAAACATGGCTAAATCTGTTGCCATGCAACATTTTCACCCCATGGTTAAACTGCAAAATCCATCCTTTGAAATCTATTGGCAGTGCCTTATAATGGTTTGATGTATTATCATAAATGGTTTCATTATAATGTATTATTCTTTCCTAACCATCAGAATATCTGGGTGCTACTCTATTCAGACTGCCTCCTCTGTTCATCCATCAAGGTCAGAGATACACACACACAGAGGGATTAGAAAAAATCCCATGAACAATGCTCAGTATGCTTTTCCCAGTTGCTCTCTCTTTTCTCTGTACAGTCTACTCTCCAGTTCATTCCACCCTCCCATCTACACTTTCTCCCTAGACTCCTTCCCATTTTCCCTTTCATATCCGTCTTATAATTTCTTGTCTTACTCCTTCCTTCCACAACTTTCCTCTCTCTCTCCTTCCTTCCCTTCATTTCTCTCCCTTTTTCCATTCCTTCCATTTTTTCCTTCCTTCTCTCTCTGTCCTTCTACACCCCTTCCATCTTCTCCTTTGATTTGTTCCCCTCCTTTCCTATCTTTCCTCTTGCCATCCTTCCCCATCCCTCTTTTCCTCCTGCCGTCTCTTTTTCATCTCCCCCTTTCTTCCATTACCATCTCTCTTTCCCCATTCCGACATCTCTCTCCCTCCCCAAACCAGCTTGTCTGCCGAACCAGCCCTTCTTCCCCAGGGCAGTAGAGCAGAGTTGTACATTTACGAAATACTACTCTCCTTCCACTGGTGGCGGGGGAAGGAAAGCAGTTATAGAGCTGACCGGGGATTGCAGCGTGCAGGGGATGGCAGTAGATGAGCAGATATTTATACTGCTCCTCACAATTCCACTCCAAGGCCCAACTCTGTTCCAAGGAAAAGATCTGCAGCTATTAGTGCTGTCACAGAACTGAAAGAATCTATGGGCACTGGCCATTAGTTATCAACAATTGTTTGTACCTTATGCAGTGCTCATGGCAAGAAAGCCAGTACTTTAGTTTCTCCTTTCATTTCTAACAAGTGGTGAGGACAATAGAGTAGGATCCAACTGATTAGCTCGAAAAAGAGAATTAGCATCCTAACCATTATCCCAGAGGGGACACACTTTTTACATTTAGCCATTCTGTCATTCCCCACAGATTAATTCTTTCTCATCAGTCATGTATCATTCTACCACTGGCCTTGAAATTGATTAGGTAAAGAAGATATTTTTTTCACCATCTTTGATTTGAAGACAATTTCCTCTTTCAGAGGGAGACTCTTTGCTTTAGCTATGAGATGAATTGAATTCTTTCTTTCTTTCTTTCTCCCTCCTAAACGTTCCTTTCCCACAATCCTTAGCAATGCAAGCTTGACACATTTCCTTTTTCACCTCCACATCTCCCTCTTGAAAGCTTTATAAAGGTAAGAAATAACAGACAAGTGTCTCTGCAGTGGGAACATCAGTTCTGCATTTATAATGGGATCTGACTGACAAGGTTTGAACATTGTCTTCAAGGTTCTCATAGGCCACATATCTTTTTCAGTAACCTGTATTATTTTGCACCTACTGACCTGACAACATATTGCTTCGCCATCAAAGAAAAACATCCGCCTACATTAATAATTTCACAGGGACACTTACTGAAGAGTACAAATGTTAGATGTTAATAAAATTCTTTACACCGCTGATAAAGAAGCAGCCTTCATCACACTATAACATGAAGCAGTATGTATTAGACACTTAAATAGATGAAAAAAAATATCAAAAGGGGGACAAAAAATGTAAAAACAGACTACTGCAAAATTTTAACAAATCAGAAAAATGCAGTTATGGTCAACATTATTGGCACCTTTGCAGTTAAACTCCTTAATATACAATATTTCCTAAAAAAAAAAGTGAACAGTGTAATGGTTTTGGACTATATATGCACACATATTTGGAACTTAAAGGAATCAAATAAACAAGAGCAACTAAAAAATGAAATAATAGGAAATAGCATAAAAATTGTGACATTGCCAGGACATGGCAACAAGCAGGCAAAAGGTCTTTTGTGGTAAGTTTTTCTTTTGTTTTTTGAATGACTGGACATTGATATAGTTGTGAGGAGGGGAGTCGGGTGCAGCATCAGGCTGATTTGGGGTAACTGAGACCTTGTTCAGTTTTTTTGTTTCAGATTTGGTGTTTGACATGTATTGTTCAGCTGGTGTTTTGCTTGAACACTTTCTGCTCCCCTGATGAAGCGAAAGCGAAACGCTGTATAGATGTCTACAGTGGCGTTTGGGTGAATGAAGTTAAGTACTGGAAGACTACCATTACAAGTTGCTGTTAAAAGGCTGATGCCTTGGTAAAGGATATGTAAATGCCGCAGGATGGATGAGCAAGGTCTGCTTGACTGAATGATGTTCTGGTAATAAATGGATCCGATTGATACTGACAATATAGATAACACCTTTAAATAATAGAATTACTATAAAGAAGCTTGATGAATGGGAGTTTTTTTGGATCCTTGATATTCCGGAGCTTGGCCCAAGACTACTGTTTTAGACCAGGACCTGGGCGCTCATTGGTTCTGAGATCTTTTTCTCCCTATGGGTATGGACATTTAGCACTGATCAGTGGCTGTTTGTAGGATGAAGCTTTTTATTTGGATGTTTTTCCATTCATCATTATGATATTTGGACATTTATTTTTTGGAATTTTTAGGACATGATTATTGGCATCCTTATAAAAATTCAAATTGGTTTGAACAGAAGAAACACATTCCCACTGCAGTAAAATTAAACCATCTGTGATCAATTGTCAGTATACACATGGCTTGAATCAACCAATGATTGATGGCTCTAAAGTTTAAAATGGCCACATTCACTCCCTTTTCCATTTTCACAGTGATGAACATAAGAACATAAGAACATAAGATATGCCATACTGGGTCAGACCAAGGTCCATCAAGCCCAGTATCCTCTTTCCAAAAGTGGCCAATCTAGGTCATACGAACTTAGCAGTTACCCCAAAAGACACAGGTTCCACAATGCTTGTACTGGGTCAAGCATTGATATCCTGGGTCCCTTCTTAATAATGGTTTATGGACCTTTCCTCCAGGAACTTGTCCAAACCTTTTTTAAACCCAGCTACACTAACAGCCTTTACTACATCCTCCGGTAACAAATTCCAGACTTTGATTACACGTTGAGTGAAAAAATATTTTCTTTTATTAGTCTTAAATAGTTTACCCTGTAGCTTCATTGCATGTCCCCTAGTCTTTCTCTATTCTGATAATGTAAACAATCGATCTACGTTTACCCGTTCCACTCCGTTCATTAATTTATAGACTTCTATCATATCTCCCCTCAGCCGCCTCTTTTCCAGGTTAAAGAGCCCTAACCTTTTTAGCCTTTCTTCATAGGAGTATACTTCCATCCCCTTTACCATTTTGGTTGCTCTTCTCGGAACCTTTTCTAATAACTCTATATTTATTTATTTATTGTTATTTTATTTTAGTTTCTTATATACCGCACTATTTAGTATCAGCGCGGTTTACATGGAACAACGAACAATAATGAAACAAATGTTATGTTTTACAGAGAACAGGGAAATACAACTTGGATAATTTAGGGGAAACATGCACATCAACTATTTACATATGTAACAGTAAGCTTCTGAGAATGTATTATGAACCACCAATGGATAGATATTAAGAATAGGGACTGTGATACAAAGGTTTCTAGAGGAAGAGGTGTGGTTATGGTGGGGTATGGTTGATCTGGTAACGTTGTATAAATAAGTAGTGTTTGAGTGCCTTCCTGAATTGTGTGAGATCGGTAATGGCTCGGATTCCTGGTGGTAATGTGTTCCAACATTTGGGAGCAAGACTGAAAGCCCTGTTTGACGTTGTTAGTGTGCATTTTGTTGATGCACTTGGGATAATTAGAGTGTTTACTGATGTGGATCTTCTGGATCTGTTAGGCGGAGTGGGCTGGACTAGATTAACTAGTGATGAAGCAGTTATGCCATTGATGGCTTTAAAGGTAAGTATCAGAGTCTTGAACAGTATTCTTCTGTGTGTTGGGAGCCAGTGGAGCTGCATTAAGATGGGCGTAATGTGGTCAAACCTCGATGCTCCAGATAGAACTCTAGCAGCGGCATTCATGGCAAGTTGTAGAGGATTCAATGTAGACTGTGGGAGACCTTGGAGAATGGCATTGGCGAAATCAAAATGGGGAAGGATAAGAGCTTGGTATACAGTCCGGAAATCACTTGGGTCCAATAAGGATCGGAGGTGTTTGAGTGTCCGGATCTTGAAATATACGGCTCTGACAATGTAGGATATGTGTAGTTTCATGTCCAAACGTTGATCTAATGTGACTCCTAAGTATCGAATTGTAGATTTCGTTTGGAGTTCAGCTTCTCTCACTTTTATATGAGGTGGTGGGGTAAAATTCGGATTTTTTGTGATGAAGAGTACCTCCATTTTCTTATGTTGAATACGGAGGTTTTGAGATAGAAACCATTCGGACACTGCATCAAAACATTCAATGAGAGGTGAGAGGTCCATTTGCTTTGTGGAGAATGGCATGTAGAGAAGGATGTCATCAGCGTATATCTGACATTGAACATTGAAAGATCTGATGATGTTACAGACAGGTTGTACGTAAATGTTAAACATGAGAGATGATAATGATGAGCCTTGTGGAACGCCCTGATTTGGGTGGAAAGGCTCTGATGTTGTTGATCTTGATCTTATCTGCTGCCATCTTCCTTCAAGGTAAGATCTGCACCAATCAAGGGCGAGGCCGTTAATGCCCTTTTCTTTTAAGCGTTCTATGAGCAGGCCGTGGTGTACCGAGTCGAAGGCTGCAGCTATGTCTATGAAGATAAGTACACAATCTTGGTGGATGTTGTCAACACATGTGATAATGTTATTGAGAAGGGAGATAAGAAGGGTTTCCACGCCATGGAACTCCCTGAAACCATGTTGATGGAGGTCTAGTGAGGATGCAGTATCGATGTGGTCTTGTATTTGTCATTGTGCTTCCTTTTCAAATATCTTAGCTAGAAATGGTATGCTAGCTATGGGTCTGTATGATTCCACTTTACTAGGGTCAAGCTTGGGGTTTTTTAGAAGAGGTCTGATTGAAGTTTGTTTGAGTGCTGAGGGGAAGGATCCTGTTGTGAATGATAGGTTTATCATTCTTGTGATTAATGGACTGATATCACTACGTAAATTCTTTATCCAATAGGCTGGACAAGGGTCAGTATGAGCAGTGGTGGTGTTGATGGCCGCAATGGTATCTTCCACATGTTTCTTGGGTGGTGTGGAGAACATTGAGAGGTAGTTTAGGCAGGTGGTGTCTTGAGGCTGGAAGGCAGCGATTTTGTTTGTTTGTAATAGTTTTGATTGTAGATGGTCAGCGAAGGCTTGTGGGTGGATCTCCTTTTTAAGATATCCTTTTTAAGATACGGCGACCAGAATTGCACACAATATTCAAGGTACGGTCTCACCATGGAACGATATAGAGGCATTATAATATCTTTTGTTTTATTTTCCATTCCTTTCCTTATGATACCTAGCATTCTATTTTCTCTCTTGGCCGCCGCTGCACACTGGGCCAAGGGTTTTAAGATGTTATCCACAATGACGCCTAAATTTTTTTCCTGGGTGGTGGTTCCTAATGTGGAACCTTGCATTGTGTAACCATAGTTTGAGTTGTTCTTCCCTAGGTGCATAACTTTGATCTTGTCCACATTAAATTTCATCTGCCATTTTGATGCCCAGTCTTCTAATTTATCAAGATCTTCTTGCAATTTTCCACAATCCTCTTGGGTTTTAACAACTTTAAATAGTTTTGTGTCATCTACAAATTTGATAACCTCACTCGTTATTCCCCTTTCCAGGTCATTTATGAATATGTCAAAAAGCAGCAGACCCAGCACAGATCCCTGGGGTACACCACTAGTCACCTTTCTCCATTGGGAAAACTGGCCATTTAGCCCAACCCTCTGCTTTCTATCTTTTAACCAGTTCTTGATCCACAGTAGTACACTGCCTCCTATCCCATGACTCTTTAGTTTTGCCAAAAGTCTCTGATGAGGGACCTTGTCAAAGGATTTCTGAAAGTCCAGATACACTATATCAACTGACTCACCTTTGTCCACCTGTTTATTCACACTTTCAAAAAAACATAACAGATTAGTAAGACAAGATCTTCCTTGTCTAAAGCCATGTTGGCTGTCTCCCATTAGGCCATGACTATCTACATGCTGAGTAATTTTATTCTTTATGATGGTTTCTACCATTTTTCCCGGTACTGACGTGAGGCTCACCGGTCTGTAGTTTCCTGGATCACCCCTGGAACCCTTTTTAAAAATTGGTGTTACATTGGCGATCCTCCAATCTTCAGGTATTAGAGATGATTTTAATGATAGTTCACAGATGACTAATAGCAGGTCTGCAATCTCATATTTCAGTTCCTTCAACACCCTTGGATGTATACCATCCGGCCCAGGTGATTTGCTACTCTTCAGTTTATCTAATAGTTGTAATACATCTTCCTGTTGTATCGATATTTCCTTCAATTCTTCCGCACCTTTAAATACCACTTCAGTCATGGGTAACATCCCTACATCTTCCTCAGTAAAGACCGAAGCAAAGAATTCATTCAGTCTCTCCGCTATCGCCTTGTCGCCTCTTAGTGCCCCTTTAACTCCTCTATCATCTAATGGACCAACTGACTCTCTCACAGGTTTTTTGCTACGAATGTACTTGAAAAAATCTTTATTTTGCGTTTTTACTTACACAGCAAGCTTCTTCTCAAATTCTTCCTTTGCCTGCTTTATCAATCCCTTGCATTTGACTTGCCAGTGCTTGTGCTGTTTCCAGGCTTCGTCATTTGGCTCTTTTTTCCATTTCCTGAAAGATGCTTTTTTGGCAACAACAGCCTCTCTGACCTCACCTTTAAGCCATGCTGGCAGTTTTCTTAAAGCGTGGAATACAGCTGGTCTGGGCTGCCAAAATGGTATTTTTCAACAACACCCAAGCTTGATGTAAGTCTTACCTTTGCAACTGCTCCTTTTAGTTTTTTCTTAACTATTTTCCTCATTTTATCATAGTCTCCCTTTCAAAAGTTAAAAGGTAGTACTGTGGATTTCCGTACTATCCCTCCTCCACTAATTAAATCAAAGGCGATCATGCTATGATCACTATTGCCAAGTGGCCCCAACACCCTGATCTCTTGCACTAGATCTGGTGTTTCACTAAGGACTAGATCTAATATGGCTTCCCCTCTGGTCGGTTCATGAACCAGCTGCTCCAAGAAGCAGTCATTTATGTCATCTAGGAACTTTATCTCCCTAGCATGTCCTGCTGTGACACTGACCCAGTCGATACCGGGGTAATTGAAATCACCCATTATTATTACTGCGCTGTAACTTTTGTTAGCTTCTTTGATTTCTTTGAGCATTTCATCATCCATTTGTTCATTCTGGCCCGGTGGTCGATAGTACACCCCCACTGCCATCGCCTTCCCCTTTTTACATGGAATTTCAATCCATAGAGATTCTACAGCAAATTTTGTTTCCTGCAAAACTTTAATCCTTTCTGACTTAATGCCCTCTCTAACATAGAGCGCAACCCCTCCACCAATTTGATCAGCTCTATCATTACGATATAGTTTGTACCAGGTATCACAGTGTCCCACTGGTTGTCCTCCTTCCACCATGTCTCTGATATTCCAATCATATCTAACCTCTCATTTAGTGCTATATATTCTAACTCTCCCATCTTATTTTTTAGACTTCTAGCATTTGCATACAAGCATTTTAGAGACTGTATTTTATTCATATTAATTTGGCTATTGGTAGACATGGGTAATTTGGGATCTTTAAGCTCTGTCTGCTCCATACTCGAGGGCATTTGGGCTACTTTACTCTTTTTTGGAACCTCTCTGCTTTTGGTAGTATCCTTCAAGGATACATTCTTCCAAACCATCCGCTCTTGGGTGACTGTCGGCTTTCCCCTATTATCTAGTTTAAAAGCTGCTCTATCTCCTTTTTAAAGGTTAATTCCAGCAGCCTGACAAGAGAGCTGCCTGAGAACATCAGAAAAGCTATTATCTATTATCACCAAGCATCAAACTTCAAAGGGGTACAAGGCCATCTCCAAAGACCTTGGGATTCCTGTGTCTATAGTTCACAATGTTACTAAGAGGCTTTCTGCTCATGGAACTCTCAAGAACCTCCCAGGATGTGGTGGGAAGAGGAAAATTAATCCAATAAGTCTTCAGAGGTTAATGTGAACTGTTGGAAAAACACCACGTACAACATCCAAAGGGCTTAAGGCTGATCTGGAGCAATCTGGAGTGGTTTCAACCCGCACCATACTCTGAGCAGTAAACTAAGGAGGACTTCAAGGGTGAAGGCAAGGAGAACCCCGCTACTGAAAGACAGACATAAAAAGGCATGCCTGATCTTTGCCCAAACCCACTTTGAGAAACCACAATCCTTCTGGGAAAATGTTCTGTGGACAGATGAAACCAAACTTGATCTCCTTGGATATGCAGAGCAGTGATACATTTACAGGCGAAGAAATAAAGCTTGTAAGGAAAAAAACCATCCTTCCTACAGTTAAAAATGGTGGAGGTTTCCTAATGTTGTGGGGCTGTTTTGTTGCCTCGGGAAGTGGAGATCTGAGACGTATTAAAGGAATCATGAAATCAGAGGACTGCCAAGATATTTTGGAGTGAAAACCTTTTGCCAGAAAGCTAGGTCTGGGTTGAAGTTCATGAGTCCTCCAGCAGGACAATGACCCAAAACATGCAAAAGCACAAAAGAACGATTAAAAAGGAACAAATGGACTGTTTTAAAGTGGCCAGCAATGAGTCCTGATCTCAATCCAATCGAGAACCTTTGGAAAGAGTGGAAATTTGCAATTGGTAAAAGGAATTCTGGAAACATTCATGAGCTGCAATAAATCACATTTGAAGAGTGTGAGAAGCTACCAGCAGACAGAAGTACAAAACATATAGATGGCTTCAAGAAACATTTTGAGGCGGTCATCACAGCTAAGGGTTGTGCAACCAATTATTAGTGAAGAGTGCCATTAATCCTGTCTAGGATATATTTTGTTTTTTACTCAGAAATTACTACGTCTAATTTGCACAGACATCTTTTTTTTTGTTATATACCTTTAAACATACTATTAAAATATTATGATGGCATACAGTTGGAATATTTCCAATTATTTCTCAAGATATTGTACACAAGATACCTAAAATGCAAGGGCGACAATAATGTTGACCACAACTGTACCTAAAGGTAAGATTCCAAAGAGGCTAGAGCCATGAAAACAAATCTTACAGCAATCAGCACCTCATAGGATAGCTAAACAAAGGGAAGGGGATGGGATTTTACTCTTGCCTTTTCCAGGAGTAGCTCAAGGTGAGTTACATTCTGCTACAGCAGGTATTTTCCTGTCTCCGAGGACTTACAATATAGGTTTGTATCTGAGGCAATGTAGGGTTAAGTGATTTGCACAAAACCACACAGTGCAGCAGTGAGATTTGAAGTTCAGCTTCATTTCTGCTTAGACTACAACTCTAACCATTACACTAATCCTTTACCTTTAAACAAAATGCAAACAAAGCCTAATTATAAAACAAATGGAGTTTGCACATGATCACATGCAATAAGATAACCCCCGGATTGGAGCAGCCTGTACCAAAGCAAAAGAACCAGTTGGACTTGCTATGCTACTGTCAGGAAAAGCCGTCCACAGCAGTGTCGTGCTGTCTGTTCCATCAAGAAGTGGTACAGAAGCCAATGGATGGAAGGAAACAGAGCAGAAAGGAAGAACTCGGCTGAAATCATGTGTACTTTCCACTTTGACAAGAAGCAGTCCTTGAGAGTCAGCCATCTGCTATTTCTTTTGGCTAGATCTTATTTCAAGCGGCCAATAGCCGTGCAGAAGGGAAAGCAAAACATTTTTTTTCCATTTTCAAGGATCTCAAGAACAGCTCATGCAGAGTATAATGAATGCTGTACAAGAGAGCCAAGGTTTTGCCTTACTGGCAGTTCGCAAATAGATGGTCATTATCATTTTATTTTATTATTTTACAAAACGTTTTAACAGCAGCAATTCATCTATGACAAACTATTTGCCAGCCATGACAGGCCTTGCTCTGACTTGCACTTTTAGAAAACAGACAAAATATCTATTTCTTTTCCCAGTGCATTCTATTATTCTGCCTTCCATCCTCTCTCACATCCCATCATCAGGGCTTCGATTAATTTTACCCTGACTGCTTCTCTACAGCACCTCAAATGTAAGAAGTAGGGCTTAATTTGTGCCGAAACAGGGTGAAACAGCATTCCGGCTCTTCTTGAGGAGACAGAAATGATTCACATTCCGTCTCCCACCTCTTCTCCTTGCTATGCACTGCCGCGGCTGTCTTAACACATAACACAGCCATGGGAGCATTTTCCTTTCCTCCTGCGGATGTAATGAACTGAAGTAGCCTGGCAGTGGCACTTACAGTAAAACAGAAATGCTTATTTTGCTTTAATAAAAGTGCCGCGGTCGGGATGCTTCAGTTCAGCACAGCCACGGAAAGAAAGGAAAATGCTCCCATAGCTGTGTTAATACGATCACGGCTACCTCCTCTCTTCCTCTGCCTGCTCTGTGCTGCCGCAGCCATATTATTTATTTATCAGTTTTTATATACCACTTTTCCAGGAATCAAAGTGGTTTATAGAGAACAGAGACTGACTAGCTCAGGTGAGCTGTGGTCAGAGATTTACATGGAACTTAAGGGAGGAGGGGTACAATAACTTGGGGGGGAAAGAGTAAAACTCGTTTAGGATCAGACATTAATATGAACTTAAGGGGGTAACTTAACTTAACGTGGGAGGAAACAACGAAAGTTAAAGTATTAACACTTAACACAGCCATGGGAGCATTTTCCATTCTTCCCGCAGCTGTGATGAACTGGAGCAGCCCTGTGCAGCACTCTTAGTAAAGCAGGAATTGCTTATGTTGCTTTACTGAAAGTGCCTCAGCTGGGCTGCCTCAGTACAGCACAGTCGCGGGAGGAAAGGAAAATGCTCCTGTGGCTGTGTTGTGATAATACAGCCGCGGCAGCACAGGGCAGGCAGACAAAGGGAGGAGGTAGCCACGACTGTATTAATGCTTAACACAGCCGTGGGGACGTTGTTGTTTTGCTTCCACGATTGTGTTAACCATGGAACAGGCAGGGAGAGGAAAAGTGAAGGTAGCTGGCTCAGAGTGATGTGGAGGTGGAGGTGGACAGATTGCCAGAGCTGATGGGGGAGGGGGGGCTGGGATTAGGGAACTAATGTAGGGTGAGGGAAAGAAGAACTGGAAAGGGGCTGATGGTGATAGAGAGGACTGGGACTGGAAGAGTACCAATGCTGAGAGGGAGGATGTGACTGGAAATGGGCTGATATTGGGGATGGGGGACTGAGAGTGGGCATGGGCTGATACTGGGGCGGAGGGGGGGAATGAGATGATATGGTCTGATGCTGGGGCTGTAGGGGGTGACTGGTACTGGAAATGAGCTGATATTAGAGCTGCAGGGGGGACTGGGACTGGACAAGGTCTGATATTCATTACTGGAGAATGTATTTATTTATTTATTTAACTTTTTTTTATATACCGCCTTTCAGATTTTCAAGATGGTATAAAAGCTGTCATATATGTAATAAAAGCTGTTAGGTTTGGACAAGTTCCTTGATGGAAAGATCCACAAACCATTCTTAAAGAGGGCCTGGGAAATCCACTGCTTGCCCCAGAACGAGCATTGTGGAACCTGTGTGCCTTTTGGGAACCTACCAGATACTTATGATCTGGATTGGCCACTGTTGGAAACAGGATACTGGGCTTGCTGGACCTTGGTCTGACCCAGTATGGCATTTCTTATGTTCTTATGATACTGGGGCTGGACGGGCAGGACTGGGATTGGAAATGGTTTGATACTGGGGCTGGGAATAGAAATGAGTTTATGCCGGCAGGAGACGGATTGGAAGGGGACTGATGCTGGAATGGGGCTAATTTTAGGGTTGGGGGGCCTGGTACTAAAAGTGGGTTAGTGCCAACAAATGCTGGGGTCAGGGTGGGGAAAAAGAAAGAGATGATGGGGGAGTGAGAAAGGAGAGAAGAATAGATATTGTGAAGGCTGTGGAAGACGTAAAGTCATAACCAGGGGAAGGTTGAGCGGGTGGGCTATAAGATCAGATGCTGGGTAAGAAGGAGGAAAGAAAGGCTTAATGATTATTGGAGAAGGAGGTAGATGGGTGGGCACTGGGGACATGGGGATGTGGGAGAGCAGGGACTTGGACTTAGATGGAGAATCTAAGATTGGGTGAAAAAACAGAAGAAAGACTAACATAGGCTGAGTATTGGAAATTTAAGTAGGGACTCAGGACTTGGGTAGGATTGAGAGTGAGGACTCAGAGACTGGGAAGAGTGGACAAGTGGGGACTTGAGGTTGTTTGAGGAGATAGTGGAGACTGAGAAATTGACTAGATATTAGGAGGACAGTGGGGACAAGGTGATAGGTCTGAGTAGAGCCGTGAGACCAGGTGCAGAAACATGGAGAGGTGCGAAGGTTTGCAACAATTCCAGCCCTGGCCCCATCCCCACCAGTCACTTCTGACTTTTGCCTCACCCATAATTCCACTTCTTATTTTGTCTACAGATTAAGCCCTGGTAAGAAGGCAGAAATAATTAAAATCCAGAAGATTTTTCTCCCTAAAAATAGATTATTTTAATAATCTGACTTCCAATAAAACACAGGAATACTTCAAAACTTGGATATAAGAACTTATTTTGAATTCCAGATAATTCCATTTAGCTGAACATCTGCAAGTCATAGAGGTCCAGTATATATTCTAGCAGAAAAAAAATCTTCAGATAATTAACAAGTTTAAAAAGTGCACATTTATAGTGTGATAAAATGGTGAATTTCTACTTCCTCCATTTGCAAACTCATATGTGTCTTTAGGGGGGACTGGGTGTTAAGACATGGTAAAATGTGTCTACTTAGAGTAGCAGAGGCTATGGAGCTCCTCTGTGAGTGCTTTTGATTGTGTTTGTCTCTATTTTATGTGTGTGTGGGTCTGTGTGTCGGAGAAGTGGAGTATGGTGTGTTGGGGGTGGAGTGGAGTGGAGAAAGATATTCGCATATGGGTGAGTACAGCGGAGTTTGGTGTGCATGTGGGTTGGGTGGGGGAGGACAAGGTATGCATGTGCATAGAGGGGACAGGATGTGTTTGCATGTAAGTAGGTGCAGTGGGGTGGAATGGGCAAAGGGATGGTATGTGTTGACTAAGTGCCTCTTGGCATACAGGTATTCTGGCCCTCTTCCCTTGATGCACCCAAATCCTCAATCTTTCACCACTTCACACTCTTCCATCCCCCTCCTCACACTAAATCTCTCTCTCTCTTTCTCTTGCACCCTTTCCTTCCTACCTCCTCCTTTAAGCCTCCCTTGCCCTCAATTCCCTATACCCATCTCTCAGCCTCTCCTCACTCACTCCCCTTTATTCTCCCCTCCCCCTTTTTCTCCCTTTTCCATCTCCCACTTCCTATCTCACTCTCTCTTCCCTTGCTTTCATCCTCATCACCCATCTTCTAACCTTTTTTATTTGCATTTTCAACTTTTTTTTATTTGCATTGGGGGTTATTCTCTGCCATGAACAGCGGGGATGGATTTCCCAACTGGATGGAATGCTGTTTCACCCTGTTATGGCACAAATTAAGCAGAGGGTTTCAAGGTGTTATCCATGATAATGCCCAGATCCTTTTCCTGGGCATCCTAATGTGGAACCTTGCATCATGTAACCATAGTTTGGATTGTTCTTCCCTAAGTGCATAACTTTGCACTTGTCCACATTATATTTCATCTGCCACTTGGACATCTAGGTGGTTATTCTGTGCCATGAATAGCGGTTGTGCAGAGAAGTTAAACGGGGGCATAGAAGGGGCAGCTCGGGAACGGAGTGTGGGAGGGCGGTGTGCGGTCGCCGACCCTGGATGTACAGGGTCGATTCTAATGTTGGCCCTGTATGTCCAAGGCCCGCGACTTGTACAGGGAAGTTATTCCACCTCCGAAGTGGAATAACTTCCCCATACATCCAGGATCAGTGACCCAAGGTGCAGATGGGGCAGGGGGGCCCAAAGACATTCCCCGCAGCCAGACCATGGCCTTAGAAGGCTAGATCAGGGGTCGGGCTAGGGGGGAATTTAGCATTGGAGCCGGTGGCTGGTAACGCAGCTCTTCAATGGAGACATGGTGCCATGGCAACATGACGCCATGGCGCCGCAGCTCCATTGAAGAGCCTTGACTGAATTAGCCGGGAAGGTCCAATACATGCAGGCTGGGCTTAATTGCAGTCCCAGCCTGCACATATAGGACTGTTCGCAATTCTGATCTCATGGGCTAGACGTGCCCCGCGAGATCAGAATCACAATCCCCTCTGTACATCCGGCTCAGACCGGACGTACAGAGGGGATCTGGAATGGAATGAGCCCTAATGTCTCTGCTCCTCTGCTTGAAAGAATAGGTTTCTGTTGGCAGACACCGATGATTTTGCCACTGCCACAAGCGCGAACCAATCTATCCATACAGACAGATAGATGGAAGGAACCTTCCAAAAAGGTGCTATCGTTTGGAGGAAACATGTCTAAAAAGAAGAGCCTGATTTTCGAAGGCAGTTACATGAGTAATAGCCCATGTTACCCGTGTAAATGCCTAAACTTAGTGCCTTTGGAAAATCCCAGTTAAGTCCCTAACGCGCCCAGATTCTATCCACTTAGCATCAGAACGTGCTTGGGGCATTCTAGGGCAGAGCAGAGGCGGAGAATGGCACTAAGCGGGTAGCAGTGATTTTCGATGTGGCCCGCTTAGAGCTCTGCTCCTTAACAATTGGTGAGGAAACCCCTCGCCTATCTTTAAGGCACTGGGGCTAAACTGGCAGCATCGAAAATTGCTGCAACCCGCTTAGCCTCAGCGACTGCCGGCCTGTGCGGCATGACCTGGATTTTTATTTCCATCGCCGTGGAAAGAAAATCCGGGTTAAGGGGGTCAGTGGAAAGGCTATGCACCAACATGGCGCATAGCCTGCCTAAATGAAAATCAGGCCCAAGGTTTCTAGTAGATACACATACTTGTTAAAAAGTTGATTTTAGAATAATGGAAGAATAAAAAATAAGATTGGAATTGTGATATGTTTATGTGAAGTCCAAAAAACTGTCATTTTCTAAGGTGTACATTAGGACAGATATGTTCTAGATGCTACTAGTGAGCCTATGAACAAGGCCAGCCCAACGCATGTGCGAGAATGTGGTTCGCACAGGGTCCTGTGCTTCAGGGGACCCCACAGCAACTTCATGCGCATATGCTGTCTGACAGATTGAGAGTGTGTCCCGACTTCCGACTGTTTGCAGGGCTAGCCCATCCATTGTGCAGGAATGTTGCCCGCACATGGCCCTGCACTGCCTGACCAGCTCTAGAGGGAGCCTGGGAGGCCCGGAGCCCCAGCACACCTCTGCACAGCTGCCAAAGTTAAGAACATTGTTTTCCTTCACTCTGGTGACTGTGTTCTCTTGCAGTCCACCGGCATACTGAGTGCCAGGAGGTAAAAGGGCATTTCCTGTTTCATGTAAGACAGGAAATGTCCTTTAACCTCCCGGCACTCATTTCATCGGCGGGCTGCAAGAGAACACAGCCACTGGAGTGAAGGAAAATGCTGTTCTTCACTCCGGCAGCTGTGCAGAGATGAGCCGGGGCAAGGGACCACCCCGGCTCCCTCTGAAGCCAGTCAGGCAAGCATGGTTTTTTTCTGGGGGGACTAGGACTGGAAATGGGCTGATAGGAGGCTAGGATAGGACTGGAAATGACCGATAGGGGGCTAGGACTGGAAATGGGCTGATTGTGGGGGCTTGGACTGGAAATGAACTGATGGGGAGCTAGGATGGGACTGGGAATGGGCTGATGGGGGGCTAGGATAGGACTGAAAATGGCTGATGGGTGGCTGGGACTGGAAATGAGCTGTTGGGAGGGCTAGGATAGGATTGGAAATGGCTGATAGATGGACTAGGATTCGAAATGGGTTTATGGAGGGGCCAGGATTGGAAATGGGCTGAAGGGGTACTGGAATAGGACTGGAAATGGCTGATGGAGGGCTAGGATTGGAAATGACTGATGGGTGGGGCTAGCACTGGAAATGGGCTGATGGGAATAGGTTAAGACTGGAAATGGGCTGATGAGAGGGCTTAGATAGGATTGAAAATGTCTGATAAGGGGACTAGGATTGGAAATAGGTTTATGGAGGGGCCAGGACTGGAAATGGGCTGAAGGGGTGCTGGAATAGGACTGGAAATGGCTGATGGAGGGCCTTGGACTAGAAATGAGCTGATTGGTGGGGCCTGGACTGGAAATGGGCTGATGGAGGGGTTAGGATAGGACAGGAAATGGGCTGATTGGGGAGCTTGGACTGGAAATGGACTGATGGGGTCTAGCATAGGACTGGAAATGGGCTGATTGGGGGTTAGGACTGGAAATGAGCTGATGGGGGGCTAGGATAGGATTGAAAATGGCTGATGGGGGGCTAGAAGAGAACTGGAAATGGGCTGATAGAGGGCTAGAACTGGAAATGAGCTGGTGTGCTACTTCACCTCCCTGTTCCCTTTGGTTTTGCACTTCAGCTTTCTCAGCTGTATAACTTACCCTGCCTCGCTCAACTAACTGGCCTTTGTGTGGTAGCCAGGTTAACTGTTATGTTAAATTAAATATCTCTCCCTGCTCTGTCCCCAGAACGTGCTGCGTTTTAAACTTTTTTTCCTGATCTAGCCTACCTGAGGGACTACCCCCTCTCCCCCTGCTGAGGTATTGTGTAGCCCTTCTTCCTGTCTCCTCCTCCCATGTGTGCATAGTCTGTTCTGTTTGCCTCTCTCTGCTCTGGGAAGAGCAGTGCCCTCACAGTGCTCTGCTAGAGAGGTGGATATTTAACTCCTGTGACGACTTTGCTGTGAGTTCTAGCTGTCTATTTATTTATTTATTTGTTGTCTTAATTTGTGTGCTACCTCATCTCCCTGTTCCCTTTAGTTTTGCACTTCAGCTTTCTCAGCTGTATAACTTACCCTGCCTCTAACTGGCCTGCCTCTAACTGGCCTTTGTGTGGTAGCCAGGTTAACTGTTACTTTAAATTAAATATCTCTCCCTGCTCTATCCCCAGAACATGCTGCGTTTTAAACTTTTTTTCCTGATCTAGCCTACCTGAGGAACTAACCCCCTCCCCCCCCTGCTGAGGGTACAGGAAAGGGTATCTTGTAACAGCCCTCTTTTAATAGGTCTTATTTCCCTCCCTCCCCAACACCCACCCACCCCTGGGTAATTGTAGCTTTATAGGTACTTACACACCTTAGAGGAAAGGGGCTGCTCTCAGGTGCAGCTCTTTATCCAAATCAGTCATACATTGAGGACCTGAGATTAATTAAGCTACAGGTGAATAAGGTATATTAGAGGTATTAGATACACTTTTATTAGTATAAGCATCTACACCAACCCTTAGTAAGTACAAAATTTAAAGACCTAAACACAAGCTTTAAACTAAGATGCAGACAACAGTCCAGCAGTGAGATGGGGGTTTTCCAGTCTTTTGCATTGAGTGTCACGTGTATGATTTTCTCCCAGTTGGTGAGAGGTCTTACGTATGCACTAAGTGCAAGGAGCTCTTTGCTCTCAGGGAACAAGTCCGTTCTCTAGAGGCTAGAGTAGCAGACTTGGAAGACATAAGAAAGACAGAGAAGTACATGGATGAGACCTACAGGGATATAGTCCTGAAGTCCCACCTCCAGTCTGGCAGCATCTCTGTTGCCACGGAGGAGAGAGGTCACGTGACAGGAGAGCATCACCCTGGTGTGGCAGGACGTGATCCTGTAACTAGGACCTGTCCTCCAGGTGATGTAAAACCCTCTCACACTGAGGACGTTTCTCCAGGGCCATGTGTCCATGAGGGAAGGGTTAGGACAGCTGTTATAGTTGGTGATTCAATCATTAGGCATGTAGATAGCTGGGTGGCTGGTGGACGTGAGGATCGCCTGGTAACATGCCTGCCTGGTGCGAAGGTAGCAGACCTCACGCACCACCTAGATAAGATCTTAGATAGTGCTGGGGAGGAGTCTGCTGTCTTGGTACATGTCGGTACCAATGACATAGGAAAATGTGATAGGGAGGTTCTGGAGGCTAAATTTAAGCTTTTAAGTAAGAAATTGAAATCCAGAACTTCCAGGGTAGCGTTCTCCGAAATGCTTCCTGTTCCACGTGCAGGACCCAAAAGGCAGGCAGAGCTCTGGAGTCTCAATGTGTGGATGAGACGATGGTGCAAGGATGAGGGTTTTGGATTTGTTAGGAACTGGGGAACATTCTGGAAAAAGGAGGGGCTCTTCCAAAGGGATGGGCTTCACCTTAACCAGGATGGAACCAGACTGCTGGCATTAACCTTTAAAAAGGAGATAAAGAAGCTTTTAAACTAGAAAATAGGGGAAAGCCGACAGTCGCCCAAGAGCGCATGGTTCGGAAGAAGGTATCCTTGAAGGATACTATCAAAAGCAGTGAGGTTCCAAAAAAGAGTAAAGTAGCCCAAATGCCCTTGTATGTATAAAACACAAGTAATATATCCCTAATTAGATAAGGAAACTAAAGACAAGAGTGAATCAGTGGAAAAAATTATATAATATAACAAAATGTGCCGCATTTTAAAATAAGAACCCCATAAGGAGCCCAGCAAAAAGGCACATAATAGAAATAAAAATAAAAACCTAAAAACGTAAATACAACTGTAAAAACAAATAAAATGATGAAATAAAATAGTATAATGTAATATATGATAAAAATAAACACCAAAACGAAGGAAAGGTATAAAAACTAAAGAATAAATTATGATCTAAAACATACCGCTATATCGGTACTGAAATATGTAAGAATAATAATAAGATTATAAATAGAAACATAGAAACATAGAAACATGATGACAGAAAAAGACCACAAGGCCCATCTAGTCTGTCCTTCCATAACAACAACTACAACAGTCCACTTTTTACCTTTAGAGATCCTCTGTGTTGGTCCCATGCTTTTTTGAATTCAGTTACTGTCCTCATCTCTACCACCTCCACTGGGAGACTATTCCACGGATCCACTACTCTTTCCGTAAAGAAATATTTCCGCATATCACTCCTGAATCTATCTCCCTTCACCCTCATCCCATGTCCCCTCGTCGCAGAACTTGCTTTCAATTGAAAGAGGCTCTCTCCCTGAACATTTATGCCACGGAGGTATTTAAACATCTCAATCATATCACCTCTATCCCGCCTTTCCTCTAAGGTGTACATATTAAGATCCTTAAGTCTGTCCTCATATGCTTTATAATGAAGACTACTAATCATCTTAGTAGCAACCCTCTGCACCGACTCCATCCTGTTCACATCCTTTTGAAGGTGCGGTCTCCAGAATTGCACACCATACTCCAAATGAGGTCGCACCAAAGACTTATACAGAGGCATTATCACCTCCTTTTTTCTGCTAGCCATTCCTCTCCGTATGCACCCAAGCATCCTTCTAGCTTTTGCCGTCGCCTTTTCTACCTGTTTAGCTACTTTAAGATCATCGGACACAACTACGCCTAGGTCCCGCTCTTCTTTAGTGGACAAAAGTACTTCACCTCCTATGCTGTATTGCTCCCTTGGATTGCTGCAGCCCAAATGCATGACCTTACATTTTTTAACATTAAATCCCAGCTGCCAAATTCTAGACCATTCTTCAAGCTTAGCTAGATCCCTCCTCATGTTATCTACACCTTCCTGGGTGTCTACTTTATTGCAGATTTTGGTATCATCCGCAAAGAGGCAAACCTTACCAGACAGCCCTTCCGCTATATCACTAACAAAGATGTTAAAAAGAATCGGACCAAGGACAGATCCCTGGGGCACACCACTGGTAACATCCTTCTCCTCAGAGTGAGCTCCATTTACTTGTACTCTTTGTCGCCTCCCACCCAACCAATTTCTAACCCAAGCAGTAACTTTAGGGTCCATCCCTAGGGTGCTCAGTTTGTTTATAAGTCGCCTGTGAGGAACAGTGTCAAAGGCTTTACTGAAATCTAAATACACCACATCTAGAGCTCTCCCTCGGTCCAACTCTCTGGTCACCCTGTCAAAGAAATCAATCAGATTTGTCTGACAAGACCTGCCTCTGGTGAATCCATGCTGCCTCGGATCCTGTAATCCGCTGGACTCCAGAAACCTCACTATTTTCTCTTTCAACAGCGTTTCCATTAATTTACTCACCACCGAAGTTAAACTAACCGGCCTGTAGTTTTCAACCACGTCCTTACTTCCGCTTTTGTGTAAAGGCACCACATGAGCCTCTCTCCAGTCCTTTGGCACCACTCCCGACTCCAACGAGGCATTGAAAAGGTCAGTCAGTGGAGTTGCTAGAACGTCCCCAAGTTCCCTCAGTATTCTAGGGTGTATCCCATCCGGTCCCATCGCTTTGTCTACTTTAAGTTGAGCTAGTTTCTCACGAACACAGTCTTCTGAAAATTGTTCAAGATGTCCCTCGCTTCTGTTCTTATTTGTGGGTGTTTTCTGAGGTCCTGCTCCTGGTTCTTCATCTGTGAACACAGAACAAAAATATTTGTTAAGCAATTCCGCTTTATCCTTATCAGCTTCTACATATTCCCCCCCTGTACCCTTGAGTCTGACAATACCACTTTTGCCCTTCCTCTTCTCACTAATATATCTGAAAAATGTCTTATCTCCCCATTTTATTGCATTGGCTATTTCCTCCTCCTTTTGAATCTTTGCCTTCTTGACTACTTTGCTAGCTTCTCTAAGTTTTTCCAAATACAGATGCCTGTCTTCCTTTCTCTGTGATCTCTTGTATTTCATGAAGGCCTCCCTCTTTTTCTTCACTTTTTCAGCTACTTCCTTCGAAAACCATAGCGGTCTCCTGTTCCTTTTGCCTTTATTTACCATTTTAACAAAAAGGTTGGTTGCTTTTAAAATACCCCCTTTCAGTTTTGCCCACACAAATAAATAATTAAGTAAAAAACAATGTAAATAAAATACATTACTCTAAAAGGACAAAAAATGATATCCATAATAACAAAGGGTAAAAAAGGGGGGATAAATAAATAAATAAACGCCTACAAAGGCATAATAAAAATGCAATAACAAAGCAATAAAAAATGCAATGAAAAAGCAATAAAAAATGCAATAGAGAACATTATAAACTGGCAAAACGTGAAGGTGAGACATTGTTAAAATTAAAAGAAAAAAACTAGTCAACCTAAATTTGTGTGTCCACTTTTGTACTCTTTACAGTCACATAAGATCATAAGGATACTCAAAAAGGAATGGCATCTAATACAATCTCTTCCTGGATTCCATGATGTGACACTCACAGTGGCCCATAAGAGAAATGTGAATCTCTTAGCCCCAACTCTCACACCCCTGGAGCAGGAGCTAGCAGACCATCTTGGGCCCATATACCTGTGTGGACTGCCAGAAGCGCTGGACACTGCCCATCCACAGGCATGTAGGTATGCACTTTACACCTTGCTGCTCCTTACGCTTGGAATAAACGCCCTTTGTCTAGGCGTCAGGCATCTTCCTTGCCCCTCCTCACACTTGGGTTCATAGCTCATATCTTTGCCTCTGCCTTTGGCTCATGAGTGTGCTGTTCGCCATTCCACCCCTTTTAAATTGCACGTTTCTGTCTGCCTCTCACAAGTGTTCCTACCACCATCCTTTGTCCTGTCTCTCCTGTTCCTGTCTCTTTGCTTCTGCTCCAAACCTCTTTCCACACCTGTTAGTGCTATGTCTATTTAGATAATAAGCTCCACTGAGCAGGAATTGTCTTTTTGTGTGTTCACTTTCACAGTGATGCATGCGCTTGGTAGTGCCAAATAAAATGCTTAGTAGCAGTAGTAGGAGTAGATATGCAGCACACGTACAAGGCACGCCCAAGCACATGTGACACATGGAGGGGAATGGTGGGGGACCATGTCCTGAGAGCATGTGTGCCCTAACACAGGCAACTGTGGAGTGATGACACAGCAGCACATGGCAGGGTAGGTACAGGGTGTGTGTGACAGGTACCTGGACCTGTGTGCATGATAGACACAGTCCTGAGCGTATTCAAGGTCCGCAAAGCAATGGTGAAGCAGGGGGCGTGGCAGACAAGACCCATATCTGATTCAACACTGCATACATCCATGGTCCAGACAACAGACAAACAAAGCCCAGAGGGTTAAGCTGCATAGCAACAATTTACAGCACCACAGATCATCAATGTAACAGTGATGCAAAGGACCTATCTGAGGAGTGGCTAATGATATCCCACTGTAATCAACAAGAAGCACAGCATACCTTAGCAGCACTGTAACAGTAATGAGCCACATTGGGATATCATTTGACAGTATGCAGATAACCTCCTGGTATCACCTCTACATTGTTGCTCTCTAGTGCTGTGAAGTCTGGCTGTGCTGCTGGACCCTTGGGACTTTTCATATAGGTGAGTTTGGCCACTGATGTATGCAGAGTTCATGTGATTACAGGGCTGGTCTGTCCTTCTAAGTACTCCTCCTCCTAAGGATATGTGGTTGGGGGACTAACTGAGGTCAGATGCCTCTACTACTGGAGTAACCCTACCCAGAATGGTCTAGCGTTCCTTCCTCACATATGGCTTATGAGGGCTTACATTTAATTTATTTTTGTGCCCACTCTATTTGGGGTGTGTACTTCATTACTAGCCTGCGTTGTCTGTCCCCCTGAGGTCTACTTGCTAATATAGTATCTGGCATATAGGTCACAGCCAGTCATCATACATCTGCAGCCAGTCACCAAACACATTGAGACAGGGGGAGACATACAAGAGGGACATACAACTAGCCCAGAACACAGTGGCCTGTGGGTGCCCACACACACCACCAAAATACATATGACATCTGTATGCACCTACCTATCCAGGGACATATCCCAGACCACTGACAGGGAAGGGCCTAACACATGGGGATGATGACATAGACACAAACAAACAGCAGCAAAAACATAACACACGTCACACACTTAACACTCTGTTGTGGCCCACATAAAGTGGGGATACCCCACCCACCCTCACCAGACCTTGGACGGTACATCACCACGCCCATACAAAATGCACATAGCACAACCCCCACAACACCTGGGATCAGCCCATATACACATCCCACAGTGCCACACATGCATTCCCATACCCCCGCACACTGTGCAACCCCATACCCAGAAGTGCTCCACCCATCCCCCAGACACCCCACCACACCCATGGAGTATGTGATAGCTGTCCACTCACACCACACGGTGTCTTGCAAAGTGAAGGGACCCCACACATGTCTGGCTGACATGGACACATCCTGCAACTCCTAACGTGCATGCCACTCATGGAAATGCAAGCACATCGCTCAAACACACAATGACGGCACACAATCCCACTCAGGACTCCCACATGTGCCACGGCCACATGTATTAATGAGGCCACATGCAAGATCAGGTGGACAGTCCATATCTGATACTGCAGATAGGGGGCACGGCACTCAACACACCATCCCCCACACACCGCATCCCATGTGTCACAGCTACACCAGGGAATGAGCCTGCTACCCCCCCCCCACCCCCTGCCAGGCACAGTACACTGTAGGCACCTGTGCTGTCCCTATTGTAGGCGCAACAACAGCAGGCACAGGCAGACAACACATTGATTGTGGGGTGGATGTACTACACAGGTGTACATAGGTGCACTGTGCAAACTTATCTGTGCTGTATACCCTTTTCCACAACCCAGGTGACTACAGGACCATGGAGGCACATGAGGAGGAGGATGTGGCAGGGCCACAGGATGGGGAGGGGCCAGAGGCTACAATGTCCGGGGACACCGCCAGCAATGGCGAAGGCACAACAGGAACCAATGTGCTGGCCGAGGCAGAGGACACGCCCCTGGATGTCAACGCTACAGTGGGGGCCACTAGCAGCCACTCACAGGCTCTAGAGGGTGTAGAGATGGAGGGGAATCACCACCCCATGCAGGCGCCAGGGACATCAGCCACCCCTCCCACAAGCATGGCTACAATCTTGGCGGAGCTGCGGGCCCACAGTGCCTCAGCACGGCACAATGCTGAAGGTGGGTAACAACATACACAACAATCCCCATGGGGGTTGACGGAACATCCACAAAGAGATTGCATGTGCACCACAATATGTTGGCAACATAGCAGATCATTTCTTATGTGGGGGGGAGGTGTTCTGTGCCATGTGCGTTCCACCCTCCTGTAGCATGGCTTGTCAGGTGTCAGCATGTGTGAGGAGCTCAGATATATGCACACTGTTCATGGCCATATACCCCAAGGACGCGCACAGCGGAAAACACCGATCCCAGGTCATCCAGACAGCTTACTTGACTGACACCTCCCTATGGGTATTGTTATGCAGCATAGTTTGTCAGCATAATTTGTACTGTGTGCCAGTGTTATAGAAAAGAGGGCCCCCGAGATATATGTATGTGTGTGCCATGACCCCTCACGTCATCTGACTTATCTCAGACAACCAGTGTGCAAATCAAGCATTGACATATTGAACTGCGACACTGTGCCTTGTGTGAGATCTGTGATTCACACAACCCCTCATCAAAACCCCTTCTAAGCATGAGAATGGCTCATGGGACACACAGATCTACACATGGTCATGCGTTTCTAGTTGTTGCATGCATGATTGTTCTGCAGACTGATCTGGTGGGAAAAGCCTGACATGTGCATGTGTCACGGTGGGGGTTGAAACAGGTATCTCACATATCACCTTGTGTCCCACCCACAGGCACTCATCAGGCTCTGTTGGCCATTCACCAGGAGATCCACCAGCTGCGGGCCACAGCAGACACAATAGCAGGGGCGCTCCTTCGTATTGCAGATGCCCAGGAGGCCATAGCTGCCTGTATACAGCAGCCAGCACTGGCACCAGAGGCTGCACCAGCAGTCTCGCAACAGAGTGGTGGGTTGGGCTGTGGTCACCGTAGCTGGCCACGGAGGATGTGAACATTACAAATAAAACCATCACAAACTATTACAACCTATGTGTTTGTTTCCAATGTGTGGCACTGTGGTCCCCTACGTACCCTGCACCTCATGTTGTCTCCCTGCCCACATGTGCCTACCCATTCCCCTCAGGGGTGGGGTGCCTGTACTGCCACCTATCATTATGCATTGGTCATACCATGCCCTGTGTGCCATGGACTGTGGCAGGTGGTCACCCTCCTACCTATGCATGGGGGTATACCCAACATCTCCCGTTGCCCAGCAAGATGTTCACGGTGGTATATGTCTGTTGTAAGGATCTGTCACCCTCTCCCACCCCATATACTCTCCATCATTGGACACACATGTGTGACCATTCTCCCTGCCCACACCAGGGCCTACGTGGCTGTCTTCCCACATAGGCTTGCATACGGCACAGGCAGACAAAGGTGGCTTGCTTCAGTCAGCTGATCACTGTTCACTAGCGCTTGTAGTCCCCCACCGCTCATCCTCATGACATGCATCGACCTGTGTCTCCCTCAACAGCTATCCCCCTGTGCAGCTGCTGGGTACAGCATTCCATCTTACCCTCCATGCCACATACTGCTGCTAGCCTTTTCCCCTATTGCCCCACAAGCATGGTGCATCAGATGTAGTGCCTACACATCACACACAGCATGCATGTGACCATAGCTTTTGGGACACACTCTACATTGGCACATCACAGGGACACCATGGGACACCGACGCCTACACACATGGGCAGCCCCCACACCTGTGTGTGGAGACGGTCCATGTATGTTACCTATGTCTACCATGCATACACATAGGGATCTACACACATGTCCCATGCTCACGTACACACTTAGTCTGTGGGGAGACACGTGACCATTGTTCCGTACATACAAACCTTTTTATTTACATATATACATTTGTACATATATAGAGATGTACCACCGAGATTGAGGGTGTTAGATGACCTCACACGCATCCTCAGAGACCTCAAGACATTGTTATTTGTAGTAACATATGAGCAGTCAGGCAACATCCTCTACCCAAACATTAACACTACTACCTCCACCAACATAACACACACCCATCCCATCCACACACACATATCTATCATACAACGTTTTAAAATACCTTTATGTTACATGTTACCTCCATTGTAGTGTCTACACAATGGTAAATAAACTGTCTAAATGTTTACACGTACCCTAATGTTAAATGAAATCCTCCAATTTTAATGTGAGGTGACCTCCTTGATTGGAGGGAAAGGTGCCATATACATATGTAAAAGTATAAAACAAACCTTTAAAACAACCCATGTTCTGTGCCGGAAGACAGGACAGCACAGGGCATGTGTGTGGGCGCCCCTGTGCCCCTTAGATGCTCCAGGGACGCCCATCAGGGGATGGCTGCCGAGATGCACCACCCATAGCAGCTGCACGCTGCATGTGCATCTCAGCAGCCAACCACTGAATGGCGCCTGTCAGTCACCGAATGGTGCGGTCCTGGGCCTGCTGGTGTTACAGCACGCCACTCACTGCCACTCACTGCCACATACAGGTTCCGCACACACCTGCCACCACATCCACGCCAGGTGGCCGGTGTTTGGGTGGTGGCATGAGCGTGGGGCCTGTCGGTGGCAATGGGTGGGGACGCAACTCCCAGGCAGACACCATCACCGCAAACATGTGGCAGCTGGCAGGGACCCACAGTGCTCTGTGCTGTCCTGTGTCCCGTGCCACCCACTGAGACACCCTCCCCCCTCCACACCCCACTCCCTCACTCCTGACCCCTCCCACCCACCCTCTCTATCGCCCCCTCCACGCTCTCCTCCTCCTCCTCAACCTCCCCCTCACCCTCCTCACCCCCTGCCACATAAAGCTCCCCCTCCCCTCCCTCCCACACCACCACACACTCCGCCCCCTCCATGTTGTCCTCTTCTTCGCCCTCTGGCCCCTCCTCCTCCTCCTTCTCTGTCTGGAGTTGCACTGTGGGGCATGTTCTGGGGTGCCCCGATGTGGAGGGGCCCTCACCAGCAGCAGCATCCTCTGTGGGAGGAAGACAGTCATTAGCACACTATCATGTGAGTCACATACCACATGTACATAGTTTGGCCTCCCACAGGCTGGTGGGCCACTGTGACATTCTGTACTGAGCTGCAGAGGCCGCAACACTTACCTCCACTTTGTTCCATTGCCCCCCTTTGGAGGCGGGCAAGGACCTCCGGGCAGTGCAGCCGCAACTCCCAACCCTTTTTCCGTAGATCCTCTACCTGGGAGGGAAAGCAATGGGTGGGAATGGCAATATATCTCTGGTGGGTGCCCAACACATATCACACATCTCTGTGAGCAGCATCGTGCTGCTCCTGCTCCTCTGGCCAGTGTGTCCCCTACTAACTGTTGCCAGTGCCACCTGCATGTGTGGCTGTGGGTCTGGCCATGTGTGAGGTGCCACCTATGTGTACTGTGCGTAACCCCCGGACACCCCATACCCTGTTCCTACACTCTTCTTGCATGACATGGCAGCACCATGTCAAGTGTGGTTTGGCCAAGCTGGTGTCCAGGGGAGGTCTTCCCTAACTCTCTGTGTGGTCTGGCAAACACATGTGTTTGCCTGACCTACACACATCATCTGACACACCCGCCATGGCACCATGATATCCTACAACGCATGGGTGATGTGTTCTGAGATAGAGCGGAAGGTGGGTGACCCTGTGCACATTGCCAGATGCCAATACCATGACACTTGGATTTCTACTATACCTCTATGGTCATGACTAAGGCCTCCTGTGATTAGGGCAGTTGTGACTGACTACAACAGGAGCATGGCACACCACACCTAGCTGGCCTATTAACATCTGTGATCTTGTCTGGGGTTACGGCAGAGCTGTGAAACCCCAACATGTGCAAGTACCCTTACACCAGCATCTATAATGTTCCTCTGTGATCAGGTACGGGACTCCTGGGGAGTGGGCAGATGTAACCTGAAACTGCATACATTTCCATGATATCTGGATTTTTTACAGACCTTTGTAATCAGGTCTCAGGGCTCCTGGGGGTGGTGTGGATTGGAGCACATTCACAGCTGCACCTACCATACCATCTGGATCCATAACAGATCTGTGTAATGAGGTCTGGGCCTCCTGGGAATAGGGCAAATGTGTGACCTGACCCTGCATAACCCCCCACAATCTCTGGATGTCATACCCACCTTTCCAATCAGGTCTCAGGACTCCTGGGGGTAGGGTGTCTTAGCACACTTCATCAGCAACAAAAACCATATCACCAGGTTGACTGACAGACCACTTTGAACAGGTCTCAGGACTCCTGGGGGTAGGGCAGATGTTTTAACCTGCAAATGCACACACAACCATACCACCAGGGTGACTGACAGACCACTTTGATGAGGTCTCAGGACTCCTGGGGGTAGGGTGGATTATAACACATCAACAGCAACATAAACCATACCACCAGGGTGGCTGACTGATCACTTTGATCAGGCCTCAGGACTCCTGGGGGTAGGGCAGATGTTTTAACCTGCAAATGCACACACAACCATACCACCAGGGTGACTGACAGACCACTTTGATGAGGTCTCAGGACTCCTGGGGGTAGGGTGGATTATAACACATCAACAGCAACATAAACCACACCACCAGGGTGGCTGACTGATCACTTTGATCAGGTCTCAGGACTCCTGGGGGTAGGGCAGATGTTTTAACCTGCAAATGCATACACAACCATACCACCAGGGTGACTGACAGACCACTTTGATGAGGTCTCAGGACTCCTGGGGGTAGGGTGGATTATAACACATCATGGTCCACATGGGCTACGCATCAATGGCATATAGAAATGTACATAGAAAATTTCCAAGGCTGTATGCAAAGAATACCCCATACACTAGCAGTGATGGGGTATTTGATCCTTAAGAGCTGGTTTCCGCCTTGAATGAAAATTTCAGTTCTATTGCTCTACGACCACCATCAAACAATCCACCCAAGAAAAGAGCCTCTGCAGCCTGGTACTCCATCGAGCTTAGAGCATCACTCTCCTGCCTAAGAAAACTGGAAAGACGCTGGTGCAGAACCCACTCCACGGATGACCTAAAGGCATACAATGTTCAACTGGAAAAGTACCGCCAAGCAATATCGGAGATCTGGGAGTTACACTTGACCAGCGACTAGACATGAAGATTCATATAAGCAATGTAGCAAGAGCCGTATACCATAAAATCCGATCCCTCAGACACTTATGCTCCTACTGGAACCGGACGACTTCCGGACAGTGTATCAAGCCTTGATCATACCACATCTTGACTATGCAAATGCCATCCTCCATGGCCTCCCGCAATCCACTCTGCATCCTTTACAGTTGGCAATGAACTCAGCAGCACGTGTTCTCCAAGGCGCTTCCATGTGGGAACACATGACACCCATCCTGAAACAACTCCACTGGCTCCCCATAAAAGGTAGGATCACATTCAAAACCTTAATAAAGACCTTCAAGATCATAAACAGGCTCGCCCCATTTTCCTTAACCAACCTCATACAGATAATCCCCCCTAACAGATCGAGAAGATCTCTAGCAGCCAATAAACTAGTAGTCCCAAAAGCAATGACCAAGTGCTGCCAGACAACAGCGAACAGGGCTTTTAAGCTCGCCGCACCAAAATGCTGGAACACCCTTCCACACAGTATCCGGGCAATCACCAATCTAACCCACTTTAGGAAAGCATTGAAACATTACCTCTTCCTTATGCATTACCTGGATGACAACACCACAAATACCTCATCAGCTAGCTAGCTAAGTCAATACAAAGGTTCAGTCAGTTTGCATTGTACAGATGTAAATAGTTACCCTTGTTTCTATCCAAGTTCTGGTACCTGTTAATTGTAAACACAAATCAAATGGGTTGAAATGTGTATGTAATTGGTTCCATGTAAACCGCACTGATGGAAAATAGCGCAGTATATAAGAGAATGTAAATAAATAAATAAATAAATAAATAAATATTGAGTGAGGTTGCCATGGACACCTGTTTTTGGAGCAGGGGTGTGTCTGGACTCACATGAGGAAGATATACGGAGCAAGCCCACCCTCTGTGGGTCAGGGTAGGGAACATGATCTGGAAACAACAGCCACACACTATCATTGTTTTCAATAGGGCCAGTTGAGCTAAATGATGACAGACTATGGGATCAGCAACCCCCGGCCAACTAAGGAACAGAGAGCTGATGCAGATCTGAACATGGAACTGGACCACTGGCAGTGCAACTGGTCAGCTAAGCTGCCCCCCACTACATTCTGACATTCAACAGCAGAGGGCAGGCAGTGTGCACCTGCTGCATCCTGCAGGGTGTTGCAGCCATACACATGCTAGCTGCAGACACATACATAGTGAATGTTCCAAAAGGAACACTGTGCACCCTGGTGTGGGATCTGGCACACACACCAAGGAGCTATGTCAGTGATTGGGCCCCAAAAAAGGAAACCCATAAATATCACTTAAAAGAAATGTTATATAGTACTATGGGGAAACCTAGTCATGCAGTGGTCACTGCACAGTCAGGGTTTGAGTGACTTTCCAGCATGACATGCTGTGGCCACCCTGTCCGTGCAGGTGGTGGTCGGGCACTACAATGTCCCAGCCATTGCCCTATGCCCTGTGCAGATGCATCCTGCCCAGGCCACACTGTCCGGCCCATACCCACAGTACCTTGCTCCTCTTTATGCACATTGGCAGGCTTACACTAGAGACAGTGCAAGCAGTGTGAGCTCAGTAAGGTGTAGGCAGCCACAACACACTGGATAGACAGACACACACTCCCACACCTATGCCAGCATTGTGCAAATATAGAGGTTTTTGGCAGCCCTGGCCACCACAACAGTCCTGGGCACAGTGCAGGCATTGCTATGGTACGCAATACTGTTGGGGTCACTCCCCGGGGTGGTAAACACTGTCAGAAACCAAAACTGAAACACACTCCACAGATATCAGAAAGGTTACCATGATACAGCTTTGTCAACAAAATGTGTTTAACTTATGATTTGTTATCTGTCATTAATCATAGCAACATTTTGATATATGTGTAACGTGTTCCCAGGTTTAGGGTGGCATTGCTAAGGTATGCAAGTGGGAATGTATTGGGAGATGCTGCTCCACACAGGGCCTAACAGCCTGACTCTCCATGAGGCTTTGGATAGTGGAGCCTGTGGGTGTGGGTGTTTATGCTACTGTTGGCCACTGCTCTAGGGCTGAGTTTCCCAACTCCGGTTCTGGTGGGCCAAACACGGTTAAGTTTTTCATGCTATCCCTAATGAATATGCATGAGATACATTTGCAGACAATGGGGGCGTAGCATACATTTGCAGCACAGGCATATCTATTACAGACAGCATGACACCTGAATGGTGTTTGGCCCTCCAGGACTGCATTTAGGAAACTCTGCTCTAGGGATTGCACATGTTTATGGTGTCTGTGCCCTGTAGGGTAAAATATAGGCGTTTATGGATTGTTTATTTAATCAGCAATAACAGTTCCGTCTTTATTACCACGGTTTAGTACTGAGTAAAATATAGGGACATTTTTTACAGGAGTCACAGCTGGGGCTTGAACCTATGACCCTCAACACACTGGCTGTCTGTACTGCACCAAACAGTTGTCACAGAGGCAGATCATTCTCTGGGGCTACCCTTAGTGTTCATTAGACAGACCTTGTCTATTGCACTGCATGGCACCCAACTAAACAGGGCTTGGCCTTGGTCTGCTGTGGGCAGATGCCACTACCCCCTCCACCACCAGCACCCCTCTGCCACCATGCTGACATGCCCTTATACCAGTGATGTTGGTGGTGCGCAGTCCCAGACCATCCAGTGTGCCGGTAGGCAGCTGCCAATGGTGTGGGTTCTTGGGTAGCGGTGCCTACATGGACCTGCGCGCTTTCCCCTGGCACCACCTGCCAATGTTATGTGCCCTTAGGGGTACCTGCTGGGTAATACCACCTATGACACTGTGGGACACACACTCGTGCCCATTTTGGACCCTTGTCAGTTGCTGTCTTGCTGCTTTACAGTTTCGGCATTCCTATGTGCCACCTAGGCATCTGCCTAGTCCGCACTGTGCCCCAGCTGGTCCACAGCATGTGCCGCCTGCAGCCCCCTGTATCCCATTCACAGCATCAATACAGTTGCCCTTTCCTATGTGCCCACTCTGCTGTTGCTGCACATGTGCACGCCATAACAAACCTGCCCAATCTAAATTTTTATTTATTTATTTATTTTTATTTCTTATATACCGCGCTATTATAATCAGTGCGGTTTACATTTGAACAGAACATACAAGAATGTAACAAGTTACATCGAGTTTTTACATTGAACAGGGAAAGTAAACATGGAGGAAAAACCGAGGGAAAACTATGTACAAGTTATATACAAATTATATACAAATTATGGATATTTGTAAATGACAGAAACCCTGATCAGCGCTATTTCAATGTGGGATCATTCACTTTGTAGGGGGACAGAGCATAGACCCTTCCAAACATGATATATTAATTTTTATGCTTTGTCAGTAGTGTTGCTTTATGTTTATCATTAATATCACTATTGGCCAGCTTGGTTATTGGGATTTCAAATGTGGTTTTGGTCATTTTCTATGTTTATTTACCTTTTTGGTTCCTGCACATGTATCATTACTATCACTTTTCTGGGTTTCCCTGCCTTTGCTGTACATTGCTGACTGAAATGGTTTCTCTCTCCTGCAAATGTGCCTCTAGCGCAAGGTTTTCACTGGCGCTAATTTTCAGACCCTGATTTCACAGCATTAGTGTGCCTGGAGCCTCTCCCCACCCACTCTCTGCCCATTGACCCCTTCTCTCCGCCCTCTGGGAAGCCTTACTCCACCCTTCAGGCCCGGATTTTACAGCGTTAGTGTGCCTTAACGCCGCCGCTGCGTTATCACGCGATAAGTGACGTTAGCGCGTGATAATGTTACATTATCGCACGATAACGTTGCTTATCATGCGATAATACCACCACTGAGACATTAAGACGGTTTAGTAAACATACCCCTAAGTGATATATAGATGGCTATTTGGTGCCATTCTCCCTTCATAAAGTGCTGCTATCCACTGTTTCCTTTGAGCTAAGTAATTGCCATATTTTAGTGTAGTCCCACAGGATGTACCAGTTGGAAGGGGCCAGAAGTAACACTTAGTGCAAGAAAGCCACAAATGTATTATTTTGTCTTGTTTTGGCAATTACAAATTGTGGTCAGATGCCTTATTGTTGATTCACTGCCTTCACAGAGACAAAAAAGGGTGGCTGCTTTATAGCTGTCTTTTTATGCTAGTGCACTGTCAGATCTTATTTTACTTACATGTTTGTGTAACTTATACCCATTACCTTTGTCTCTTGAAAAGAAGGTGGCTGAACAATGAAAGATATTGTCACAAGTAACATCTTTTGAAGCTAGAAACAATGACAATCGAGATCTAGGTTACGATAAGAGGATAGGGAAAGCACACATCTGTGGAAAATAATGCAGGGAAAAACTGGTTTCAAAAAATGTCATTTAATAGACACAAACTATGAAAATATGTATTGAAGATTAAGAGAGAATATTTATTAGACAGAGTCACAGAGAAACCAAAATAAAAGGAGAATATTTTCGTACAGTATAGATACACAATCATATACACATAACGAGAGCAATAGAGCAATTTCCAAGTCATTTACCTGCGTAAATGGCTATTATGAAAATTGTTCATCTTCTTTGAGTTTGTGTGGCTGTATGGACTTAGGGCCCAATGTTCAAGTAGGCAGGCTATGTACCACTATGGCGCATAGCCCTGCCCGCTCACTCCTAACTCCAGATATTCAATGCTGCAGCGACGGCAATGAATATCCGGTTTAGGGGCCAACAGAAAACTGCTGCAGAGCCTAACCGGTAGCAGCGACATTGAACTGCTACCCGGTTAGCATCCACGGCTAAACTAGGTGAGCCAAAAACTGGCCTAGTTTTAGCCGCAGATCATTAACCAGGTAGCGATCCAATATCACGGCTACCCGGTTAGTGGTACTCCCCGCCTCTGCTACATCCCCAATATGCCCCGATGCTAACCAGATAGCATCGGGGCACTTAGGGGACATAGAAAGGGATATTCAAAGGCACTAATGGTGCAGGTGCTGTTGAATATCCCCATTTAAGGCATTCACATGGTTTACTGGGCTGTAAACCATGTAAATGCCTTTCGAATCTTGGTCTCATTGTTTTGACTGCAGCTGCTCTTTGCTGGCCTTCCAGAAGCTGCTTCCCTAGGCAACTGACTAGTCTGCCTGATGATTAGTCTGGCCCTGGTCCTATCGGTCAACCTTTCAAGCACCTGAGTGAATTCTATATTATCATTTTACTCTACACAGAACTGTTGTTGCAAGGAGAAACCTTTAATGCAAATAAACGTCTTCAGTTGACACAATTGCAGTATATTTGCTTGTGTAGCCTCTGTGCAATCGATACGGTTGCTTTATAATATTTGTGAGGACCCTCTTTAGGGTACCACACCTAGAATAATGAATTGGGTGGATAATAAATTATTTCAAATGTCTAAATAAATATATTGGGGATTTCTGCATAAATCAGCACATGGATGTCTGTGCCATAGGCTCCTGCTTAACTGCTTATGGAACTCTTATGTAGAAGCCTCTGTAAACTGCATCAGGAGACCCTGTGTATGTGTTGAAAGACCTGTGTAGGAGCTGTATAAAGATCAGATAGTTCCAGGGAACAAGGCAAAGAATAAATATATCACTAGGTCAATGCAGTACTGCGAGCACAACCTCCTCCTTCCAGAACCTACTTCTGAGGAATGAAGAGTAAATGTCTTTTTCATATTGATTCAATTGCAAGCCTGTTAGGTACAGGGGAGTACAAAAACTTAAGAGCATAAGATATGCCATACTGGGTCAGACTAAAGGTCCACCAGTATCCTGTTTCCAACAATGGCCAATCCAAGTCACAGGTACTGGTCAGGTTCCCAGCACCTAGACTAATTCCATGCTGCTTATCCAAGGGGTAAGCAGGGGATATCCCCAGTCTGCTTTAATAATGTTTTATAGACTTTTCCAAACTATTTTAAAAATGACAGTACCTGAATGTAACACACCTGGAACTATTTAAATTTTATCTAATAGAGCAGCAACTCCAAGTAAAAATGGGCTCCAAAAATCAGCACCATTCACACAACAAGGAGTCCCTCAAGTTCCGCCCTTTCATCCTTGCTCTTCAATATCATGCAAGCACACAACATACTCTACCACATATACACGGATGATGTAACTATCTATACCCCATTCACCACAACCAACCCAACAATCTCACCCATAAAGAAATGCTCCAGATCTATCACACAATGACTTTCAGAACACAAGAAGGCCACAAGAAGAGACACATTCTATACATAACCAAAAACAACAACTTCATCCCACCTGCCACCATAACCACAGCTGCAAGTGAAATCCGAAATTCGTTACCTGGGAGTAACACTAGATCAAGGCTTAATCTTCACTCCTCACATCAGCAACATCACAAAAGCCATGTATCACAAGCTCAAAACAGTACCTCAAACCACTTTTAAATACCCACGACATTCGCACAGTTCCAGGAACTCATATTCTTCCAAGGCCTGCCAAAATACACACTTCAACCACTTCAACTAGCACAAAATACAGCCACACAGATCCTCTGCAATGCCTCCAGAGCCAAACACATTACCTCACTGCTCAAAAATCTACATTGGCTATCCATCGCAGAGCTGATAAGGTACAAATCCTTGCTCACAATCTTCAAAATCACTCACAGCCTATCATCAGTCCACCTCTAATCACTCATACAGAAGACATCTACCAACAGATCCAGAAGAACAAACACCCTCAACACACTATACACTCCCACACTCATCACTAAGACCAACCACACGACATCCAAAAGGGCCTTCTCCCTATTTGCCCCAACAATCTGGAACGCAATCCCAGATGATCTTCATGCTACAGATGACTTAATAGCCTTCAGAAAAAAACTGAAAACATACCTATATCTTGAACACTTTGCAGATCAGACATAGCAGCTCCTCTCTCAACGATCTATGTAACCTCAACTTATCCCCATCCCTCCACCCCAATCTCCCTTCTCTTTCTCCCCTTTCACCCTCCCCACCCTCCCCACCCACCCAGACCCTCCCAACCCCCCTCCCCCTGCTATTTTAAGTGTTGAAACCCTTGCAAGGATATTAGTAACCTAGTAACCTAGTTAACTAGTTAACATGTTCCGCTGTCTTATTGTCATAATGTTATAATGTTCTATGTAAAGCCCTATTTGGCCATTTTGTTTACCATGGGGGTTATTCTGTGCCATGAATAGTAGAGATGAATGACCCAATGGGACGTCCAGCCCTTTTATTCGTGCCTTCACCTGGCTGCAACTAACTTCCCCGCCAGTTGTGCAGGGAAGTTAGATGGAGGCAGGGAAGGGGCAGCTCTGGGGTGGAGTCAGGTCAGAGTTTGGACGGTCACCGGCCCTGGACATCCAGGGCCGATTCTAATGTTGGCCCTGGACATCCAGGGCCAGCGACTTATACGGGGAATTTATTCCACCTCCGAGGTAGAATAACTTCCCAGTATGCAAGTTTGCGGCAGGTCCAGCCCTTGCAGTGGGCAGGGGGGCCTGAAGACAGTCCCCGCAGCCCAACCATGGCCTTTGGAGGCCAGATTGGGGGTCAGGCTGTGGGTAATGAAGTCCTGCAGTCTGGTGGCCGGCATCGCGTCTCTTCAATGGAACCACAGTGCCATGGCAACATGATGCCATGGCGCCAGGGCTCCATTGAGGAGCCTTGACTGAGTTAGCCAGAGGCAGTCCTGCACATACAGACCAGACTGAATCGCAGTCCTGGCCTGTACGTGCAGGACTTTTCATGATTCTGATCCTGCGGGGCTTGGCGTGCCCCACAGGATCAGAATCGCGATCCCCTCTGTACGTCTGGTTCAGACCAGACAAACAGAGGGGATCGACGTACGGGATGGAATCGGGCCCCATGTAAACTGCTTAGATTCGTAAATTTAGTGGTATAGAAAAATAGCTAAATAAATAAACTACTACTGAAAATGTGAGCACTAAATTCAGAATGAGAGAAAGTAAAGATCCCTTAACTAGAAGGGCCTGAACATTTTGGGGATGCCTAAGGAATCTGCATATGGTTTATGGTTTAATAAAATTTCATATACTATCCTTCAAAACAGCAGAGTGGCTTATACAAAAACCTCTACAGAACAGAAAGGAACTCCATTATAATTAAAGCAAAGTTAAAATACTCATGCAGTGAGGTGATGGAGGACAAAAGATTCAGCGGAAGAGCGAGATATAGGATACAAGAATTCAAGCATCTGCATTCTGCATCTGCATCCAAGTTATAATGCCCTGTTCAATGTAATTTCAGTTTGTTCAATGTAAACCGCACTGATGCAGAATAGCGCGGTATATAAGAGAATGTAAATAAAATAATAAAATAAATAAATAAATTCTCAGGGAAAAGGCTAAAAGCTTTTTGAAATAAGTAAGTCTTAAGGTCAGCTTTCAATCTTTTAAATGAAAGTTCTTGGCGTAAATCTGGAAGTAAAGTATTCCAAAGGTGTGGAGCCCAGAAACAAAAGACATCGTGTCAGGTAGATCCATATATGGAGCATGAGATAGGAGGAAGGAGGAGACAATTAGCATGAATTGAATGGCATACACAGTGTGGTGAGTGGAGAAGGATGAGGGAAGAAAGATAACTCAGAATGCCTGAGTATAGTGTTTTACGAGCAAGAATGAGAATGTTATATTAAATACAGTAGAATATTGGTAGCCAGTGATACTGAATTAGTAAGGACATGATGTGAACATATTTTGATGCGTGGGTGAGTATCCTGATGGCAGTGCTCTGAATGATTTTTATCCTCTTTAATTCATAATCAAGAAGACCGGCATAGATGGTATTACAGTAATCTAATCATGAAATGACAAGCAAAAACCAGTATGGTTAGAGTAGATCAGGTTACGGAAGCACAGATTCAACCTATTGCTGAAGCTACGTGTACCTGTGAAGTGCCTATGTTTCTAAACTCTGAAGTTTGACAGCTTTTCTCCAGAAATAATGACTTCCTGAGGGATAATATGTTAATGCTGCAATAACCATCTCATAGGATGAAACTGGATTGATATTTACTATGAAGTTTCCTGTGCTGACTTCTGTAAATACTTGTCTTCTACAAATAAAACCAAACCAGTTGCAACCACCAGAAATTATTCCATGACTGCTAGAAAAAGTTATGCGGCTCCAGACAGGTTCAGTCTGTTTTATATAGAAACATGATGGCAGAAAAAGACCATATGCTCTATTTTTTCTGCCCTTCCATATGAACTACAGTAGTCCCTTTTTTTCCTTTAGAGATATTCCATCCCCTTCAGTTCCATGTCCTGTTTGCATAAATTGCACCACAGCTGAAGGTAACTCTGGGGCTTCGGTACGGTTTCAAAAGCATTGCTGCCACTGCACATTCTGGTGAGGGGCAGCAGCGGCAGCAATGGACATCCCCGGAGAGCCAGCACTAGGCAATCTCCTAGTTTGCATGATGGTAGCACCAGCACTGACTATATCTCCAGGGATTTGTTCATGGACCTTGACTGCTTTCACACAATAAATGTAGCACACATACTATTACTAGCATGGTGGCTTGGAATGATTTTCCTTTATCTCCAATATTCCAGAGATGATACTGGGACTCTGCACCTTCTAGAATATTTCCAAATGGATGTTCTTTTTAAAGCATTACCCATAGGGATTTTCTCAAATCAAACTCCTTTCACAAATCACCAGTACCCAGAGATTCTTGCTCCCAAAGTGATTCTCACATGCAGGCTGCGGGCAAGATTCTTACCAATTGCACTAGAGCAGGGGTCTCCAACTCCAGTCCTGGAGGGCTGCAAACCAGTCAGGTTTTCAGGATTCCCTATCATTGCGGATGTGAGATGGATCCTTGAAAAGACTAAAGAATACCAAAAGGATATCTATTTGTGCTTTATCGACTATAGCAAGGCTTTTGACTGTATAAACCATGAGAAACTCTGGGCCACATTAAGTAGCATGGGTATACCAGAACACCTGATCGTACTCTTGCACAATCTGTACATTGATCAAGAAGCAACAGTTCGAACGGAACAAGGAGAAACAGAATGGTTTAAAATAAGCAAAGGTGTAAGACAAGGCTGTATACTTTCCCCCTACCTGTTTAATTTATATGCAGAACAAATCAGAGAAGCAGGATTGTATGAAGACAACAGAGGTGTGAAGATTGGTGGAAGACTCATCAACAACCTTCGCTATGCTGATGATACTACATTACTGGCTGAAAGTGAAGATGATCTGAAACATTTGCTTCTCACAATCAAAGAACATAGTCTCAAAATGGGCCTGCACCTTAATGTAAAGAAGACAAAGATCATGACAACTGGCATAATCAACAGGTTCATTGTTGAAGGAGAAGAAATTGAAATCGTGAACAACTTTAACCTACTTGGATCAACTATCAATAAAGAAGCAACAAGCAGTCAAGAAATCAGACGACGCATTGCTCTTGGCAGAATGGCTATGAAAGACCTAGATAAGATTCTCAAGAGCAGAGATGTCTCTCTCCATACAAAGATTCGATTTGTTCAAGCCATGGTATTTTCAATAACATCATATGGATGTGAAAGCTGGACAGTGAAAAAGATAGACAGGAAGAAAATTGATGCCTTTGAATTATGGTGCTGGCAGAAAATATTGTGTATACCATGGACTGCCCGAAGAACAAACCAGTCAGTACAAGAGGAGATCAAACCTAAGCTTCCTTAGAAGCTCAGATGACAAGACTTTGACTTTCATACTTTGGACACTTCATGCGAAGAGAGAGATCATTAGAGAAAGACATCATGCTTGGCAAGATAGGTCAACGCAAAAGAGGAAGGCCAGTAATGAGATGGATCGAGACAATAACAGCAGCTACGGGTACCAGTCTGTCAACAATGAGCCGCCTGACTCAAGACCGAACACAATTTAGGATAGCTATCCAGAGGGTTGCCATGAGTCAACTCCGACTCGACGGCACTTAACAACAATGAATATGCATTCTTTTTACACAAAACAACTAAAAGACCGATCACCACTAAAGAATAATTTATCAAGCTGAGACAATTCATAGAAACAGGAAACATTCAAACTTCACAATTGGGGAGAAAAATGCCTCAGGACAATGCCTCATCCACTATGCGGCAACAGTTGGCTATAGAGGAATAGGCTGTACAAAAAGCTCCCCATTAAGTATATTTATACAAATCTCTAAATTGTATAAATGTATATATTCCTAACAATCATTGGGTATTTAACAAGATCTCTAAACAATACCCAATGCTTACATAATATAATATATAATAATCATTCAATATTACATAGAAATTTAATAACGTATAATTTAATGCAGCATAATATAAAGCTATAGTAACAGAGCTCAAGCAGAAACTCCCAAATATATGATGAAACGAAGGATCCTCTGATGAATCTAGGCCCTCTCCCGCAACGGCTTCCAATTGCTCTAACACGGAATTTTTTCTTATATAAAGAAGATTTCTATCAACAACTTTATGGTACAGCGATGGGTGTGACATTTGCACCATCTTTAGCTAATCTGTATATGTGTGCTTTTGAAGAGCGCTGGATATATCCGTCTGCTTTTGCTATTCATATGCTTGTATGGCGCCATTATATAGATGACTTTTTCTGCTATGGAGTGGGAACAACCTCAATTAAGTGAGTTTTTGGCTTAGCTTAATGGTTCTAACACTGTGATATTTTTTGAAATGTAGTGCCATCATTCTCAGATATCTAGATGTCCTAGTTGTTAAAGAAAGGGATTCCTTTGAGACCATCTTATATACAAAGCCAACTGATAGGAATACATCATTGTCATATCAGAGTTTTCACCCATATCCTCTGAAAAATAGTCTTCCTTTCCCTATGGTGTCAGTGCATTGTTCATCTTACTCTGAGTTTCAACAACAGGCAGCACTATTGGTTACTAAGTTTAAAGATCAGGAATACCTAGAATCTGTGTTACGTAAAGCTTATAAGAGGGCATTATACAGAATGGCTTTTAGACTCTTCTCCTCAGAATGATGCCAGTGATTCTGATATAATAAATGTAAGGACGCGGGCAGGGTCCCGATGGACGCGGGTAACCGGGTGCACGGCCCGGTGCAGGACCCTGCACGTGTCGGGAGGAGGAGGGAGGGGGCGCTGGCGGCACTTGCCGAGCACATGGTAAGAAGGGCTTGGCGGCTGGCATGTGGGGAGCGGCTGCGGCGGCAAGGATTTGGGCAGACCATTTTGAACAGGCCACGGAGCGGCGTGGCAGGCCAGGATGGGTGCTGGCAGTGGCGAGAAGGTGTGGAGGCTGGAGGAAGTTTCAGCGGAGTTGGGGCCTGGGCAGGAGTGTGCTGCTGACATCCGGAGGTGGAGCGGAGGAGTCTGGAGCCGGCGGGGTCAGCAGCAGGTGAGTGGTGCATAGCAAATTGAACTTTTAATTGATCACTGAGCCTCCAGTTTGGGCCGCTGAGCAGGCTTCACTCAGAGTTGCTCTAGGGGGAGTCCTACAAAAATAAAAGTACCGAATAAAAATAAAAAATAGTATATATATATATATATATATATATATATATATATATCTGAAACAAGGGTGTCAGTGGATCGGAGGGTACTGGGGAAGATGCCTAGGGGGCGGGGAATGCAGGGGAGGGGGCGCTCTGCCAACAGGGCCACTATAGGGAAGCCTGTGGGGGGTCAAAGGGGTAGGGGCAGTAAGGGGGAGGCAGGGGGGTTCCTGTGAGCAGTCCAGGTACACGGCCACAGAGAGGGGGACGGTCAGTCCGAGGCAGGCAGCAAGGGGTCGTGGTGGGTCCCCAGTGTCAGGTAAGGGGTCAGGGGTGGGGTGTAGAGCTCGAGGGAAGAGGGCAGGGGGTACACGGAGGAGAGGCAGCCAGGGGGAAGAGGAGCCTGTCCTCGAAGCAGGGAGCGGTGGACAGGGGGGTAGAGAAGGTGGGTTGGGAGCAGAGACGGTTGATGGGGGGGGAGTGAATCATGGGCAAGAGTTTGGGACCTCTTCCTGGGCGGGGAGGGAGGCGAACGGGGGTCCTAGTAACGTGCCGGGGTATGGAGTCTCGGGTGATGGTGGTAGAGGTGTGTTTTTCCCCAGGGGCAGGGCGGCGGTTCCGATGGGTTATGGGTCTGTGGGACAGCAGGCTGCATGGGAGAAGTAGATTGGGGGAGTTCAAGGCCCTTCCAGAGCCGAATGGGTGGGGGCATGGCAACCGGCATGGTCTCCTGTTCCCCCCCCCCACCCTCCCCGGGTTTTCCCTTTTTGTCTCCACAGGTTCCATTTCAGGCGTCACCAGGTGCAGTGCAGGGACCAGGAGGCCAAGTGTGTGCAGCAAATATGGATAGGTTATCCACAGCGACACGAGGAGTTCCGGATGATGCGGCTTCAGCACCAGGATCTACCACCGATCATCCACCTGAGGTGCTTCGCCCGCCAGTAACCGGGGCGGCTGCGATGGTAGAGACGGGTGAGTTGCAGGTAAAGCAGGTAGCGGTGAGGGAAGGGGGTGGCGAGAGAGGAGAATTGTCGGGAAAGATGAGCAGGAAAAAGAAGCATGCTTGCAGGCGGCGGCGCAGTTCTGAATCGTCCTCCTCTACATCATCGAGTTTGTCCGCGTACAGGGTAGTGTGTTGACGGGGGGCAAGTCCAGGGGTGGGATGACTACCATGATGACTTTATCGGAGATGTGGGAAGGGGTACCGAAGAAGTTGCGAAGGAAAATCTGGAAGCGGAGATATATTGATATTTTCCGATTGCTGGAGGGTTGGAAGCATTCAGGGGACAGTAAGAAGAAGCGTAAGGAGGACGAGAAAGTCGGTCGGATTAAGAAGATCTCCAGGAATGTGGTTAATAGGGTGAGGGCTTTCCTCCATTTGGCAAGTGTGTGGTGCCAGTACTATCCGGAGCATTATGGGATGTTGCTATGCGGACTCTATTTTGGAAGCTTCACAGTCCCATGAGGGATGGTCGTGGTTAAATTACAATGAGAGGTTTAGGGATAAAATGGAGAAGAACAAGTTGTTATCTTGGGGCATGCAGGACATCAACTTGTGGCTCATGCAGATGTCAGTTAGAGCAAATGCAGTGGGGGGAGGGGGAGGAAAATTGGGTCCGGCGGCCAGTGCGGGTGCAAACCATTCCTTTCGTGGGGGAGGGGGCATATTGCCGACCAAGCCGGTTATGAGCGGAATGGGGGATGTGTGCTGGAGGTTCAATAAGTCCTCTTGCCTGTTCCCGGACTGCAAGTTTCGGCATGCCTGTTCCATGTGTGGCGGAGCACACTCTGCAGCAAAATGTATTAAAAAAGGCGCCTCCGAGGCCACCGGGCTGGTCCCGAAGTAGTGGAGTGGAGTTTGGCTTGGCTCCCTCGCCAATACGGGTGGGGGAGTTAAGCCTGTGGCTGCGTCGGTATCCAAAGAAAGGGGATAGGGAAGTTTTGCAGTTAGGGTTTCAGTCTGGTTTTGTTATTCCAGTACAGGGTGAGATTACGGTCATGGCAGCCAGAAATTCCTCATCAGTGCGCCACTTTGAGTCGGTAGCGTGGGAAAGGTTGGCTGTCGAGTTGCGTTTGGGTAGGATTGCGGGTCCGTTCGCAAGACCGCCTTTCCGGAACTTGGTTGTGTCTCCGTTGGGGATTATACCGAAGAAAGAGCCGGGGAAGTTTTGGTTGATACATAATTTGTCGTTTCCATTGGGGGCATCAGTTAATGATCACATCCCGTGGGATGTTGTATGGTGCGGTATGCCTTGTTTGATAGGGCTGTGGATTTAGTGAGGAACGCAGGTACAGGGGCATTGATGGCAAAAGTGGATATCGAATCCGCGTTTCGCTTGTTGCCTGTACACCCATCGGCGTTTCATCTGTTGGGCTTCCAATTTGCGGGGGAATTTTATTTTGATAAATGCATGCCTATGGGCTGCGCATTATCGTGCGCCTATTTTGAGAAATTTAGCACCCTCCTCCAGTGGGCAGTGGTGCAGAAGGTGGGTTGCTCTGATGTGGTGCATTATTTAGATGATTTTTTGTTTGTGGGCGCAGCGCGGGCGATGGGTTGTGGAGAGCTGCTGGAGGGTTTTGCGAGTTTGGCAGCAGAGTTGGGGGTTCCTTTGGCTGTGGGTAAGACAACGAGGCTCACCTTCTTAGGAGTTGAATTGGATTCGCAGGCCAAGGTAGCTCGCTTGCCGGTAGAGAAGGTGGAGAAATTGCATGTTTTAGTAGTGAATGCACTGGCCTCGGCCAAGTTAACGTTGAAAGAAATGCAGGCGTTGATAGGGTCATTGAATTTTGCATGCAGAGTGATACAAATGGGGCGAGTATTTAGTCGCAGGTTGGCAGCAGTAACTATGGGGGTATGTAAGCCTCATCACCGTATTCGAATATCCAAGAGCATCAGGGAGAATCTGCGGGTGTGGGATGAGTTTTTGAGAGACTTCAATGGGATGTCGGTTTTAATGGAAGCGGAGCTGTCTAGTGATGATTTGCAACTTTACTCTGATGCAGCAGGAGGAGTGGCCATGGGAATTTACTTTGGGGGGGTGTGGTGTGCCGATCGCTGGCCATCTGCTTGGGGTGAGGCAGGATTGCTAGGCAATATCACATTCTTGGAACTCTTTCTGATATTGGTGGCGCTAGAATTGTGGCCTGACAGGTAGAGCAACAGGAGAGTGATATGGTGGTGTGATAATGAAGCCGTAGTGAGCATCATTACTCATTACACTCCACGATGTGTGCACGTAGCATCATTGATGAGGGAGGTGGTATTATCTTGTTTGCGCAGGAATGTAGCATTGAAGGTGCGACATATTCCTGTGCATAGTAATTGCATTGCTGATGCTCTTTCCCGTTTACAGTGGGATCGGTTTTGCAAGTTAGCACCAGAGGCGGAGGCGGAGGGGCTCGCGGTCCCTTGGAACTTATGGAACTGTGGCCTACGGAGATGAGGAATCTGCTGCGGAGTTCGGTAGCAGAGCGGATATGGGATGCTTATCGCCAAGGTTGTGAGAGAGTTATGGAATTTTTGAGGGAGCAGGGATGGCAGACGGGTGGTATATCCTCTGTGCCAAAGAGCAAAGGTTGGCCAAGTCATCCGTGCGGGGGCATTTGGCGAGTTTCACATTTTTAGCGAGAGCAGTGGGGTGGGGGTCTTCAGGTTGGGGGTTTCTAGCGTGGAGGCTCCTGCAAGGGTGGGAGCGCTTGCGGCCAACACCGCGGGATTATCGGCGGCCGGTTACGCATGATGTGCTCAGTAAATTATGCAAGGACTTACCAGAGGTCGCGTCGTCGCAATATGAAGCTACCCTCTTCAGGGCAGTGTTCTGTTTGGCCTTCTTTGGGGCATTCCATATGGGGGAATTAGTTGCAAATACAAAAAAATCAGGAATTGGGAATAGTTTGCGACGCAAGCACGTGCGGGTGGACGGAGGGCAGTTAAGAGTGCTGTTGGAGAAGTCCAAAACGGACCCGCAATATAGAGGCTTGTAGGTGGTCCTGTAGGAGACAGGCGGTCCCACTTGCCGGGTGGCTACAATGCGGGACTACTTAGGCTTTCGCCCGCCGGTGGAAGGTGAGCTATTTATCCACAAGGATGCACGGTTGGTGACACCATTTCAGGTGTCGGCGATGTTGCAGATGGGGTTGCGGCGCATGGGTGAGGACCCGAGCCTTTTTTCGGCGCATTTGTTTTGCATCAGGGCGGCGACTAGTGCCGTAGGGGCTGGGCTGTCGGGAGTACAGATTCAAAGTATTGGTCGGTGGCATTCTAGGGCCTTTCAGGGATATGTGCATTTATGAAGGGGCAGGCATGGATGGTTAAAGTGGATAATAACAATTTTTTATTTTGCAGATGGGGGAAGGTGTGTGCGGGGATGTTGGATGCTGGGGCACTCCGTGTTCTGGGCCGGCCAGGGAGCTGCGGTGCGGCCTATCGGGCTAGAGGTGGGACTCGATACAGCAGTGGTGTCGATTTCATGGCTGGGCGAGCGGGAGCTACGGTGGATGCAGCTGATGCCTTTGCTCCGACACCATGAGCGTTTAAGAAAACAGCCGGTGATTCTACTGTTGCACATGGGGGGGCAACGATTTGGCTTCCTGGACCTGCAAGCAGCTGATTAACGCTGCCAAGAAGGATTTTGATTTGCTACTGTGGATGTTTCATGGGGTGGTTTTGATATGGTCAGATATCATCCTGAGGCCGGCATGCTGGGGGTAACGGCGTTGGTCTCGGGGGCTGACAAAAATTAATAGGCAGATTGGGAGATGGGTATGTGAGCACGGTGGGTATCAGGTGCAGCATACGTGGGTGGAGGTAGCGTGTGCAGGATTGTACAGGAGTGACGGGGTACATTTGTCTCCTGTGGGGGTAGATTTGCTCTTGAATGATTGGCAGGAGGCATTGGAGAGGGTGGTACAGGAGGGCAGGTGCAGGTCGCAGCTTGTGTTTGTGGGGAGCGGCACAGGTACCACAAGGGGCCTGTGCCGGTGGCGGGATCCCGGAGGTTTCCGGGGTCCGGAGCCTTAGGCTACTTGGGGCGGGGGCAGGGTGCCCGTGACCCGGATAACCCCTAGCGGATTTTTGCTAATGATATGGCAAATTCGGGCAGGGTGGTTTGACCGTGGCAGGTGCGGAGGCGAGGTCACCTTGCTAATTGCATGGCGGGTGAGGTATCGCTCCGTCGATTTAACTGCAAAGACGGCAGCTTTTCTTTGCCGGTTTTAATGTGCAATGGCTGATTTTCAACTTGGATTTGATGAGTATCTAAATTATTTTCTATAGATGATTTATTGTTACATAGCACTGAATGGTGTGCATATTTCACGAATATTTAGTGGTACAGTTAACCATAGTTTTATTAAAAGGGAAGTTATGCTTCAAGAGAGGGTTACCTCCCATGGCAAAAACCTCAGACAAAAAATATTTTATTGATTTGGTTACTATTACACACACACTGTAGGGGTTGGTAGTTTGACCGTGGCAGGTGCGGAGGCTAAATGCATGGCGGGTGAGGTATCGCTCCGTTTGGGTTGGGTTTGATGTTGGTTGTTACTAATGTTTAAAATATTAATTGCCAATAAAGCTGCAATCTGTTGCACCCAAGATCACTGTGGCGAATCTTTGTGGGAGTGGAGGTGAGGTTTTGAAGGGGAGGGGTGAAGGCAAAGGAAAGGGGGAGCACCAGGTCCCACTACCTGGTTACATGTGTATTGCAATGTGTATTTGTGAGTCATATTGCGGAAGGACTGCATGGAAAGTCTGTCTTTTTGCAGATGACATGAAAATTTGCAACAGAGTGGACAACCTTGAGGGAATGGATAACATGAGGAAAGATCTACAAAAGCTGGAAGAATGGTCTAATGATTGGCAGTTAAGATTTAATGCGAAGAAGTGCAGTGTCATGCACTTGGGAAGCAGAAATCCAAGGGAAATGTACATGATAGGGCAGGGGTCTCAAACTCAAATTGCTTTGAGGGCCAAATGAGGACTTGTAGAGTAACCCGGGGGCCGCACAAGACGCAGGCCTCATTTGCATAAGGGCATCATTTGCATAAGGGCATCATTTGCATAAATATTTGCATAATGTTACCATACATTAACTTTTAGTAAACATGCCTCTTAATGAGTGTATGGATAAAGAAAGACTAAAAGATTTCTACATTACTATAAACCAGTGCCAACCGCCAGGCACATTAGGAACTACTAGAAACACTGCTCATTTAGAACCCATAGCAAACCTGCCGTGTCCTAACAGCACTACCAGGACTCACAAAGCACCATACCCTAACTATCAAAAGGCAACATTGCAAATATTAAATCAACACATTTCAGAGAATAACAATACATGACCTACTCGGGAAAGAGAACAAGTGGCAATGTCAAATAGGAATTACATAAACAGAATACCTCAGCTCAGTTACACATGCATGCTGGGCTTTGAGGCAGGGATTTGGAATGGGAAGTCGAGGTTGGTGATGGATTGGAATGTTATTACTTTGAGAGGCAAGCATATGTGTTGACGTTAGAAGGAATAGTAACAGTAGTAACATGACAAAGTAAGGTAGGAGATTTTGTAGCAACATATTGAGCTGTGAAGATGGCGGTTTACCTGAGAGGGCGTGTTGTTTTGCTGGATCGGTGTCTGCAGTCCTCAGGTATACCAGAGGGAGGCTTTGGCAGCCACATTGCGTGAGATAGCAATTATGATGGTTTTGTGCTGGGGAGTGTGGTTTGGGGTGAAGTCATCTTATTGGTTGTGTCCTCTCGATGTCTCCCTCGGTCCACACCTAAGGGTCACGCGGGAGAGGCCCTCAGGTGTGGGCATGTCTGGAGGCACGGGCATGCCTGAGGTCACTTCCTTTTGAATATTGCTGTGTCCGGGGATTATGGTGGCCCTGACTGGCCTTGTGGAAGTGATCGGGGAGGGGCTTTCCTTCCTGCTCACCTCCCCGACGCCGATCAGGCTTCTGGTGGCTGTAGCGGCATTAAGCAGCACCTGGAGGTGCTTCCTTTGGAATGTTGCTGTGTCCGGGGGTTCCGGTGGGCCTGATTGGCCTTGTGGAAGTGATCGAGGAGGGACTTTCCTTCCTGCTCACCTCCCCGATGCTGATCAGGCTTGTGGTGGCTGTAGCGGTATTAAGCAGCACCTGGAGGTTCTTCCTTTTGAATGTTGCTGTGTCCGGGGATTATGGTGGCCCTGACTGGCCTTGTGGAAGTGATCGGGGAGGGGCTTTCCTACCTGCTCACCTCCCCGACGCCGATCAGGCTTGTGGTGGCTGTAGCGGCATTAAGCAGCACCTGGAGGTGCTTCCTTTGGAATGTTGCTGTGTCCGGGGATTATGGTGGCCCTGACTGGCCTTGTGGAAGAGATCGGGGAGGGGCTTTCCTACCTGCTCACCTCCCCGACGCCGATCAGGCTTGTGGTGGCTGTAGCGGCATTAAGCAGCACCTGGAGGTGCTTCCTTTGGAATGTTGCTGTGTCCGGGGGTTCCGGTGGGCCTGATTGACCTCGTGGAAGTGATCGGGGAGGGGCTTTCCTTCCTGCTCACCTCCCCGACGCCGATCAGGCTTGTGGTGGCTGTAGCGGCATTAAGCAGCACCTGGAGGTGCTTCCTTTGGAATGTTGCTGTGTCCGGGGGTTCCGGTGGGCCTGATTGGCCTTGTGGAAGTGATCGAGGAGGGACTTTCCTTCCTGCTCACCTCCCCGATGCTGATCAGGCTTGTGGTGGCTGTAGCGGTATTAAGCAGCACCTGGAGGCTGTAGAGGCTGCAGAAGCCGGGTTTTTTTTTTTTTCCTGTGCATCGCGGGCCGCACAAAGGTCTCTCGCGGGCCGCGTGTTTGAGACCCCTGTGATAGGGGGAGAGGTTGGTTTGCATGGACCACGAGAAGGACCTTGGTGTCATTATTTCTGAGGATCTCAAGGTGGCAAAACAATGCGACAAGGCGGTGGCAAAAGCCAGGAGGATGTTGGTTTGCATACAAAGAGGAATTACCAGCAGAAAGGAAGAGGTACTAATGCCACTGTATAAGTTGCTGGTGAGGCCTCACTTGGAATACGGTGTTCAGTTTTGGAGACCATATCTTGCAAAGGATATAAAAAGACTGGAAACGGTTCAGAGGAAGGCGACCAAAATGATCTGAAGCCTGCGTCAGAAGCCTTATGAGAAGAGACTAGAAGACCTAAATATGTACACTCTGGAGGAGAGGAGGGACAGGGGAAATATGATTCAGACCTTTAAATACTTAAAGAGAAATAATGAACAAACAAACCTCTTCCAAAGACGGGGAAGCTGTAAAACTAGAGGGCATAACATTTAGCTGCAAGGGGGTAAATTGAAAGGCAATGTCAGGAAATACTTTTTCACTGAAAGGGTGGTGGATGCGTGGAATTCCCTCCCAATGGAAGTGGTGGGGGCAAATACAGTGACAGAATTCAAAATGGCATGGGACAGACACAGTGGATCCCTTTACAGCAACAGGATAAAATCAAACTAAACTTATCTAATTTTACAACATACAGGGGTGTCCCACATGGAGTGGTGGGTTTACCCCTAAAACAGACATGAAGAGGGGTGGCCTGCACGGAGCGGCAGGTACACCTACTCTTGCCATCTTACTGGGCAGATTAGACGGACCATACTGGTCTTTATCTGCCGTCATTTACTATGTTACTATGTTAACATTCTGCGACCTCTAAGTCTTTAGCGTTTGCACTAAAAAAAAACACTGGCGAGTTCTTGCAACTCTTCCTTATTTGGCTGGGATGTGTCCTCGTATTGCCTTCAATAGAGGGCGCAATCTCCGAGATAAGCTTTGTCTGGCTGTTCCCGAGTCCCTCTTATGGTTCAGAATAAAGAACACTTTAAATGTGGCACTGCACGTTCTGTGCGATTATGTCCAAAGGGTATACTTTTGAAATTAATGGTGTTCTTTATCACCATTGTTGGCTTACCTCCTGTAGATCTATGTATGTAGTTTACTTACTTAGATGTCTATGTAATAAATGTTATATTGGCAAGGCTACATGTCAATTACATGTATGGTTGTCACAACATAAGAACAATCTTTTGAAGGCTCGCGAAGAGGCCCCATTAGTGCAACACTGTCTTCAATGCCATCATGATTTTCAAGATCTGCGTTGTATGTTAATTAACCATGCCCCAGTGAATTTGCGTGGAGGTGCCCAAGGGAAATTTCTACTACAGCATGAGCAATGCTGGATTTTTCACTAAATATTTTGGAGCCCTCCAGTTTCAACAATAAAATTGATTGGGGTTTTTTCTTTTAATTGATAAGACTCCCCTGGTGTTTTGCTGTGCAGTATTCCAAAGGTATCTCCTCTCATATTGATATACTTTTTGTTGAATATAGGTGGCGCTTTTTTTGAAAATGTTTGTTTTTCCGGGATGCTCCAATCACGTATAGGATGATTTTTGATTGGTCAATACCCCGTATAAATGCGCCTGTCATCAGACGTCTTATGTCTGCATGGAATTTTTTCTGGCTTATTTTCCTGCTCCTGAAGAAGCCTTCCTATGGTTAAAAAAGATCTTTGTAGAGCAGAAAGAGTTGTATCCAGAGCAGAATAAGCTATATTATGAGAAGCGAGCTGTGACTAAGCTGCACCAAAAGGTTGGATTGGCTACAGTGCGGCATCGGTTACATCCTGGCTTCTGTATGAAGTGACATTTACCATTCAGAGGTTGTGGGTGCTGTGGGAATTAATTTTCTGATAACCTATTTATCATGGTTATTTGATTTCATCAGATATTTAGGAGTTCCTGCTTGAGCTCTGTTACTATAGCTTTATATTATAATGCATTAAATTATACCTTATTAAATTTCTATGTAATATTGAATAATTATTATATATTATATTATGTAAGCATTGGGTATTGTTTAGTGATCCTTTTAAATACCCAATGATTGTTAGGAATATATAAATTTATGCGATTTAGAGATTTATATAAATATACTTAATGGGGAGTTTTTTGTATGGCCTATGATGTTGAGCTCTCTGTTCCTCTATGGCCAACTGCTGCGGCAAAGTGGATGAGACATTGCCCTGAGGCATTTTTCTCCCCAGTTGTAAAGTTTGAGTGTTTCCTGTGTATGTGAATTGTCTTAGCTTGATAAATTATTCTTTAGTGATCGGTTTTTTAGGAGTTTTCTTACTCTGGGAGTGTTTTGTGTAACAAGATTGTGTGTCTCTCAGTGTGGCTATTTTTGTGTATTGTTTTAATGAATATACATGATTCTCACACTAGAGAGATGCACTGCAAGTATAATACATGTCAGTCATGTGTCTTTTTCCTTTTCCCCTTTTGATGAAACTGTTGGCTGCTAGTTTTGAATCCTAGAAGTCTTCTGGACACCAGGAAGTAGGTCATTTTCTCCTTGTTCCTCCCTAGGAACTAAGGGAAGGATATTCAAAGGCATTTACATGGTTTGTAGACTCAGCACTTCTGTGAACAGAGTGCAGGGATGAATGGAAATGGAGGGCAGGGGTGAGTGCAAGGAGGGGAGGTTGAAGGCGAGAGTCTGGGGTGGGGGAGACACAGCAGGATAGGGGTTGGAATGGGGAGGGAAGGGATGAATGCATGGGAAGTAATTAAAGGACACCATGCAGGTATAAAGACACACTCCTGTTCCACCCCACATACAGGCACCCCCTCCTCCACCCCACTGACACATGCAGGCACTCTCACCTCCACAACACACACACACACACACACACACAAGGATATTTATTTATTTTATTTACAGTCTCTTTTATACCGCGCTATTCAACATCAGCGCGGTTTACATGGAACATAGAAACTTACACATTTCATTGGCTGATCTGTGTTTACAAGGAACAGTTACTAAAACTTGGATAACCAGGGGTAACTATTTACACCTAGGCGACATGACAAGTCGTACCTCGCCAGTCGTAGTCATGGGTGCTTTGAGTGGTAAGATTCAAATGTACTGCACAGGCTAGATATTGGAAGGGGCTATTGTAGCACTGTCTACCGGGTAGTACAGGAGGAAAAGGTGGTGCTTCAAGGCCTTCCTAAACTGGGCTAGGTCGGGGATTGCCTGGATGCTGGGTGGTAGGGTGTTCCAGCATCTGGGCGCACAGAATTTGAAAGCCCTGTTTGCTGTTGCCTGGGTGCATTGGGTTATTGATTCCAGGACTATCAGTGTATTGACCACTACCAATCTTCTGGACCTGTTGGGGGGCGTGGTCTGGATAATCTCTTCTAGTGTTGTGGAGGAGAGCCCCTTGATGGCTTTGAAAGTCAGCAGTAAGGTTTTGAATGTGAGTCTACCATGTATCGGGAGCCAGTGGAGATGTTTCAGGATGGGTGTCATGTGGTCTTTCCTGGGTGCTCTATGTAGGACTCTCGCTGCGGCGTTCATCGCGAGCTGAAGCGGGTTCAGGGTGGATTGAGGGAGTCCATGCAGGATTAAATTTGCATAAGCAAAGTGTGGTATGATTAACGCTTGATAAATTGTCCGGAAGTCATCCGGTTCCAGCAGGAAGCATAGATGCCTGAGAGTTCGGATCTTATGGTATACCGCTCTCGCTATGTTGCTTATGTGCACCTTCATGTCCAGGCGCTGGTCTAAAGTGACTCCGAGGTACCGGATCGTGGGTTTGGTCTGTAGTTCTGCTTCTTTGACCTTTAGATAGGGCGATGTGGTGAAGCTTTGATTCCTCATAATGAATAGGACCTCTGTTTTCTTGTGCTGAATTCTGAGGTTTTGGGTTTGGAGCCAGTTGGATACTGCATTAAAGCAATCTGTCAGCGGGGAGAGGTCCGGGTTCTCTGTCGAGAATGGCATGTAAAGTAGCACATCATCTGCATATATCAAGCAGTTAACATTGAAAGACCGGATAAGGTTACAGATGGGCTGCATGTATATGTTGAACATCAGGGCGGAGAGGGAGGATCCTTGTGGGACGCCTTGCTTCTGGTGGAATGGTTCCGATGTTGAAGCCCCTGATCGTATGTGCTGCCATCTGTCAGAGAGGTATGACTTGCACCACTCTAGCTCTGTGTCACAGATCCCCTTCTCCTAGAGACGCTCCAGGAGAAGCTCGTGGATATAGCTTAATGGGTCAGTGGGGGTGGTGGGAGAGGGAGGGGGAGGGGGAGAAGTGGGGCCACCGCCTTAAGAGCCTGCTTTATTAAGCTTTCTACCATGGAAAAACAGTCTTAGTAAATTAGGCCCTAAAACCTAAAACACACTTGGGGGGGGGCATGCACTGTGACCTAGATTTTGGCTTAGGATGTCAGCACTTTGAGGCAGCCATGATTAATTCACCATATGCTTGGTATTGTGAGGGATTTTTTTTTGCATGGTAAGTTTTATGGGGGAAGGTTCCAGCTCTGCACTACTCTGTTCTGCACAGATTGTTGGGGAAGCGGCGGAGGGGGGCAGGGTTCGGTGGATGCAGAATATATGTTTGGATTGAATGCATATGGGAGAGCATATGTGTTGTTGGAGGGGCCTGAGAAGAGGGCTGTGGCTTAATAGGTGCTGAAGAGTTCAAACTCTTGTACCCTCCCCCCCCCCCCTTGATATAGCCTACAGACGCTAAAGTCTGCACTGTTGCCTCTCTGCTATTATTTTTTATGGGCGGGGCAGGGGTGGGCATGGGCAGAGGAAGGCTAGCCACAGGTGGCAGATTTTTCTCTTTCAAAAAGTTGGCAACCCTATACTAGCTGCCACCGATGAATATTCCCCCTATTTCCTCTGGGGAAGAGAACTCCTGTTCTCACCTTTTATTTGAAGGCTCACCTGTAGGGATTTTTCTCTCTCTCACCAGGGGCTCTCTGTTTCCCTCTAAAGCCCTTCCTTTCTAGGACTACCTAAGGTAGAAGTTTTGAGTCTAGAAGAAATCAGTACAGTCCCTGTACTAAAAGTGTGGAATCCAATTCACAAAGGGGCACATCCGGGCCATCCGGACGGCCCCAAGCAAGACGGGCATGTTAGAACCCAATTGTGTACCGCGGCAACAAAATGTTCCCACAGCACACAGAATCGGGCCCGAGGATGGCCCGGCATGCCCCTGGCCTGCCTGCGGGGATATCCCTGACTCCCATGGCTAAGACCTCCCTCTTTTCCACTGCCTGACTCAGGGCTGGCCAGTTGGGCCTGGATCGGGGAGTGGAGACCCTCCTGCACCTGGCCCTGGCCCCGGGGGAGGGGATCCCCGGGCCCGATCACCCAACTGGTGCTGATTACTCAGCATGTCCCCTCTGATCCCACAGGATGTACAGGGCCGTGACCTGAATCGGCCCTGTACATCCTGCCAGCTCGGTCCGCCCCCGCTCCGCCCCGCCAGTTCTCCCCGTCCTGCGGCTCTAGCCATGCGGGGAAAGCAGGAAGAATAGGGTCAGCCCCGCAATCCGCGACTCAGAATCGGGCCAATAAAGTTTAGTTGTGAATCCAGAGGATTCTTGTATGCAAAACAGCAATGTGCATTGAATACAAAGAGCCATTTGTGTGCCAACCATTAGGATATATGTTCCTTGGCATTTAATCAGGATTTAATGTGATTCTCAGCAATTCCCCTGTATCCCAGGAAGGATCCATATTTGGAAAAGAGCCACAATTAACATAAATCGGGGCATTTTGATGGCACTCTACTGAAAAATTATTTATTTATTTAACATTTTTTTTATATACTGTCTTTCTATGATTCAAAACGGTTTACATGGAACATGAGGTAACAGTGTTTTCACAGCTGTTTTACAAGGAACAACAACAATTTGAACAATGGTGGAACACTTTCAATAGAACTATTTACTTATTTACAATGGGAGGTGGGAGGATAGGAGGAACATGGAGGGAAGCGGGAATGAGGAGGGGAGAAGATGGGAATTGATGGTAGGAAACCAAAGCCTGCAGTTTTGGGCTATGTTAACAGTTCAATTCAACAAACACTTTGCATCACTGAATTGCTGTGGGCCTAGGGAAATAACAATCATTGGAGAAACATCTCAGAATTGTCAGAGGATCTGAAGAAAGAGGAAGTGAAAGCTGTAGATCCTAAGAGAGAACCGATCCCCAGAGGAAAGAGGGAAAGTGCATCACAGGAAATAGCTGAAGAGGCTACAAAGATAAACTTGGGACTGCTTGCAAAGAAATTCTCTAAAATAGCAAGGCACAGCAGATTCAAAATCGCTATCAGTAGTGGGAAGAAGCCGGAGAATTACAGTGACTGGGCAAAGAATTTCTCTGTGTGAAGATCAGTCATCTTCGGCAAATAAACGATTAGAAGAGCTGCAGAACACAGCCAAGAAATATGAGGAGAAAATCAAGGACATTGAGAATAGGTCTGCAGGGAATAATTTTCATAATATAGGTATTCCTGAAGAAGTAAATGATAAAGAGCATGCAAAGCAGTAACACCTTCCAAAGAACACACTGAATTGGTGCCTTGAATACAAATAATAATAGGCCTCAACTTGGGATCACAAAGGTGCTAAGCTTCACTAACAAAATAAGCATCTTCTCGGCACAGAGATAAAATGATGATCTTTCTGGAAATTGTCAAGCAGCACGGTGCAGAAGCTGCCTAAGTGGGAGAATAAGAGTACGCAATTGTTCTGATGCCCTCTTTCATGACAGACAATGATATTCTTCTCTCTCTCTCTGCACATTTCACCTTCACAGTTAACCACAGAGCTAAGACAATATTTGGAGCCATAAGTCTGTGTCTTTGTAAGTGTTGTGTAATGGACGTGTGCCTAGACAGAGTGTTGCCAATCAGAGGTTTCCTTACCTTTAAATAAGTGTTTCCAGAATGGATGCGCTAAGATTAATGTTGTTGGGCCCTCAGAGGTTTTGAGGGTTTGTCAAAAACATTTTAAAAAATAAACATCCTAGCTGGAATCAAGGCAAGAGAGGGTACTATGGTTCATGATATTAAAGAGATCAGTAAAACCTTTAAATAGTTCTAAGAAATACGTCACAAAAAAAGAGCCAAGCACACAGAGACATAGTGAGAAATTTTATAGCAAGATTCCTAAAAGAAATCTAAAATAGTTACCTATTCGATGTTAATTTTATAGAGGGGATGTGCTTTTATAAAATAAACAACCAGAAGAACTCACAAATGCACATGCACGAATTTATGCCAGCTTGGAGGCAGATGAAAATATGTGCATATACTTGATGCCTGGACGCATGTATTTTGCAAAATGTGTGTATAGATGACAACTCGGCCCCTGTTCTGTGCACACTATGCACACTGACCCACACGTGCATAGGTAAGCACGTTCTCAGCATGCATATTTCAGTTTGTTCAATGTAAACCGCACTGATGCAGAATAGCGCGGTATATAAGAGAATGTAAATAAATAAATAAAAATAAATAAAATAAATAATATTTATACGTGTATATACGGATGCCCTATTTTATAAAAGCCTTTTCCCCATCTAAAACAGGTTTTACTCATATCACTCTGTAGGGGTCAATATTCAGCAGGACAGTGAGCACTAACGTTATCCAGAAAAATGGAGTCAGGTAACTTTAACTGGCTCTTTAGCAGCAGTTACCCTATTTACAAAGCATGTTTCTGATAGACGGTAACAGAAACATTTTACAACATGGCGCTATGAGTAGGCATCTGCTGTCTTTATAAAATAGTAATGTACGTGGCAGAGAACATACCTTGAATGCAGACACAATCGCTTATACACATACATGATTTGTGTTTTATAATCTCATTCCTCCCAGACCTCTTCCCCAGCTACTTACTGGCAAAGGGGTCTATTTGTCCCCCTTGCTGTTCCCGACTAAGCCTCTCTGTACGAGAAAGAATTTTGTATGGGGAGGCTTAGACGGGGGTAGGAGGTTTCGGTGTAGAGGCGGAGTTAGGGTGGGCAGTGGGCGGTCCACAGCCCCAGATGTACACCTTGGAGGTGGAATAAGTCCCCCTAGACATTGGGGGATGGGAAGCCCGGCTGACAAAAAAAGGTGAGGGGATGCAGGAGATTCCCCGCAGCCAGACCCTGGCCACGTGAGGCCAGACTGGGGGATGGGCTGCGGGGAATGGAGAAAGTGGTCAGCGGCCAGGAATCACGGCTCCTGAATGGAGCCACGGTGCCATGGCAACTGGACACCATGGCGCCGCAGCTCCATTCAGGATCCTGACTGAGTTAGCCAGGCAAGGACCTGTACATGCAGGCCTGATGGGAATCGGGTCCCAGCCTGCACGTACAGGCCTAGACATGATTCAGATCCCACAGGGGCTAGACGTGCCCCATGGGATCAGAATCATGTCTACTCCAGTGCATCTGGTTCCCACCAGACGCACAGAGGCCAGGATGCACAGAATGGAATGTGCTTCATGCTAAAGCTAATACAGTACTTTTATGCTGGTCAGTATTTTAGAAGAGGTACATTGAGCACAGTGCAGTACATAGGAAATAAATAACATAAAATAAGATTTCAAATTTGCTACCATTTGTACATATACAGTATGTTGCAGTGTATTTTCTCTTTATTGTGAACCGCCTGGATGTCATTGTACCAGAGGTTGTTGTTATGTGCTATCGAGTCGGTGCCGACTCATAGTGACCCTCTGGATAGTTGCCCTAAACTGTGTTCGGTCTTCAGTTAGGCAGCTCACTGTTGACAGAGTGGCACCCATAGCTGCTGTTATTGTATTGAACCATCTCATTGCTGGCCTTCCTGTTTTGCATTGACTTTCTATCTTGCCAGCATGATGTCTTTCTCTAATGATCTCTCTCTTCACATAATGTGTCCAAAGTATGAAAGTCAAAGTCTTATCATCCGAGCTCCTAAAGAAAGTTTAGGTTTGATCTCCTCTAGTACTGACTGGTTTGTTCTTCGGGCAATCCATGAGATACACAGTATTCTTCGCCAGCACCATAATTCAAAGGCATCAATATTCTTCCTGTCTATCTTTCTCAGTGTCCAACTTTCACATCCATATGACGTTATTGAAAATACTGTGGTTTGAACAAGTCAAATCTTTGTATGGAGAGAGACATCTCTGCTCTTGAGAATCTTGTCTAGGTCCTTTATAGCCATTTTGCCAATAGTAAAGCTTGTTTCTTTACTGATAGTTTATACAAGTAGGTTAAAGTTGTCCACTATTTCAATTTCTTCTCTATCAACAATGAACTTATTGATTTAGCCAGTTGTCAGGATCTTTGTTTTCTTTACATTAAGGTGCAGGCCCATTTTAAAACTATGTTCCTTGATCTTGAGAAGCAAATGTTTCAGATCGTCTTTACTTTCGTCCAGTAATGTGGTATCATAAGCATAACGAAGGTTGTTGATGAGTCTCCCACCAGTCTTCACACCTCTGTTGTCTTCATACAGTCCTGCTTCTCTGATGATTTGTTCTGCATATAAATTAAACAGGTTGGGGGAAAATATGCAGCCTTGTTATATATCTTTGCTGATTTTAAACCATTCTGTTTCTCCTTGTTCCGTTTAAACTGTTGCTTCTTGATCAATGTAAAGATCGTGCAAGAGAATGATCGGGTGTTCTGGTATACCCATGCTTCTTAATGTGGCTCAGAGTTTCTCATGGTTTACACAGTTTAAAGCCTTGCAGTAGTCAAAAAAACACATAGCTATCCTTTTGGTATTCTTTACTCTTCAAGGATCCATCTCACATCTGTGATGACGTCTCTCATTCCTCGCCCTTTCCTGAACCCTGCTTACACTTGAGGCGGTTCTCATTCCAGATATGGTTGTAGCCTCTGCTGAATAATCTTGAATAGAATCTTGCTGGCATGTGGGATCAGAGCGATTGTGCAATAATTTCCACAGTCAGTTGGATCACCTTTGTTTAGTATTGGTATAAACACAGATCTTTCCAGTCGGTTGGCCATGATGTTGTCTTCCAAATTTCATGGCAGAGCCTTGTAAGTATGGTAACAGCTGCATCAGATTGCTGTAATACTTCTATGGGAATGCTATCAATGCCTGGTGCTTTGTTCTTTGATAAGGCTTTCAATGCTGCTTTAACTTCTTCTTTCATCACCAATGGTTCCCGATCATAAGGTACAGATTGAAATCGCTGTTGGTCCACTTCATCTTTAACATATAATAACTCTGTATATTATTTCCAACTTTTCTTGATCTACTCAGCATCATTCAACATAAATTCTGGAACATCTTGTAACATTCCAATTTGAGGCTGGAATTTTTTCTTTAACTCTAGTAGCTTTAGGAAAGCCAGTCTTGTTCTTCCTCTAATAGTTACTGCTTTATTTCCTGGCATGCGTCACTGTAGTACTTCTCCTTGTCTTGTCTTGCTGGACATTGGAAATCTCTGTTGAGTTCTGTGATTGCCTCTCTTTCTCCTCTAGCTTTAGCTTCTCTGTGTTTCTGGGAAATTTTCAGAGTTTCTTTGGTCATCCATTTTGGCCGTTTTTGCTTTTTTACCTTTTGTAGAGATTTCTCACTTTCTTCAAACACAACCTTCTTGATGTCATCCCATAATTGTTCTGGAACTCTGTCATTTGTATCTAAAGCAGCAAATCAATTTTGCAGGCAGTCTTTAAATTCTGGTGGTATATTCTCAAGGTCATATTTTGCTACATTCATGAGTGGTTTGTTCTTTCTCAACTTTAGCTTGAGTTTAAATACTAGTAGTTGGTGATCTGTTCCACAGTCAGTTCCAGGTTTTGACTTTGTTGATGTTATAGAGCTTTTCTATCATTGACTTCCACAGATGTAGTCAATTTGATTTTTGTACAATCCATTGGGTGAAGTCCATGGGGGATGTTTACTAAACTGTGCTAAAGGAGCAAGTGTGCCATTAGCACACGCTAACGGGGCAATTGCACCATTAACATGCATAAAACGCCGCCTTAGCATGCGCTAATGAGACCGGCAGCATAAAGCATCCTATGGGCGGAGAGTAGACAGAGAGTAGGGGTCAATGGACAGGGAGTGGGTGGGAACAAGGCCCGGCTCCCTTAACGCTGTCACCTTAACACCAGGAATATTACTGCGAGTGAAAATCTGTCAGTAAGGGTGCACTTTGAGGAGAGAGAGCCTATTTAAATGTCTGCAATGTGCTGCACATACAGGTGAGCCCAAGAAAGTGATAATAGTGAACTATTTGCAGCAACAGCATAGTATCCAGGTATGAAAGGGCACTATGTTGATGGTGCAAATAGGGAATAGGAGGGTGCATGAAGATTATGCAGTGGGGCTGCTGGGGCACAGGACAGACCAGGCAGTTGCCTAGATGGCACAGAAGAACATAGAAACAGAAAATATGCAAGACCATGTCTGAGCAAGGCACAGCATGACAAGTATCCTGTGTGCAGCAGTGTCCAATCCTGGGCACAAGTATCCAGCAGTGTTCCCAAAAGACACACAGCATCCACAATGCCTGTAATGGGTCAAGCCGTCCACATCCTGGGTCCTCCAAACAATGGTTGATGGACCTTTGCCAAGAACTTTTCCAAACATCTGTTAAACGCAGCTACATAAGCAGCTACATGTTCATCCTCTGGTAATGGAGTGCAGGGTGTGATGATGTGTGGAAGGACAACATATTTTCATATAGTGGTCCAGAATGGCCAACTCCTCAGCTGTATTGCATGTCCCCTAATCCTACAACATTCAGATGGTATAGAGAATTGATCAACATTTACATCTTCCACTGCAGACAATATTCCCCAGACCTCTAACCTAACATCACACAGCCACCTCTTCTCCAGGTCAAAGAGACATAACATTGCCATATGGTGATGGGGACTCTGGAGAGGCAGATTGTTATGAGAGGATGTGTGTCTGTCCATGTATGCCTCTACCTGTCATGGAGACTGTGCCCTTGGCACCCGCCTATCCACACATTGGCTGGCCTGGGACCGGGCACCAGCAACCCTGATGGCACATGGGCATGTCAGCATGGAGTGGGAGGTAAGGGGGAGGGAGCAGCATTCGCCTGCAGCAGACAAACGCCATGGCCAGAACCAGTGTGCCATGCACATAACATCTGCCAAGATCAGTGTGATGAGAAGCATGCAGTCCCCATGGACAGTGGTAGCAATGTGGCAGCACCATAGTGCGCCACACACAGTTGGTATATAAAGAAGCAGAGGATTATAGGTTCAGGTCCTGTCTGTGGATTCTGCAGTGCATGTCCATACATTTTATCCCACAGTGCATGTACCCACTACTACTCTATCCTTCTGTCATTGCAAACATCCTGCCACTTCTGCCTCTGCTGGGGGACACGTCTTCCCCATCCTATGCCACACACTGTGTGATGTAGAGACTCATACCGAACCCATGGAAATAGAGAGAAAGGAAGATTCCACCTTTAAAACTGACAGGCAGCTAGAGCACATGCCTCAATGTTTACATAGAAAAGGTAAACAGGGAAAGATAGGAGCTGAATTGACACGCCCAGACTCTGACGTAATAACAAGCCCCGAGCTTAATCAAGCACACCTGTTCAGGGTGGGAACAGAGCCAACCCCAGGGGAACAGAATTATAAAACGTCGTCATTAGCTCCCAGGAGGGCAGAAATGGCAGAGAGAGGAGCCATGAGGGAAGCAGAGAAGGAAGCAAAGCCAGGTGGAGAAGCAGCAGACAAAAGCTGGAGCAGAAGCCAGAGGACAAGCTGGAAGGGTAATTGCAGCTTGGATGGCAGTTGGAGCCGTGGCAGCAGAGAGAGCTGGAGATGTGGCAGAGAAGCAGCCCAAGGAAGGAAAGACAGGAGAGAAGAGAGAGCTCCTGTAAGGCAGGCTTGTAGAGGCTCAGAAACTCCAGGGAGTTGGAGACCTGATAGAGAAACTTCTTACCGGTCTGTGAGAAAAGCCAACAGGCTTGAAGGAAGGAAGGCACGCCCTGTGTCCAGGAACTTGCTGGAACGGAGAGAGCAGGGAGCCCTGCAATCAGAAGGGAGCCTTCAGAGTTTACACAGGTGGGAGCCCAGCACAGAAACCTTCCCATATAACTGCCAAGAGTTAGAGAGCCACAGAAGAAACTCCAGTGTATCAGGTATTTTAAACCCTTGTTGTAGAGAGTTGTATAAAGGGAAAACACCTGGGTATAAAGAGGGAAGTTGTTTTAAATCCCTTAGTAACTGTCTGCAAACAAACACTGCCAGCCCTGATATAGAAGAGATGCAGATAGACTCTAATGTGGACGACGTAGCTGATATGAGAATGAATTGCACGCTGTGTTTGGCTGACAACATTGAGTCATTGTGTTGAAGCCTGGAAGTAAGAGTGCTAAGTTAACATCAAAGAAAAAGGAGGTATTTTTCTTTGTTCCAAGAAGCTGTTTATTTTCAGTTTGTATTTACTACGAGCACTGTATTGTTTTGGGAACCAGAGAGTAAAGAAGCACTCACCGTAATTACTGTATATAATCCTCATGCTAAAGTCCTGGACATTGTTCTTATTTGTTTCTGCACCAAAGTTCTGTTTGTGAGGGGAAATAAAACCTTGTCATTTTGCCTTAAACACTCGGACTACAGCTGCTTCTTTATCAGAGAGCTAATAAGGGACTACAAATCCCAAGAGGCCTAGCAAGAGCCCTAACCGTAGTCTCACTTTCTGCATAGAGAAATTATCATGGCAGACCAACCCTCTGCGCCCTAGGCGGAGGGCTGGCCACGTGGTGACAAGTGGCGTAGTTGGCAGGATTTCGTGTGGAATATAAGAACATTCAACTGTGAAACACCAGGATATACGCTGGAGGATTTGCCACAAGAGCACCGAGAAAAAAAAATTCTGCTAAGCTGTGGGCTGAAGAGCAGTGGGAGATACCGCTGGCAATATCGGCCAGGAGGACAGAGGAACAGCAGAAGGACTCCTTTCTCAAAATTTGAGTCTACACCGTGCTCATGTAATGGGTATTTGGGAACAGGTGTGTAGGATTCGTGGGAGGAAGGAGAGCTCTTGTTCAGCATATGACCTAGACAGGTTTAAAGAGAAGTTGTTGTGCCGCACTTGGTGGGCTTTTTTCTTTCTTTTCTCTCCTCTCTACAGAAAAGTCCTGAAGATGGAGCCCCAAGACGTTTTACGCTGGATGGCCAACCAGTTTGAAAAACAAAGGGAGATGGCCGAGCGCATCCAGGAACAAGCTGCTGCAGCCATGCAGGCACAGAAAAAACCTATCGTGGACTTGTTAGAAGCTTTGCTGGCTGGTAAAAAGGCGACGGAACCAGCAGGACTCTTACCTACTTGTGTGGTAATACCACAAGACTGTGGAGCTTTAACTTGTGGACAGTTAAGGGTAGATGATGATATCAATGACTTCATTGATGCTTTTGAGAGAATTGCATTTACAGTGAAGTGGCCGCCAGAGCAATGGACGGTAAGGCTCACTACATCCCTAACTGGAGAGGCCTTAGCGGTCTATAAAGCCATGCCTGCTGCTCTTGCGACTAACTACGAAGAGCTTAAGAAGGCAATCAGGGATAGGTTGGGATTAAAACCCATGGTATATAGAAGAAAGTTAAGGGATACTAGGCTAAGGCCTAATGAAACATCCAAAGCTTTGTTCCACAGGATAAGGAGCTTAGCGTGGAAATGGCTCACGCCTGAGGGCAAGACCCTCGAGTCTGTCATAGACACTATTGTCCTAGAACAATTCATGGAGGCAGTTCTTCAGGAAATAAGATCCTTTTTGATCTTGCAAAGTTGCCAGACCACCGCAGAGGCAGCCCTCCTTACCAAACATTATCTGGAGGCAGAGTTGGCTGGTAAGCCAAGAGGAGGCGCTCTGCGTGCAGCTGGGTCAGCCAACTTTGGAAAATCAGAGAAGGAACTAGGAACCAAGGTAAAAGGTGTAACCACTTGTTTGCCAAAGCCAGAATGGAAATGGGAAAAAAGTAAATGTTATAAATGTGGAAAAGCAGGTCATGTACAGCGAAACTGTGTAATGCGAACAGCACTGATAACAGCCAAGGAAAAACAAGTACAAGAAGGTTTTCTGTTAAAGGTGGAAGTTAATGGTGTTTTGGCCAGTGCGTTGCTCGACTCGGGCGCTGACCAGGGCATGGTCTCAAAGGAGCTCTGGCAGGCCATAGAAACCCGCATCGGGTCAGTACCGAGCCGACCAGAAGGCAGGGTTAAAATTCACTACGTACATGGTGCATCCTCCTTCTATCCATTATACAAGCTCTCGGTGAAGGGATTAGGAACCCAAAAAGAGGTCCTAGTGGCCGTAGTCCCCAAGCTTCCCCATGATATTGTGCTGGGTAGAGACTGGCCCCAGTTTAGTAGGGGGATGGAGAAGGGCCTACACACCAAGACAGGCATGGTCTCTACTAGGTCCCAGGCAGGAACCTCAGAAATGAGAGTTGAACCCCCTGTAGAGAGCGATGAACTCCCTGAAAAGAGGGATGAACCCCCAGAGGATGAGGGTGGACGGGTAGAAGAGGCACAGGAGGAGCTTTTTATACATGAGGACCTGATTAACGCCCCTTTCAAGAGGACAAGGAAAGGGACAGAACAGTCAAATGATCTGAGGGTAGAAGCCCTGGTAACAACTGTTCCCAGTCCCCTATTTGGAAAGCCCAGAAAGACAGCTTTGCGGTCAAAGGAGCACATAGAGGTTAAACCACCAGTTAAACAAAAATTTGTTTTGAAATTCTGCAAATTATCTGCTGAGGCACAGAGCCCGCAGAGAGCCTCGACCGCAGCTGCTGGCTATGATTTATTCAGTGCTGAAGAGGCCGTGATTCCAAAGCAGGGGAAGGCCTTGATTGACACCGGCCTGAAAATGCAAATGCCTGTGGGTTGTTACGGCCGAATAGCGCCATGCTCAGGTTTAGCTTCCAAATACTTCATTGATGTAGACGCAGGAGTTATAGACCCTGACTACAGGGGGGTAGTCAAAGTACTGCTTTTTAATTTTGGGAGCGAGGATTTTAGAGTGAAGACAGGTGATAGAGTGGCGCAGCTTATCTGCGAACGAGTCGGATTCCCCTCCTTGGAAGAGGTACCTTTGCTGTCCTCTACGGATCGGGGAGCCGGGGGATTTGGGTCCATGGGGCAGACCGAAGTGAAGGGCCTGACCGCTACTTCCGAAGAAAGAATGGAGGAAGATCTAGGTCCACAGCTGGCAGACTGTAAACGAAATCCGGAGCCCAGAATAGGCGCAGAGCTATCCCTGCAGCAGAGGCAGGAGTTAGCTAGGGTGCTAGCCAAATTCATAGATGTCTTGACACCAGTACCGGGAGAGACTAATTTGGTGGCACACAAGATTATCACCCCACCAGAGAAGGTGATAAGGCAACGCCCGTATAGACTACCTGAGGCCAGAAAGAAGGAGGTCGTGACCCAGGTGCGAGAGATGCTTAGTATGGGCATTATAGAGGAGTCAAAAAGTCCTTGGTGCAGCCCTGTCATCCTCGTACTGAAGCCAGATGGGACCCTTCATTTTTGTATTGACTTTAGGCAGGTGAACAACATCTCCCAGTTTGACGCCTATCCCATGCCTCGTATTGAGGAGTTGCTAGACCGGCTGGGCCAGGCACAGTATCTGACCATGCTTGATATGACAAAAGGCTATTGGCAGATACCGCTGACCCCCCCGAGTCAAGGACGAAAACTGCCTTTAGTACGCCCATAGGGTTATTCCAATTCCGTAGGATGCCTTTCGGCTTACATGGAGCTGCGGCAACATGCCAGAGGCTAGTTGACCAGGTTTTGCGGCCCCATCAGGAGTATGCGGTAGCGTATATGGATGATATTATTATACATAGCACCAGCTGGGCCCAACACCTGCCCATGATAGAAGCCGTCCTCAGAGCCATGCGGCGGGCAGGGTTAACATTGAATCCGGGGAAGTGCCTATTTGGAGGTGAAGAAGTAAAGCACCTCGGCCATATGGTGGGGAAAGGTATGGTCAAGCCCCTGCTAAGTAAGATAGACAGTGTGAAGAACTTCCCCGACCAATGAACAAGAAGCAGCTTAGAGGTTTCTTGGGCCTCATAGGCTATTATAGACAATTCATCCCGCGCTTCGCTGAGGAGAGCGCCATTTTTACAGATATGCTACGGAAAAACGCTCCGGAGGCTGAGAGGGTCTTCGTATTGTTGAAAGGGAAGCTCTGTAAGGCCCCAGTGCTACACGGAGTAGACTTCGGGCTACCTTTCGTGGTCCAAACGGATGCGTCAGAGACCGGATTGGGGGCAGTCCTGTCACAGGAGTTTGAGGGTACTGAGCACCCCGTCATGTATCTCAGCCGAACGTTGTCCAAAGCGGAGTGTAACTACTCAACAATAGAAAAAGAATGCCTGGCCATTAAATGGGCAGTAGAGGCCCTGAGGTTTTACCTCACAGGACACAAGTTTCTATTAATCACGGACCACGAACCCCTAAAGTGGTTAAGCCACATGAAAAACCACAACGTTCGTCTGACTCGGTGGCATCTAGCGTTACAAGCCTTCAATTTTTCAGTACAGCACAGGGCAGGAAGGCTACATCTTAAAGCCGATGCGTTATCACGGATTACGAGCTGTGCGAGCGGGGCTTCGCCAGCCCGTAATAGCTTAAGGGGGGGATATGTGATGTAGAGACCCATACCGAACCCATGGAAATAGAGAGAAAGGAAGATTCCACCTTTAAAACTGACAGGCAGCTAGAGCACATGCCTCAATGTTTACATAGAAAAGGTAAACAGGGAAAGACAGGAGCTGAATTGACACGCCCAGACTCTGACGTAATAACAAGCCCCGAGCTTAATCAAGCACACCTGTTCATGGTGGGAACAGAGCCAAGCCCAGGGGAACAGAATTATAAAACGTCATCATTAACTCCCAGGAGGGCAGAGAGGGCAGAGAGAGGAGCCACGAGGGAAGCAGAGAAGGAAGCAAAGCCAGGTGGAGAAGCAGCAGACAAAAGCTGGAGCAGAAGCCAGAGGACAAGCTGGAAGGGTACTTGCAGCTTGGACAGCAGTTGGAGCCGTGGCAGCCGAGAGAGCTGGAGATGTGGCAGAGAAGCAGCCCAAGGAAGGAAAGACAGGAGAGAAGAGAGAGCTCCTGTAAGGCAGGCTTGTAGAGGCTCAGAAACTCCAGGGAGTTGGAGACCTGATAGAGAAACTTCTTACCGGTCTGTGAGAAAAGCCAACAGGCTTGAAGGAACTTGCTGGAACGGAGAGAGCAGGGAGCCCTGCAATCAGAAGGGAGCCTTCAGAGTTTACACAGGTGGGAGCCCAGCACAGAAACCTTCCTATATAACTGCCAAGAGTTAGAGGAGAGCCACAGAAGAAACTCCAGTGTATCAGGTATTTTAAACCCTTGTTGTGGAGAGTTGTATAAAGGGAAAACACCTGGGTATAAAGAGGGAAGTTGTTTTAAATCCCTTAGTAACCATCTGCAAACAAACACTGCCAGCCCTGATATAGATGAGATGCAGATAGACTCTAATGTGGATGACGTAGCTGATATGAGAATGGATTGCACACTGTGTTTGGCTGACAACATTGAGTCATTGTGTTGAAGCCTGGAAGTAAGAGTGCTAAGTTAACAGCAAAGAAAAAGGAGGTATTTTTCTTTGTTCCAAGAAGCTGTTTATTTTCAGTTTGTATTTACTACGAGCACTGTATTGTTTTGGGAACCAGAGAGTGAAGAAGCACTCACCGTAATTACTGTATATAATCCTCATGCTAAAGTCCTGGACACTGTTCTTATTTGTTTCTGCACCGAAGTTCTGTTTGTGAGGGGAAATAAAACCTTGTCATTTTGCCTTAAACACTCGGACTACAACTGCTTCTTTATCAGAGAGTTAATAAGGGACTACAAATCCCAAGAGGCCTAGCAAGAGCCCTAACCGTAGTCTCACTTTCTGCATAGAGAAATTATCATGGCAGACCAGCCCTCTGCGCCCTAGGCGGAGGGCTGGCCACGTGGTGACAACTGTCACTGAAGCATTTTACATTGGCACCACCCTGTGAATCGATACAGCTGCCTCCCACATGCTTGTCCGCTTTATTGGCTGCCAAAGGGTGCCCACCAATATGGCAGATCCATCAACTCCCACCTCTCCTTCCTTCCATCACCTTTACATTGACATTCCTTGGTGCTCTGTCTAGCATTTGACTTACAGCCGTGGTCGTGCTTTAAGGTGCATGCTTTTCATCTTAGGGCACCTTGTCTCTCCTTAGGACGCCTTATCTCCTGTTAGGGCACATTACCACATCTTGAGACCCCTTGAGGCCCCTTGTCTCTTGTTAAGGTGCCTTAGCACATTTTAAGGCACCTTGAGGTGCCCTATTTCCTGTTAAGGCGGTTAGCACATCCTAAGGCACCTTGTCTCTCCTTAGGATGTCTTGTCACCTTACCGTACTTTGTCCTGTTAACTCACATTAAATGGTCCAAGGCACCCTAACGCCGGCACGCTCCCTACACACCCACTGCCTTATATGGCTTCAGGCAACTTAATGCTGCTCTTACCGCTGGCGACTCTATAGTCACCGCTTGTATTGCTGGAAAAAGGTGTTTGAGATGAATAGATAATTGGTCTTGCAAAATTCTGTCAGTCTTTCTCTATCTTCATTTCTTTTGCAAAGTCCGTATTTTCCAACCACTTTGCCTTCTTCTTTGTTGCCAACTTTTGACTATCAGGATATCCTGATTGCATGTTCTGTCAATTTCAGCTTGTAGTTGTTCATAGAACTCATCAACTTCATCCTCTTCTGCAGCTGTTGTTGGAGCACATACTTGAATTATTGCTGTGTTGATGGGCATTCCTCATAGATGAATAGAAGTGAAGAGTTCACCGATTGCATTGTATTTCATTATAGTTCTTGCAAGTTTCTTCTTAATTATAAAAGCAACACCATTTCTTCTTTGTCTTTTATTTCCAGCACAGCAGATTATGTGATTATCAGATGCAAAGTGCCTGCTGCCAGTCCATTTCAGTTCGCTGACACCCAATGTATTGAGTTGTGCACGTTCCATTTCATTCTTGACCAACTTCTCTTGGTTCATGCTTCGCATGTCCTATGTCCCAATATGTAAGACATCTTTTCAACTTCTGATTCTCATTTCATGCACAGCTCTATCAGCAGTCAGACATCTTGAGGGTTTTGATCCAACCACTTCATAAATGCTGGTTTTACTCTGAAAAGTCTTCAGCTTCTCCCTGGTAGCCAGTTAAGTGCCTTTTGACCTGGAGGTCTCATCTTCTAGCACTATAGTACAATTTGTTTTGTTGTAACTATCCATTGGGTTTTCATAACAAGATACAGAAGTAAATTGCCAGGCCTTTCTTCCACACAGTTTAATTTTAGTATTGTTGCTGTTGTCACAGAAATGTGATTCTCTGCCGCCAACACCGTCCCATTCTGCTGCTGCCCAGATGTGTGGTTTGTCTTGATCTGACACCTCAGCTGAGATCTGTCCATCTTGGGAGACCCTGCCAGTAGTTAAACTACCAATAGCTTAGCCCTCAGCATCACTGATGTTCACAAGCCCTCAAAGTACGACAAGCTGCAAACCAAGTAAGAGAGGCAATATATTAAATACCATTAAATAAATAAATATGGGTTTTTTCAGCTTTTATCATAAATCTTTAGAAATTCCTTTATGTCTTCCAAACATTTGAAACAGATTACATCTTTTTCAGATCTACTTTGGATTTTTGGGGATTCAATTTTTCTCAGATACACCAGAAGGAAATCAGCCAGATTTTCCTAGTGAAATCTGGGAGAATCCAATTTACCTGACAAACCTGAACTATTCATACATCTGTCCTTAAGACCTAACTTAAAATTTTAGCACTATAGAGTTCTATTACTCACAATGTGCACCTTAAAATTGCTACAAAGTACCAGGTACCTACAGCTGTCATTTAATTTGTCTGTGGACAACAGCATATGGAATAGGCCATATGAATTCTGCACAGAAGGATAGAAAATTGCTATGCTTGACTGTGAAAACAACAGAAAAATGTGAAAAGCAAAAAAGCAAAAATTAACATTTTCCTTTGTACAACCAGTTTCTCTCCACAAGAAAGTTGGGCAACTGCATAGAGACATAGAAGCATGTCAGAAGAAAAAGACCTATATGGCCTATCTAGTCTGCCCTTTCATATCAAATACTATAATCTTTTTTTTTTCCTTTAGAGATGCTCTGTGTTTGTCCTATGCTTTCTTGAATTCAGATACCGTCCTTGTCTCTACTACCTCCATTGGGAGACTATTCCACATATCTACCACTCTTTCTGTATAGAAATATTTCTGCATATTACTCCTGACTCTTTACTGTTTCATCCTCAGCCTATGCCACCTTGTTGCAGAGCTTACCTTCAATCAAAATAGGCTCTCTTCTTATGCATTTATGCCAGAGAGCTATTTAAATGCCTCTATCATATCTCCTCTATCCCACCTTTCCTCTAACGTATACATATCTTTGTGCGATCTAGAGCTGCATCTACCAACTGAGCTCCCCTAAGGGAAAATAACATCTCTCTCCAGCTCCCTTGAACTCCTGCTCTGCAACCCAGCCAGCAAAAGCACAAAGGGTGAGATTGCCGCTCAAACAAAGAACTGCTCAGATTCCTCCCACTGCTGTACGCGGCTGCTCTGGCTCTGCCCACAAGGGGTTCCCCTTAAATCTGAGCGTGCCAAAGGCGCGCCCACGCCTGGCGGGCCTGCGCCTGAGGATCGCGTCAGAGGGCCTTTTGGCACGGCCCTTAGACGTAAACATACACGACAAACAGCAAAACCACCCAAAGGTTCCTCAAACGGTATGAGAGACTTCGGCTATGACACAGTAAGTTGTCCTGTTAAAATTTAATCTACTATTGACCAAAAATCCCACTAGTCTGGCTCTTATACTCAAACTCACAACCTCACCAGTCTACACACGTAAACTATACCTACCTCCTAGGACCCATTAACCTACTTGAATGTATGCAAATGTATTGTTCCACTGTGTTTCTCTGCATGACTTCATGTAATGTGTGTACCTGCACCTGCTTAATGTACACAGCAACACCATTGCCATTGTGGTTCAATGCATGATTATTTGTAAAGTACTTAGCTGCACCATTAGCACTGTCTAATTCAAGGCACAGAGTAGTATCTTTACATATGTGTATCCCTGCATGACCAATTGTACTGCATAAAACTGTATGTTAACTGGATGCAATAACACTAAACCTCTACTTAGCCAGATTAGACATCTCTACTATTCAGTTACCCTCACACGACCTTCACTTGAATGCTGTTATGTAACGGGCACTACTAGTATGTTTCACCTAACTAGAGCACCCCTCTGTGGCATGCTATAACTCCACTATTATACAATCCTTTCCAGCAGCCCATAGACTTCCCACCCACTAAGACATATAATAGCTGCCCAGCCACCCTTTACTCCTTCACACCTGGTCCCAAAACAACACCTATCAGACTCTTCCAACTCACAGGATGGAAATCAAATCTACCCTACTCTACACTACTCTCAGCCTTCTACTATTCACAAAAACAACCAATGTTCTATACAAAAATCAAGAACAATTCACTCCCCACCTCATCCCAATAATACAGTGGCCCTATAGGGATTGCATGCCATACCACAATAGATACCTATACACTAGAGATCACCACACACTCAGTAATAAACCGCACCATAGACTGATTTACATCATCCCTATACATAATAACCAGAACCTAAAACATACAGACCATATACCTCTAAAACTCATACTATTAAATGCATGCTCAGTAAGAAACAAAATCCCAATAATCCAAAATATCCTAATAGATGACATTCCAAACATGCTCTGCATCACGGAAACATGGTTCACAGAGTCTGATACCATCCTTATGAATCAACTCACTTCAGGTGGCTATAATCTATATAACTGTGCAAGAGACCCCAAAAGAGGCAGCGGGGTCCTTATACTAACCAAAATCAAACTAAACCCCACTATTTGCTCCAGCAGCACTGAAATAGATATACTCAAAGTCGAAAACAATAAACTGGTGGTATGCCTCCTCTACAGACCTCCCAACAATAACCACCCTAACCTCACAACCATCCTAGAATCAGCTTACACATCCCCTACAAGGAATCCCCATATCATCCTAGGGGACTTCAATCTTACATTACTCCCCATACACAAATCCACATCATTTCTAGAGCTCATGGAAGAGATGGGATTCCATCAAATTGTAGATACTCTCACCCACACAAAGGGAAACACCCTTGACCTAATTTTCATCCCAGAACTCCTCACAGAACATCCAAACTACTCTCCTCCCATAGCATCACAAGTCCCATGGTCTGACCACTTCATACTGCTCCTGAGCCTCCCTTCCCCCCCCCCACACACACACTCCTTCACAAGGAAATCATCAATCTACTTCATTTAAGATCTTCAATAAAGGTTCCTTCCTCGAAGAGATAATCCCCCAACTTGATCCTGCACCAAATGACCTAAATAATGCAATATATTCCAGGAACTTGATAGTCAGCAAAGCAGCTACAATGACCCACACACGAACAAAAACGAAGACTAGGCACTCTGAAAGATGGTATGCCCACAAATTACACACTGTAAAGAAAGAACTCTGCAAAACTGAACAAAAATGGAGAGCTAAAAAATACACAGAACTGAAAAAAACACTATATGGCCACCCTGAATGCCTATAAGGAAGCCATAAATATAGCAAAAAAGAAATACCACACAAATGTCCTAAATAAACCGCCCAAGGGAGCTCTTCAAAATTGTCAAATCCATGTTTAAACAATCACAAAATGATGGGAACATGAATAACATTAATCCACAAACCCCAGCCAACCATTTTGCAACTAAACTAAAATCCATTAACCTCATACCCTTTTCTCTCCCCTCTGATAATCAAACTAACCTCAATAAATGGCATTCCTTTCACCTCATCAAGGAAAAACAACTTCTAGAAACAATTACAGGGATTAACACTACTACTAGTACTACTACTACTGAGCATTTATAAAGCGCTACAAGTCATACGCAGCGCTGTACAAACAAATAAATAAGAGACAGTCCCTGATCATCAGAGCTTACAATCTAGTCAAGACAAACACAGATGCTTACAATCTAGATAAGACAGACACAGAAGGTGAAGACAGGGGTAATGCAAGGGAAGGAGAAGGAGATCAGAGAGTCAAGATCCAAAAAGCAGCAGCGAAGAGGATCCTCCTACTTAGACCCATGTCCCCTGGCCTGGATAAAAGCTACAAAAATGGAACTAGCACCATACCAAACAAACAGAATCAACCAATCCCTCTCCCTTGGAAATATACCACAAGAACTAAAACATTCTGCCATCCGGCCCATACTTAAAAACAGGACTCGACATAGAAGACCCGAACTCGTACAGACTAATTGCCAGTATACCATTTTTAGCAAAAATTATAAGAAAAACCCCTCTCCTATTACAACTCCAAAGTTTCATTGACCTAAATGCTCCACTTGACGAGCATCAATATGGATTCCGCTCCTTTCATAGTGTCGAAACATTGCTGCTAGTACTATTTGACACCCTTATATTTAGAGACATAACGGCTATCTTTGACAATGTAGATCATAATATACTCCTATCAAGGCTTGTACAACTAGGCCTAGTAGAGACCGTCCTCCAGTGGTTCAGATCGTACTTATCTGACCGTACCCAATAAGTAAAAACTGTACATGAATCATCACCCTTCCCCCAGGAGCAAGATATCCCACAGGGATCCGCACTATCTGCCCTCCTGTTCAACCTCTATATTCACCTCTATGCACAATTTTCAAAAATTACAAAACTGGGTATCACCTTTATGCAGACGACATCTTGCTTTACTCCCAAATTGATGTAAATGACCCCACATACCACAATCTAACAGAACGCATAGAGGAAGCAGAAAAATGGCTAAATACAAACAACTACAAAATTAACCTTAAGAAAACTGAAGTACTTATCACCACCAGAAACCATAGTTTCACCTCCACGCAAACTATTCACATACTCAACACCTCCATCCCGATAAAGCAAGAAGTCAAATATCTGGGCAAAATTTTAGACAAAACACTTAATATGGAAGCACATTGTGACTCCTCTCCCAGTCCCCATTAGGCATCTGCCTAGGGCCTTGAGGATCAAGTTGCCTTCTAGCACAATAACAGTCTGCAGTTGAGTAATTAAGGCAAAATAAGAATAGGGCTTTATTTCCCCTCCCCTAAGGATCTCCTTTTATACAACAAAAACCAGGAACCAAAAACAGCTTCTTCAAAGAAAAATATATTCTTTTCCTTTGGTATTTTTGCAGAGCTTCCGCCCACTTGTTTAGCACAATGATTCAATATCATCAGAGAAACATAACGTACAGTCCATTTATGTGGGTTTGTGGCAGCACTGATAGCATGCAATAAATAATACCCAGAGTCAGTTCAAGGATCCAAACCAGTTTATTGTGCACAAGGCCCAAGCATCAAAAGACTGAGCAATGGCGAACAGGAACAACTTCCTTATATGCAAGCTTCACAGTTTGATATAGGCAGACTTTCTATTGGTCCCAACGCCCCCTGCAGCTATCCAATCGGGGACCCTCACTGGGCCCTGTTCCCCCTTCTCAGGCTATGCTAACACAGGCTCAGTTTCTAGACATAATACATTCCTGCTACAAGGTCATTGCATCAGCATAAAAGTATTGAATAAAGGATTAATACAAACTTATCAAAAGCAGTTTAGAGCGGTTTAAGGCAGATCCTCAGCCTTCACTGACTTTGGTCTTTCTCAGCACTACTATTTCTAGTAGTGGGGGTGGGGACTCAGGCCTAGTTTGCAGGCTCATACATGTACAGGCTATTATATAGGCCATAGCCTACCACATTCCCCCCTTTGATTATTCTTACCCGCAAATTAGAAATGGTGGGAATTAAATCACATATCACACTCGTCGAAAAGCGTTACCTTGGGGTATAGGGTGATACTGCCATATAGCCAACACTTTAGCTGCTGTCTGCCGCTTCACAGTGCTATCAATAACTGGGGTTATAGTGCGCAAGCAAAGTGGTAGGAGACATGGGAGAAACAAGCACACAGCCAATATTAATATTACAACTAACACAAGAGTTTTCAGGCCACCCAGTCCTGAAAACATGGAACCAAACCATCTATCAAGCTCCAGTCCACGCTATTTCTGGATTGGCACATAGGCTTGCTTCCGCATCTGTTCGGCTATGTCTTCGACAACTTGGCCTTCATTATCAATCTGCAAACAACGGTTAGTTAAATTCAATTTTCCATACACTCCACCTTCAGCTGCTAACAAATAATCTAGTGCTAAACAATGTTCAGGAGCATTTACACCTGTCCACCAGGACGTCTTTCTAGTGGTGGCATCATAAAACGTAGACGAGTAATCTGTATTCCAGTCTGAGTAGTAGTGATGCAGGCTGCACAGGGGGGAGAGTACGGCAAACGTCATTCCAAGGGACCCCAGGGCTGCCCAAAGTCTTTCTCCCACAGCTTCCACTGCACCCTGGCTCCCACGACGTGTGACAGGAGTAGGGGTGTAGATTCTTAGTCTCTTACAGTAGTGGTTGTCGTCGCAAAGTGAGCCGCAATGGAGTTTCAGGGTCATTTACGGAAGTTCAATGACCAAGTTCAGGAGCGGCTGCTGGCTTTACTCGACTGTGATGAATCCAAGGTTCAAGCTCTGCAACTTTAACTGCTGTTGGGGTTATCAAGATGACAACATAAGGTCCCTTCCAATGCGGTATCAACGGTGTCCTTCTCCACTCTTTGATCCACACCGAGACTTCAGGCTTGAGCGGATGCAGAGGTTGATGGGCAGCTGATGACTCTGCAAAACAGAACCTAAAACCAATAGTTCTTGTCTAGTAATTTCAGATCAAATCTGTTTCATATCTCCTTTTATTCCTTGTACCATAGGTGGGGGTCGCCTATACAGAATCTCAAAAGGGGAAACTCCTAAAGACTTAGTAGGGGCTAAACATATCCTGAGAAGGGCTATAGGAAGAACTCAGAACTGGAGCTACTTCAGGTGAACTTCTTGGCAAAGTCTAAATAACTGAGATTCCAGGATTCTATTCATACAGTCTACATTTCCTAAGTTCTGAGGTCTGCAGGCAGTATGCATCTGATAATCTTAATATCTCGGGATCATACTTAATGGACTTGTTTCCTGAGGTTATCAACCCGCATTCTTTGTACAGGGCCCCATGTGCATGCAAGGTTGTAAGGGCAAACATGGAATCTGGGTACACATTTAGATAAATCCCTTTTCCTATTGTCAGTGTTCTAGTGAGAGCTGTCAATTCAGCTTTCTGTGCTGAAGCTCCTGGGGCCAGAGCTGTGGACTCAACTACCAGATCAAGGGTCACCACTGCATATCTGGCACAACAATGTCCATTGATGATGAGACTGCTTCCATCCACAAAGAAAGTCTGTTCAGGGTTCTCCAAAGGAACATCAGTCAAATCCGGGCGACTTGAGAATATAGTGTCCGTAATTCCTAGACAGTCATGATCAGGGGGGTCAAGACCAACTGGTAATGTAGCAGGATTGACTGACCATCAATTGCAATGGATTCTCACACAGCATACTCTGATACGTCAACATTTGCGAATTAGTGAGCCAGAAGTTCCCTTTGTGTTCCATTAGGGTCAAGACAGAGTGTGGTACGATGACTTAAAGATTCTGTCCCAAAGTGAGCTTGTCAGCTTCACTCACTAGGAGGGCTGTGGCTGAAATGGCTCTCCAACAAGGGGGCCTGCCTTCTGCAACTGTATCCAACTGGTCGCTGCCAAGATCTAAGAGATGGAGTCAACACTCCCAAAGCATTTCCTTGTGACTCATGGACATAGAGGCGCAAAGGTTCCTGGATATCTGGCAGGCCATTGGGGATCCATATACGACAGTACGCTGTGGCACCCAAGAAGGCTTACACTTGCCTCCTGGTGGCTGGAGTAGGAATACTGCATACAGCTTCTTTGTGTTCTGGTCCCAGGCGTCGAATTCCGCTGAACAACTAGAATCCCAGAATTTAACTTGTTTGACATAATCGCGCCTTGAGACTTTGTATCCAGCCTCATTTAGAAGGTGCAAGAGTTCACTGGTGGCTTGTAGATATTCACTTTCTGTATTTGAGCAGATCGTCCACATACTGAAGAAGAACCCTTTCTCCTGGGTTCACATAGTAGCTTGAAAGATCCTGATTTAAAGCAGCACTGAAAAAGTGGATGATTCCTTGAATTCTTGGGGTAATCAAGTCCAGGTGAGTTGGCCCCGCCTTCCTGTTGTGGGGTCTTGCCATTCAACAGCAAACAAAAGTTCGGGGGGGTTAGGCGTATGCAGAAGAAGGCATTTTTCAGGTCCAGGGGCCATGTTCTATGCTAGGCCAGGTGGATTATCTTCTGCCCATACATCAGGTGGAGCTGAGAGGTTGGCGGATATTCAGGAGCTAATTGTCTTGGCTGGAGATGTACTATAGAACCGCTACTCTTCTCGGGGAGCAGGCAATGGCAGTGGGGGTGTACTATCGAGCACCTGGCCAGAATGACCAAATGGATGATGAAATTCTCAAAGAAATAAAGGAAGCTAACAAAAGTTACAGCACAGTAATAATAATGGGTGATTTCAATTACCCCGGTATCAACTGGGTCAGTGTCACGTCAGGACATGCTAGGGAGATAAAGTTCCTAGATGAAATAAATGACTGCTTCTTGGAGGAGCTGGTTCATGAACCGACCAGAGGGGAAGCCATATTAGAACTAGTCCTTAGTGGAACAACAGATCTAGTGCAAGAGATAAGGGTGTTGGGGCCACTTGGCAATAGTGATCATAGCATGATCGCCTTTGATTTAATTAGTGGAGGAGGGATAGTAAGGAAATCAGCAGTACTACCTTTTAACTTTCAAAAGGGAGACTATGATAAAATGAGGAAAACAGTTAAGAAAAAACTAAAAGGAGCAGTTGCAAAGGTTAAAGACGTACATCAAGCTTGGGTGTTGTTGAAAAATACTATCTTGGAAGCCCAGACCAGCTGTATTCCACGCTTTAAGAAAAGTGGAAGGAAGTCCAAAAAACTGCCAGCATGGATTAAAGGTGAGGTCAGAGAGGCTGTTGTTGCCAAAAAAGCATCTTTCAGGAAATGGAAAAAAGAGCCAAACGACAAAACCTGGAAACAGCACAAGCACTGGCAAGTCAAATGCAAGGCATTGATAAGGCAGGCAAAGAGAGAATTTGAGAAGAAGCTTGCTGCGGAAGCAAAAGCACGAAATAAAGACCTTTTCAAGTACATTCATAGCAAAAAAACTGTGAGAGAGTCAGTTGGTCCATTAGATGATAAAGGGGTTAAAGGAGCACTAAGAGGTGACAAGGCGATAGCGGAGAGACTGAATGAATTCTTTGCTTCGGTCCTTACTGAGGAAGATGTAGGGATGTTACCCCTGACTGAAGTGGTATTTAAAGGTGCGGAAGAATTGAAGGAAATATCGATACATCGGGAAGATGTCTTACAACTATTAGATAAACTGAAGAGTAGCAAATCACCTGGGCCGGATGGTATACATCCAAGGGTGTTGAAAGAACTGAAATATGAGATTGCAGACCTGCTATCAGTAATCTGTGAACTATCATTAAAATCATCTCTAATACCTGAAGATTGGAGGATCGCCAATGTAACACCAATTTTTAAAAAGGGTTCCAGGGGTGATCCGGGAAACTACAGACCGGTGAGCCTGACGTCAGTACCGGGAAAAATGGTAGAAACCATCATAAAGAATAAAATTACTCAGCATGTAGATAGTCACAACCTAATGGGAGACAGCCAACATGGCTTTAGACAAGGAAGATCTTGTTTTACTAATCTGTTATGTTTTTTTTGAAGGTGTGAACAAACAGGTGGACAAAGGTGAGTCGGTTGATATAGTGTATCTGGACTTTCAGAAATCCTTTGACAAGGTCCCTCATCAGAGACGTTTGGCAAAACTAAAGAGTCATGAGATAGGAGGCAGTGTACTATTGTGGATCAGGAACTGGTTAAAAGATAGAAAGCAGAGGGTAGGGCTAAATGGCCAATTTTCCCAGTGGAGAAAGGTGAATAGTGGTGTACCCCAGGGATCTGTGCTGGGTCCGCTGCTTTTTAACATATTCATAAATGACCTGGAAATTGGAATAACGAGTGAGGTTATCAAATTTGCAGATGACACAAAACTATTTAAAGTTGTTAAAACCCAAGAGGATTGTGAAAAATTGCAAGAGGATCTTGATAGATTGGAAGACTGGGCATCAAAATGGCAGATGAAATTTAATGTGGACAAGTGCAAGGTTATGCACCTAGGAAGAACAACCCAAACTATGGTTACACGATGCAAGGTTCCACATTAGGAACCACCACCCAGGAAAAAGATTTAGGCGTCATTGTGGATACCATGTTAAAACCCTCAGCCCAGTGTGCAGCGGCGGCCAAGAGAGCAAATAGAATGCTAGGTATGATAAGGAAAGGAATGGAAAATAAAACAAAGGATATTATAATGCCTCTATATCGTTCCATGGTGAGACCGCACCTTGAATATTGTGTGCAATTCTGGTCGCCGTATCTTAAAAAGGCTATAGCTATTTTAGAAAAGGTTCAGAGAAGAGCCACCAAAATGGTAAAGGGGATGGAAGGATACTCCTATGAAGAAAGGCTAAAAAGGTTAGGGCTCTTTAACCTGGAAAAGAGACGGCTGAGGGGAGATATGATAGAAGTCTATAAATTAATGAACGGAGTGGAACGGGCAAACGTAGATCGATGGTTTACCTTATCAGAATATAGAAAGACTAGGGGACATGCAATGAAGCTACAGGGTAAACTATTTAAGACTAATAAAAGAAAATATTTTTTCACTCAACGTGTAATCAGACTCTGGAATTTGTTACCGGAGGATGTAGTAAAGGCTGTTAGTGTAGCTGGGTTTAAAAAAGGTTTGGACAAGTTCCTGGAGGAAAGGTCCATAAACCATTATTAAGAAGTGACCGAAGATATCAATGCTTGGCCCATTACAAGCATTGTGGAACTTGTGTCTCTTGGGGAAACTGCTAGGTACATAGGACCTAGATTGGCCACTGTTGGAAACAGAATACTGGGCTTGATGGACCTTGGTCTGACCCAGTATGGCATATCTTATGATCTTATGTTCTTATGTTCAGTCAGCACCATCAATCCAGCAGGCTTTGAGTTCACAGTCATTTGCATTTCTCCCCCTTCAGCAAAGGGTATCTGTGCCTGGAGCTTAGCAAGCATATCTCGGCCCAAAAGTGGAATAGGGCATTCAGGCATATACAGGAACTGGCGCGCTATTTTCTGTCCCCCTAGTTCACACATGCGGTTCTGCAGGAATGGCTTGGTGGCCCTGTTCCCAGTGGCTCTGACAATGATGATGCATCGAGAAGACAAAGGGGCTACTGGCTTTAGTATTTTGCTCCTATATCCCCCATAAAGTCCATATATTGGTCCCCTATTTTCAGACTGATCATAAGCTCCTGGGGTAAACTTGGAGTCCAGTCTGGCCTAGTCTTCATCCATGTCATAGCCTGTTGCAACTGCCACTCCCTCAATAGCTTCTTCCCTCTCGTGCTGGAACACTGTGCTCCTCCTGTTCCACCTCCTGTCCTCCAAATACTCCCCCCTCCCCTCCTGGGGGTGGAGTCAGTCAAAATGTGGGCATTCACTTCTCTAATGTTCTTCTTTTCTGCAATGGGCGCACTGATTCACACCCAGAGGGGACTAATCATTTTCACGACCCCTTCCACTTTCCTCTGCTCTTTCAATTAGGAAAACCTCCTCCACATCGTTCAACCAAAGCGGCTGCAAGAAGATCTGTCACATCCATTCTTACGATTCACATACTTTCTGAACAACTTCCATTAACTGTGCTATATTCATGCCCGCAAATCCATTTAGTTTCTGCAATTTCTGTTTTATATCTCTCAGGGACTGACTGACAAAAACGCAAATGCTCCTGGGCTGCTGGATCGCATGGGGTATATAGTGAGGGCTGCCTGCACTATTTGGATCCCACTTGGGGCCATCAAGGCTGATGGGTCTGCATAATACTGTTCATTAGTTTAAGCAAATTCTAAGGTTTCTCAGTGTAGGAGGCATAATGCATTTTTCAGTTCAGTAAATCAGTGGCGGAAAAAGACACATAAACAAGGCTGGTCGGCTTTCGGTATTAACGTGAACATCCCTTTTACTGGTAGTTCTACTTCTGAAGGTATACAGCAATCGGGACTGTCTGGGTTCCACTTCATGTTCTCGAGCGCTGGCTGTGAGTGACCCTGAACTGGCAAATGAATCCCTACTTGCAGTGTTATCAGTGGACTGTGGGGACTGGCCTATAAAGATACTGGGACAGACAGAGTGGAATGTCTGGAGATTCTGGGGCAGAATAAACGGGCCCCCCCCTTGTGGTTGCTACTAATCCCCTACACTGTTCCTCATGGCAGCGCTGTATCCAGGAGGATAAATACACACTTCATAAACAATTAACCAGGAATTGATCGGGGAACATTTTTCCTACAATCAGATAAATCAGAAAGAGGGAAAGAGAAATCTATTTGCATTGGTGTGATATACAGACCTCCCTCACAAGAGGAAGAGGTAGACAGAGTTAATTGAAGACATGCGCAGCATTGCTAGGAAAGGGGAAGTGCTACTGATAGGAGATTTCAATATGCCAGATGTTGATTGGCATATTCCTGCTGCAGTATCATCTAGAAGTAAGGAGATCCTGGATTCTCTACAGGGAGAACTATTCAGGCAATTGGTAACAGACCCCACACGTGAAGGGGCCATACTGGACTTGGTGCTTACCAATGGTGAAAGTGTTTCTGATGTTGTAGTGGGAGATCATTTTGCATTCAGTGATCACCAGATGGTGTGGTTCAGTATTAGTACTAGGGCTGTTAGAATCCATTCCAAGGTGAGGATCTTAGACTTTAGGAAGACTAACTTTGCGAAGATGGGCCAATACCTCGGGGAGTCGTTAGTGGGATGGGAACAGCTGGGGGATGTAGAAAAACAGTGGGCAAAACTGAAAGGGGATATTTTAAGGGCAACCAACCTTTTTGTTAAAATGGTATATAAAGGCAAAAAGAAAAGGAGACCGCTATGGTTCTCTAAGGAAGTAGCTGAAAAAGTGAAGAAAAAGAGGGAGGCCTTCATGAAATACAAGAGATCACAGAGAGAGGAAGACAGGCATCTGTATTTGGAAAAACTTGGAGAAGCTAGCAAAGTAGTCAAGAAGGCAAAGATTCAAAAGGATGAGGAAATTGCCAATGCAATAAAATGGGGAGATAAGACATTTTTCAGATATATTAGTGAGAAGAGGAAGGGCAAGAGTGGTATTGTCAGACTCAAGGGTGCAGGGGGGGAATATGTAGAAGCTGATAAGGATAAAGCGGAATTGCTTAACAAATATTTTTGTTCTGTGTTCACAGATGAAGAACCAGGAGCAGGACCTCAGAAAACACCCACAAATAGGAACAGAAGCGAGGGACATCTTGAACAATTTTCAGAAGACTGTGTTCGTGAGAAACTATCTCAACTTAAAGTAGACAAAGCGATGGGACCGGATGGGATACACCCTAGAATACTGAGGGAACTTGGGTACGTTCTAGCAGCTCCACTGACTGGCCTTTTCAATGCCTCGTTGGAGTCTGGAGTGGTGCCAAAGGACTGGAGAGAGGCTCATGTGGTGCCTTTACACAAAAGCGGAAGTAAGGATGTGGTTGAAAACTACAGGCCGGTTAGTTTAACTTCGGTGGTGAGTAAATTATTTGAAACGCTGCTGAAAGAGAAAATAGTGAGGTTTCTGGAGTCCAGCAGATTACAGGATCCGAGGCAGCATGGATTCACCAGAGGCAGGTCTTGTCAGACAAATCTGATTGATTTCTTTGACTGGGTGACCAGGGAGTTGGACCGAGGGAGAGCTCTAGATGTGGTGTATTTATATTTCAGTAAAGCCTTTGACACTGTTCCTCAAAGGCGACTTATAAACAAACTGAGCACCCTAGGGATGGACCCTAAAGTTACTGCTTGGGTTAGAAATTGGTTGGGTGGGAGGCGACAAAGAGTACAAGTAAATGGAGCTCACTCTGAGGAGAAGGATGTTACCAGTGGTGTGCCCCAGGGATCTGTCCTTGGTCCGATTCTTTTTAACATCTTTGTTAGTGATATAGCGGAAGGGCTGTCAGGTAAGGTTTGCCTCTTTGCAGATGATACCAAAATCTGCAATAGAGTAGACACCCAGGAAGGTGTAGATAACATGAGGAGGGATCTAGCTAAGCTTGAAGAATGGTTTAGAGTTTGGCAGCTGGGATTTAATGTTAAAAAATGTAAGGTCATGCATTTGGGCTGCAGCAATCCAAGGGAGCAATACAGTATAGGAGGCGAAGTACTTTTGTCCACTAAAGAAGAGCGGGACCTAGGCATGGTTGTGTCTGATGATCTTAAAGTAGCTAAACAGGTAGAAAAGGCGACGGCAAAAGCTAGAAGGATGCTTGGGTGCATACGGAGAGGAATGGCTAGCAGAAAAAAGGAGGTGATAATGCCTCTGTATAAGTCTTTGGTGCGACCTCATTTGGAGTATAGTGTGCAATTCTGGAGACCGCACCTTCAAAAGGATGTGAACAGGATGGAGTCGGTGCAGAGGGTGGCTACTAAAATGATTAGTGGGCTTCATTATAAAGCATATGAGGACAGACTTAAGGATATTAATATGTACACCTTAGAGGAAAGGCGGGATAGAGGTGATATGATTGAGATGTTTAAATACCTCCGTGGCATAAATGTTCAGGGAGAGAGCCTCTTTAAATTGAAAGCAAGTTCTGCTACGAGGGGACATGGGATGAGGATGAAGGGAAATAGATTCAGGAGTGATATGCGGAAATATTTCTTTACAGAAAGAGTAGTGGATCCATGGAATAGTCTCCCAGTGGAGGTGGTAGAGATGAGGACAGTAACTGAATTCAAAAGAGCATGGGACCAACACAGAGGATCTCTAAAGGTAAAAAGTGGACTGTTGTAGTTGTTGATATGGAAGGACAGACTAGATAGGCCATGTGGTCTTTTTCTGTCATCATGTTTCTATGTTTCCTCTACTGGGTTTCCCAGTAGATCCATGAACCTCTATACTTCTGAACACGGGAAACTACAATAACATTAGCCTTAGCCTTTTACAGAGCATTTCTAATCGGGACGGAGACATCTTAAGTCAGTAGACTCCAGCAAGCCCTTGCTATACATACATTTCAACAGAATCTGCGCGGACTCCCACCCCTTCCCCCACATGATGACGTACTTGTCAACAGACAGAGGGGGCGGGCTGCATTCCCCTGTGGACTAAGCATAATGGATGCGTGTGCTCATTCTAATTAACAACTGTCTAAACCTATTTCAAAGCTTTAAACTAAGACTGTACTTCTGAAACTGAGATTTTAAAAGACCTTACAAAACACAGTACATTCTTTCTCTGGACACCAACACATCTTACAGTTCGGGAAAGACAGGCATTATCTTAACAAGATAAACAGTAGGTCTCTCTCCTGGTTTTCAAAGCAGCCGTAAATTACTAGACACTGTAAACACTAACACTAACACGTCATTGTCCTGTCAGGGCTCTTAACTTCGTAGGTCAAAGGGAAAACAAAAGCAGTTTCATTAATTTCTCTATCATTCCTATCAAATGTTATATAATACATGACCATAGCAGAAGGAACATCACTATTAGAACATATTGAATAAAACAGGTACAATTTTCCTGAAATAAGCACAAATTAACCCAGCTGCAGAGCGTAGAATAATTGAAACCTCCAAAGCGTTAAGTAAAGGATACATTCCTTCCCCAGGCATTCCTTTCTTCCTGTCTTTCTCTGGGCTGTGTGAAAGACACGCCCCCCTCTCACTCTTGCAAGAGAGAGACACACGCTCAGTGAGACAGCTGTCTTTGTAGAAGTGACCCCTGAGTTGTTTCTTTAATACTATTCCCTAATCGGTAAACACGAAGGACAAACACCAAACACTTTCTCCTTTCTCGCGACCTGGCAATGCACTAGTCAGGAGCCAGCACCTCGCTTGGTGTGTATTCAAGACCTCATTCACACATGCAGACATTCAAGACAGAATAAAATCCCCACATTCCCAAAAAACCTGACTGACTGACTGACTGACTGGGGGGTTGGGTGGGTTCAGTCTCTGCTTATACCTTTAAGACTTCTGAGACTTACTAGGACCGCCCCGAGAGAGGTGATCAGACTTTCAAGCGCTTATTCCAGAAACCCGACTGACTGACAGACTGACTGATTAGCAGAAAAGTACTACTCACCAGATCATGGGTTGGATCCTGGACCCCCCTCGGGTTCGAGGTGTAGGCCGGCCGTAACCGGCCACCTGCGGAGGCAAGAGGAGCCCTCCCCGATACAAGAGGATGGGTGGTGCCGAAGGCTCTCCTGCAATCAGTCAGGGGTGGCTCCAGGCCGGACAAAACCTTTAGAGGCGAGAAGTCGTGGTATATTCACTGGCATACCATCACACTACTAGCACTTCCCGGTCAGGGAACCAAGACATGTGGCAGCACTGATAGCATGCAATAAATAATACCCGGAGTCAGTTCAAGGATCCAAACCAATTTATTGTGCATCAAAGGACTGAGCAATGGCGAACAGGAACAACTTCTTTATATACAAGCTTCACAGTTTGATACAGGCAGACTTTCTATTGTCCCAACGCCCCCTTCACCTATCCAATCGGGGACCCTCACTGGGCCCTGTTCCCCCTTCTCAGGATATGCTAACACAGGCTCAGTTTCTAGACATAATACATTCCTGCTACAAGGTCATTGCATCAGCATAAAAGTATTGAATAAAGGATTAATACAAACTTATCAAAAGCAGTTTAGAGCGGTTTAAGGCAGATCCTCAGCCTTCACTGACTTTGGTCTTTCTCAGCACTACTATTTCTAGTTGTGGGGGTGGGGACTCAGGCCTAGCTTGCAGGCTCATACATGTACAGGCTATTATATAGGCCATAGCCTACCACAGGTTCAAGGTTACAGCTATTATTTTCCCACTGCATTAGTTCACAATCCTCTGGGGCTGCAGGTGGGTTAAAATCCTCATAGCTGTTTTCATTGTAAAACCCTCTCTGTGAGGCACTGGTCAGCTTATCAGGAAACTGCTCTAGGCAAGCAGGGTTTTGAATACCTGGTATGGTGGCAGTTTCCCTCTGGCTTTCCTTTTCTCTCCAGTAATGCGGAACTACGTCATAACTCCCAGCATTTACTTTACTTCTTATGCCATGCCCTGGACCTCCAGACAAAACAGAGTTCTTAGCTTTTTCTCTCTTAAAGCTAGGTTCCCACCTTCTCTCTGTTGTCCTGGTTCCTCTCTCTGGTCTACGGACAGCTCCTTCCCGGGACCTCCAGATACCAGCAGTCTGAGCAGGGCTATGGCCACGTTCCTGAGAAGTTTTTCCCTGGCTGCTTCCTGCTACCGGACCACACCTACTGCTTCCTTGATTGAGCAGGCTTCCTTCTGTGTGACGTCTGCTCTCAGCCTGGTTGCTCACTCCTCCCAGTTCGCTGCCCCCACTGGCTCCTCCTGGATTTACCCAGCAGCTTTTATCCTCATGTCCTTTGCACGCTGCCTGTGCTTTCATGGACAGGTGATCCTGATTAGCTTTTAACCTTCCTGCTACGTCAGGACTAGTGTGTGGTAAACTTATTCTATTGCTCTTTTGCCTCCTGTGAGCTGAGTGTGTTTGCTGCCTATCAGACTCCAAGGTAAATTCCTCTTTTTCACCTATTATCATGGGCTCTACACCGGCTACTGTATCACATATCCTCCCCCCCCCCCCTTACGATATTATGGGCTTCGGAACAGCCGTTCTCACAGCCCGTAATTAATGAGCGGCCTCTGACATTCACTTTAGACCGGTTCGCTGCGGCTGTTCTCTCCTGCCAAGGTTTAAGGACATTAATATGATATACCTGACAACGTCCCCTGTCATTTTCCACTGCATATGACACAGGTCCTTTACGCTCCACTATCGTATAGGGACCCTTTCATTGAGCCTCGAACTTCGGCCCAGGGTCTGTTACCATTACCACGACCCTCTCGCCTATGGCCAGTTGACGTGGTTTCTTCCCCCGGTCATAATACCGCTTCTGGTGCACCTGACTATCTTGCACGTGACGTTCAGAGGCTTGAGAAGCCCTCTGTAAATGAGTCCTTAGCTCGCGAAGGAACTGAGGTACCCCCATTTCTTTCCCTTCAGGCTCCACCCATTGTTCCCTTAAAATATCGAAGACTCCCCTTGGGGCACGTCCAAACATCAGTTCGTACGGCGAAGCTCCTAATGAGGCTTGTGTATGCTCCCTACTGGCGTACAAAACAAATGGGAGCATAATGTCCCAGTCAGCCATCTTTCCGTCCAGCCCTCGTCTTAGCATCTGTTTGAGGGTCTGGTTAAACCGGAACAAGTCCATTGGATTGTGGATGGTATGCGGCAGTCTTTATGTGATGGATTCCGAAGGCGTCCCAGACCTGGGCTAGGTATTTCGACATGAAATTGCTTCCGCTGTCGGTCAGCATTTCCTTCGGAAACCTGACCTCGCAAGATAGTTTAATTAATTCTAACGCTATGGTTCTGGCTGAGATGTTTCTTAAACGTACTGCCCAGGGGAACCTGGTGGCCTGGTCCATTATCACTAGGATGTATTGGAATCCCCTTGGGGTCTTTACTAGTGGTCCTACGATATCCACCGCCATCCGGCGTACTGGTTCTGATATTGTAGGGGTGGGTATCATGGGTACCCCCAGGGGTTTTGCGGCGGTAACCCGCTGACAAGAGGGACAGGCCTCGCAAAAACGTTTGGTTTCCTTAAATACCCCTGGCCAATAAAACTGGGCCAGAATTTGGTCCAGGGTACCCTGAACTCCCTTATGCCCACCAACGGGGTGATCGTGGGCTAGTCTCATGACCACTGCCTTAAAGGTAGTGGGAACAACTAGTTGTTTTCTGACAGCACCCGTTTGGGGATCATTACTTTCCCTATACAATATATCGCCCTCTTTTAGGAATCTGGGAAGTACGTTCCTATCTGTCTGGGCATACTCAAAGGCGTGCTTTAATGCTGGATCCGCCTTCTGCTCCTTTGGAAAGGATGGGAACTTCCTAACGAGATCGGCAGGCACCCAGGGCAAACCTAGCCCATCCTCTACTCCTGCCCTCAACTGGGCCCTATGGTGTCTCTCCTGGCGTTTCTCCCCCTTGCCTTTCTTATTGCTTTTAGAAGGTACATTGACTAAATCTTCATGCTGGGGAAGCTCTCCCAGGGTTTCATCTACGGGTCCACCCTCCTCCTCCGGGGATTCTTCCTCCTCCTCTAGAGGGTCAGAATCCTCCTCTGGGGGTTCAGCTCATACCTCTGAGCTTTGGGCCTGCGACCTAGTAGAAACCATGCCCCCCTTTACATGTATACCTTCCCTTACTCCTCTATAGAACGGTGGCCAGTCCCTACCTAATACAATATCATAAGGTAACTTGGGAATTACAGCTCTGGGTTCCCAATCCTTTTACTATCACTCTGTAGAGAGGGTAATAAGTGGATGACCCGTGTACACATCATATCTTGGTCCTACCTTCTGGTTGGCTCGGGGTGGACCCATTGCTGGCTTGTAGGGTTCGCCAGAACTTTCTCGAGACCATACTTTGGTCCGCGCCCGAGTCAAGCAACGCTTGAGCTATCACACCTTGCACTTCAACATTTATACGGAATCCTTCTTGCATACATTTTCTGTCACCGATTATCAGTGCTGTTCGCCAGACACAATCCTTTTTCCTATGACCCCGTTTACTGCACTTAAAACATTTTATCAGTGCGTCTTTAACCTCTTTCTTAGGCAAACACTCCGTTACATTTGGAACATACAGCCTAGGCTCCTTAATTACTTTACCAAAATTTACCACACCAAACGTGCTACCAGTGCCTCCCTGTGGTTTACTGGCCAACTCAGCCTCCATAAACCGTTCTGTGAGGTGAGCTGCTTCGGTTGAGGTTTGGCAGTTTTGCAAAGTTAAGAAGGACCTCACTTCAGCAGGAACTGCCTCTGAAAATTGTTCCAACACAATTGTATCAATAATACTCTCAAGGGTCTTCCCTTCTGGAGCGAGCCATTTCCATACCAGGCTATGCACCCTCTGGCACAGTGCCTTAGGTGTTTCACCTGGTTGGAGCTTGGTGGCTCTCAGCATACGTCTGTAAACCATAGGCGTCAAGCCTAGCCTATCCCGTATGGCTTTTTAAACTTCTTCATAGTCAGTTGCCAGAGCAGCGGGCATGGCCTTGTAAGCCGCTAAGGCTTCTCCCGTTAGGGAGGTGGCCAGCCTAACTGCCCATTGCTTGCTCGGCCAACCTGCATTGTGGGCTACCCTTTCAAAAGCCTCCATAAAGTCATCTATGTTATCGGCCTCAGATAACTGTCCAAAAGACAATATCCCACAGTTCGGTGGGCCTACCCCACAGTAATGTTCTTTTGGTGTTTTCTCCGTAGTCCGGTCTGCCAGCAAAGCTTGTAACAACTCTGTCAGAGGCTTCTGCTGGGCCTGTAAGGCTGCCGTGGCTTGCTCTTGGCTCAGCTGCGCCAGCTCCCTCTGTTTCTCGAATTGTAGGCTCATCCACCGAAGCACTTCTTGGGGATCCATCTCCATGCTTGCACACTACAACAAACAAACAGACAACAAACACCAAGTGTGGCACTACTACTATTTTTCGTGCCTAGTCTCTCTTCCTTTTTACCACTCCTTCTCACTGGAATCCCCCACTGCCTGTGCCCAAATACTCATTACCTGGGCCAGGTGGAGATTCGCGCTCTGAGAAGGTATTTTTCTTTTCCACCGGTTCTGGAACCTTCTGGGCGTGTCCAGCCGTGATACTCGCCCTGTTCTTCAGCAACGTCACTCTGCTGGGTTCCTGCTGTATAATCTCCAGGAATAATCTGAAAAACTACGCCATTTGTGACTCCTCTCCCAGTCCCTATTAGGCAACCGCCTAGGGCCTTGAGGATCAAGTTGCCTTCTAGCACAATAACAGTCTGCAGTTGAGTAATTAAGGCAAAATAAGAATAGGGCTTTATTTCCCCTCCCCTAAGGATCTCCTTTTATACAACAAAAACCAGGAACCAAAAACAGCTTCTTCAAAGAAAAATATATTCTTTTCCTTTGGTATTTTTACAGAGCTTCCGCCCACTTGTTTAGCACAATGATTCAATATCATCAGAGAAACATAACATACAGTCCATTGGAGTGGGTTCAAGGTTACAGCTATTATTTTCCCACTGCATTAGTTCACAATCCTCTGGGGCTGCAGGTGGGTTAAAATCCTCATAGCTGTTTTCATTGTAAAACCCTCTCTGTGAGGCACTGGTCAGCTTATCAGGAAACTGCTCTAGGCAAGCAGGGTTTTGAATACCTGGTATGGTGGCAGTTTCCCTCTGGCTTTCCTTTTCTCTCCAGTAATTTGGAACTACGTCATAACTCCCAGCATTTACTTTACTTCTTATGCCATGCCCTGGACCTCCAGACAAAACAGAGTTCTTAGCTTTTTCTCTCTTAAAGCTAGGTTCCCACCTTCTCTCTGTTGTCCTGGTTCATCTCTCTGGGCTACGGACAGCTCCTTCCCGGGACCTCCAGATACCAGCAGTCTGAGCAGTGCTATTGCCACGTTCCTGAGAAGTTTTTCCCCGGCTGCTTCCTGCTACCGGACCACACCTACTGCTTCCTTGATTGAGCAGGCTTCCTTCTGTGTGACGTCTGCTCTCAGCCTGGTTGCTCACTCCTCCCAGTTCGCTGCCTCCACTGGCCCCTCCTGGATTTACCCAGCAGCTTTTATCCTCATGTCCTTTGCATGCTGCCTGTGCTTTCATGGACAGGTGATCCTGATTAGCTTTTAACCTTCCTGCTACGTCAGGACTAGTGTGTGGTAAACTTATTCTATTGCTCTTTTGCCTCCTGTGAGCTGAGTGTGTTTGCTGCCTATCAGATTCCAAGGTAAATTCCTCTTTTTCACCTATTATCATGGGCTCTACATCGGCTATTGTATCACAACATATAAAACAAACTGCCAGAACCATATTTTTCAAGTTAAGAACCGTGCAACACCTCAAACCCCTCCTCGCCCCCCCCCCCCCCCGTGACTTCAGAATGGTAGTCCAAGCAATAATCACACCCCACTTGGACTACTGTAACAGCCTCTTAAATGGACTACCCAAAAAGAAGATAAACTATCTCCAGACAGCCCAAAATGTCACTGCTAGAATCATAACCAAGGCACATCTAATGGACCATATCGTCCCCATCTTGCACAATCTCCATTGGCTTCCAATATCAAGTTGTATAAAATATAAAATGATAATCACTACATTCAAGCTACTCAATAATATTGCACCCTCCTATCTCACATCCCTTATAAATGTTCAACCTGACACCAGAAGCAGAAGAAAAAGCAAGCAGAACCTCCTCAACGTTCCAACATCTACCCGCAAAACCAAACAAATAACAAGCAACAGAGCATTCAACTACACAGCCCCTGTCCTTTGGAACTCTTTGCCAGACTCACTACAATCAATCAAAGACCTACAAGCATTCAGAAAGGAATTAAATACCCTTTTTTTCATCAAACACTACAGCAACCACAACATCAGCAATACCTAGTCAGCCGCATCCCCCAGGTCCCTACACTAGACATAATCTTCCCATAAAGCACAAATTGCAACTGACACGATCTCTACATCCGCAACAGGCAACCTCCTGTCTTAGTAGCGATACACATCCAGCAGTAGCATAGATAAACAGTCCTGGTGTGACTGCAACAATGTTACAACATGAATCACAATGTATATAGTTCACGTGTATCAAAGCACATAGTTATATTTAAGTTACAATGTATATAGTTCAGTTCTGTTCTATGTAACTTGTTGTTCCATGTAAACCACCCCTGATCTCTGGAAGGGACGATATAGAAAATATGTCCAAAAAATAAATAAATAAATATTAAGATCTTTGGGCCTGATATTGCAATGAGCAGGGCTAAGTGTTGTAGCTGTGTAGCCTTGCCCACCGAGCCCTTAACCCCAGATTTTCACTTCTGTGGTGACAGAAGTGAAAATCTGGGGTTTGCCACACAGCCAGGAAGCCGCCGAGCCTAACAGGGCAACAGCAGTTTTGGATGCTGCCTGGTTAGCCCCGGCACCTTAAAGATAGGCGAGGGTTTTCCTCACCTATCTTTAAGGCGCAGAGTGCTAGCCGGGCAGCATCCAAAATTGCTGCTACCCAGTTAGTGCCATTCCCCGTCTCCGGTCCGCCCGGAACTCCCCAACATGCCCCAATGCTAACCGGATAGCATCAGGGCACATAGGGGACTTAATCAGGGATTTTCAAAGATATTAGTTATGTAGGTGCCTTTGAAAATCCCCAATTAAGGCATTTACACAGTTAACATGGGCTGTTAACAGTGTAAATGCCTTTGAAAATCGGACCCTTTAAGTTTGTCCCCATATGATTTACAGTATAGCAAAAAACACTGACCATTTTAGTAGTCACCCTCTGCACCGACTCTACCCTGTTTATATCCTTTTGAAGGTGTGGTCTCCAGAATTGCACACAATGCTCTAAATGAGTTTGCACCAGACAGTTTTATAAAGTCACTATCACCTCCCTTTTTTCTGCTCACCAATTACAGACAAAATATTTACATGTGACACTACCTTAAGGCTGGCGGCAACCACAGAAGGATGAAAATGAGCCTACCAGTACTTACTTGCATAATTTAAGTATTTTTATGGAGTCCTGTTGTCCAATGTATCTTACAGTCAATATAAAGAAGAAATGATAGAAAGTTTAAGAGAAAACCTGGATCCAATATCAAAACAATGTTGAGGGCTTACATATAAGGACAGGTGTCTGAACATGGAAGAACATGCTTCAAGACAACCTCCAAGGTCATGGACAAGCCTCTGTTGAGCCTCCTCTTGCTTATCTAGAAAGTAACAAAGAGAAAATATGGAGTAGAAAACCTCATCTAGGCATTCCCACTGCCAAGACTACTAGATACAATCTGGGAGGATCTATCAAAAATTGACAGAATCATGGAATCTATTTTAAAGAAGGAAGTCTATTTTTTTCCATTTTGCATATTTCCATTGACTCTAGTTATGAATTTCCATAGCCTTTGGTCAATCACCATTAAAAAGCCTCAGTTATCATTGCAGTCATTTATGTTTAATTCATTAGCTTTATATAGTCTGTGATGGAGGGGGGATCTCTTTTAACCTCTGTGCTCCATTTAGAAACAAGGCATGAATTATTCTTAAAATCAAATAATAATTTAAGAGTTGATACAAGACTGATTGTTGAGCTTAACCTGAGAAAGTCTGAACATCTCTGGGTTAAGAAGCCTTCCATTAGGGCAATCAGTCCTGTGGTTGAGCAGGAAGGGGAATTGCTTGCTTCCTGCTTCAGCAGTTAACCCAGATATTCAGTGCCAGTAGCTGGAGATGGCCCCAGCGTTGAACATCTGGGTTTCCTTCTGTAATTGCACTAACCGCCGCCACTGAATATCAGGCCCTCTGAGTTTACCTGCATGATCACTGTAAAATATGTCTTTAAGGCTAAATCATACCTTTGCTACAGTCCCTGCATTGACTTCCTACTGAAATTCATTGTAAGTTTAAAATGCTACCATGTGCCTTCTGCATCGGTTACAGGTCCAATCAGAGGTAAAGCACATAGACAAGTGAGGTTGAAGCTTACCAGTGAAAGAGCCTTTTCTAGAGTGGTTTCCACTTTGTGAAATCTCCTGTCTACAAATATGCATCACATAAATAATTATCAGTCCTTTTGGAACTGGTGAAGTATTTCCCTTTTGTATCTGCTTTTTAGGAGTTTTAGGACCTATATTTTGCATACTAAGGTACAACAAAGTTTTCACCTAATGCATGCTGACTGCAAAAGTTAAGGTGCATTTTGTCCAAATCCTCTGTCATATTTTTTGGGGGTGTACCCAGGATTTTATTTTTGGGGGGGGGGGCAGCTGTGCCACTAATACAGAGCAAAGATAACTAACCTGCAGTTAACAGCAGGGTATGTTTTGATGGTGATGATTATGGCTTTGTATTTAGTATGGATTTTAATGGGAACCAGTGAAGGTTTTTGAGTATTGGCGTTATATGCTCATGCTTGAATGCACCATACTTGCAAAATATAGGCTTAGTGACACACCATCTCTGTGTCTGCGCCTGCAAAGCAAGTGTGCATTGGGTCATTTACACTAGCATGATATACACACAGAGGTGGTGCAAGTGACCATGCCTATATTTTTTAAGTATGGTGCATCCAAGCCATTACTCAAAAACCTTCTCTGGTTCCCATCAAAATCCATACGAAATACAAAGCCATAATCATCACCATCAAAACATACCACCAACTATCCTCAAAACACCTACATTCCCTAATCCAGAAAACAACAGATAACTGGCCAAGAAGAGCCAACCCACAATCCAGAAATCTTTCCCATTGTACTGGAAGTGACAGGCTGGATAAAAAAGAATTTCCATACATGTTACATCTTACGAACTCCAGAAGGAAGCTCTCTTTGACACGATGCAAGTATTATGCTGAGCATTAGCAGTAAATTTGAGAGACTAAGGGGCTTGTTTACAAAGCTGCGGTAGCGGTTCGCGATCGTTATCGGAGCCGCGGCCCCATTGATTTCAATGGGGCCGCGGCTCCGATAACGACCGCGAACCGCTACCGCGGCTTTGTAAACAAGCTCCTAAGATCATACCCCACATACCCTGGCTTAGAAGTGAGGTTCATGACTGCCATAGTATGTGCCAAACTAACCCATTTGGAGAAACTACCCAGAGAGAAACCATCCCGCTAATAAACAGGAAAAGCACCCAAGCAACATCGAATAGGGCATTCTCTCTATTTGCACCTCAAATCTGGAATGCTCTGCAGATAACATCTGAACAACAAATAACAAAGGAATCAGGGCCTGATATTCAAAGGCATTTATACGGTTTGCAGACCTGATGCTGCTGAATACCTGTGGGTAGTGCAGTTACATGCTCCGAAGCTAAACCGTTATTCCAGGTGTGGCATCCAGGGGCAACAAGTCAGCAACGATATTCAGTCACTGCTCAATTATCCCTCAGAGGAGAAAGTTTAGGACATTAAAAGCTGTCCTAACTTTTTCCCCTGAAGCTAACCGGGCAGTGGTTCAATATTGCTGCTGCCAACTTAGCTTCCTGCTTCAGCGGCTAACCCAGATATTCCATGCCAGTAGCTAGAGATGGCCCCAGCATTGAATACCCGGGTTTCCTGTTCAGCAGTGGCAGCTATCTGGGTCTCTGAGTTTAGCTGCTTGGTCACTGTTAAATATGTCTTTGCGACTAAATCGTACCTTTGCTACAATCCCTACATTGGCTTCCAACTGAAATTCATTGTAGGTTTAAAATGCTACCATGTGCCTTTGCCTTCTGCATACGTTGCTGCCATTTTATCTGAATGATCAGCTGTATGATCAGGTCCAATCAGAGGTAAAGCATGTAGGCAAGTGAGGTTGAAGCTTACCAGTGAAAGAGCCTTTTCTAGAGTGGTTTCCACTTTGTGAAATCTCCTGTCTAGAAATATGCATCACATTAATACTTATCAGTCATTTTGGAATAGCATGAAGGATAGTCAGATTATTTAATGTATATATGACCAATATGTATGGAGGTAGATTCCATAATATGAACGTCCGGACTGTGGACATGTCTAAATTGAAAATGGACCCTGTTTGAACCTAATTCCACATCTGTGAGTCAAGACATGCACACGGGTCTGGAATGGTGGAGGTGGACATGTCTGATAAGGCACAGGCAAAGCGCTATTCAGCTGAAAATTAGCGGACACAGGTAAATGTTTTGGACATCCCGCACACACCGTATTCTGAAAAGTTGCACGTTTCAGATCCTGCCCATCTCCACGATGTACTCATGGACACCACACCTCCTCGGTAAAATGTGCATCTCCTAAGCTGCTCTTCATGCTGACAGTAGTTTGCTGATGCAAACTAGACATAAATACCAATGGTAAATGATTGCTGCTGCAACCTAGACCATATACCAGTCCTCTTCAGGCCCTGAAAAGTGCTAGGTAATCCCAGTGCACCCTAATATGGTATAAAAGAATATAAATATAAATATGTATGTCAAGACATACCTTGCATCAAATGGTATTTGGCATTATAAAATGGCCCCAGTGATCCCTGCCTTGGTCATCTCTACAAACACACTTTAAACTGCTAAGGATGGATCCTTACCAAGTGCACAAAACCTAAAACTAACATTGCAATTCCCCAAAGGTTGCATAATGTTGCTGAGCAATAAATGTATGCTCTTTTCATGCCTATGGCCTATAAGTGCACTCATTCTGCTGTTCCGCACTACCTTTCCCCTCTTGTCTCTCCCTACACCCCTCCTCAGGAATTCTGCTCTTCTGGCAGATTGCTTCTATCTGTGCCCTTCTCTTCTACTGCCAACTCCAGACTTTGTTCCTTTCACCTTACTGCTCCTTATGCCTGAGTCTGTACATCAGGCTTCTTCTCTGACCCTTCTCAAATCCAGGCTGAACGCTCATCTCTTCATTGCCGCTTTTGGATCTGATCCGCCTAATCTCCCTTGTGTTTCCTTACCGTTCCTCTTAGCTGTATCCTGTCCACAGCTGCTGTGTTGTCTGTCTTGACTAGATTGTAAGCTCTGCTCAGCAAGGACCATCTTTTATGTGTGTCTGTGCAGCACTAGGTACACTTTGTAGCACTATACCAATGATCAGTAGTAGTAGTAATAGTAGTATGGCCTTCTGGCTATGGCATCTGATTCCCACATATCTGGGTACTGCCATTTCTCACAGCAGCTACACCTGTACCATCATGGCATATAGCGGTCTGTATACATCTGCTATCTGTGGGGCAACGCTGTCTGCCTTCCCACAGTCTGCTTTGTGGCACTGCTCCCCTGGTCAGGTCTGTGTGGGCATGGGAGGGCGGATCCCTGTGCCATCATATCCAGGTAGCCAGCCTCCAGATATATCATCATTCTCACACAGTTTGCATAGATCCTGAACTTGGGAAGGATGTAGGCCTCATGGCACAATCTGGGGGATCTTGGCACAGCATCAGTCATGTCTCCCAGTGCCTGGCACTGCTAATATATGGCTGCCCTATCACAGTGGCACCTGGTGACACTGCGGTCAGGCCAGCCAATCATGGTCTCCCTGAATTGCAGATCAGCACACGAGATCCTCCTTGCTACCTCTGAACCACACACTACTTACAGTCACAAAAGACATCATTCTGCCTAACCAAACCTATAATTAACTGCTGCTATACCATAATGGCATGATATCCCAAGACTACACATTTCATCTTCCTTTCTCACTCCAACATGATTTGTTTCCAGACTTACTCACATACAATTCTTACATCAACAGTCCCAGTTTTCAGAACACAGGATTTGTTAAGGTCTTCTTAATATTTCTTTAAGGGTGTTTATTAATGCTTCTTTACCTTACAACATTCCCTCACCTCTGCTTTCTGTACTTTATAGCTGCATCTTGTGTTTTTACAGACTGCATTCACACCAGTTCAGCACATACTTGTCACAACCATTCTTCAGTATGGGATGGATTGCAGAGCACAGCAGAATATTTTCTAAATCCTGGCAATATCCTACTTTTCAGCAGGAATAACGGGGGTATCCGCAGGGATATCGCAGAACATACACAGGCCTTTATGAAATATGCTATGTACTGTGATAAGGAAGCTTATCATAGCTCAGGAAGGAGCTATAGAAAAGGTGAAGTGACTCTGAACAAGCAACCTGTCAGTTCTGGTAGAAATAAGAAAACAGAATTTTCCCATAAAAGACTACCAGTCCCAGAATGCACCAGGTTTCCAACAGCCATTAGAGGAGCTGAAGTGGGGAAACGTGTGTTCAATCAGGAAGGCTATGAGGTAATCCCTAAGCACTCATCTCAAAGGGCAGGGCCTGATTCAGCACAGCTGTGCTGTGTTAGGGAGGAGCACTCATCTAAGCAGAATAAAGGTAGAGTTTATTCTACAGAGAATTATCCTCATTATCCTGAGAATCAGCTTGAGCTTGATCATCTTCATCATCAGGAGGATCATCAGAAGCAGAAGCCAAACCGGACGGACAGAGAGGGAAAGAAACCCTTTGGAAGAAAGAGGAGAAAAGCCTTTGAGAGGTCTAGAAGAGTCCAGAGCAGTACGTATACTGGGAGGCATTCCAAGGGCCAGCATACACCATTGGACTGGGGAAAGCCAGAGGAATGGTGCTGCAGAGCTAGGAATCTCCAGACGGTACCTGTGAGAGAGACGGCTGCACGTGGAAGGGACCCTAAGACCCGTGCCAGAAGGTATGTGAAGAGAGATCCAGTGTCCAGGGATCTGGATTGGAAGGCTGGACATAAGAACTGGACTACATACTGGCCAGGCTATATAGAGAGGAACTCTAACAGCAATGGAAGCTCAGGTATGAACACTGATCTATGCCCTAGCTATAACCTTGAAAGACAGCAGGGAAACAAGTATTCTCCTGAAAGGGCTCCATTGAGAAATTCATCTGTGCCAATCCATGATATTGAACCCATGCTTGTTGAAGAAGGGGGAATGATTGCAGATGAAGAATGTGTTTATATGGACTGCTCTCTGTCTAAACTCCTTTGGTAATTTTCTGTTATAAAGTACAGCAACCATCACAAAGAAATACAAACTTGTTCTTTAATCTACTCAGGAAAGCTCCTGAAGCAGGATTTGACCCATGCAGTAGAAAGCAAGCCAGCTAAGGGGTTTCAGCTGGATAACTGCTAGCAATTGAGCCTTACCTAATTGCTTGTGAGTTAGGAGAGAATCACTTCTGAATCTATGTGGGAAGATATAAGAAGTTAACCTGAAAAGAACAGTTTTTTTCTTTTTTTGTGGCTTTTGGTTTGTTGTTTGATACTTGCTAAGAGGATATTAGCTAAGCCTACAGAAAAGACCAGTTTGTTATCAACCAGGTCTTATTTCTTTTGCTTTTGATTGCCTGATAAGTTAAAATGTTGTTTTCCTTATTTTGTTTTTTCCAAGTTTAACATTGAAAGCTAGTAACCTGATTTATGTGCTACCAAGCATATCTGTGTTGGGAGAAATAACCCCATAAATAAATATCTTATTGGCTTTACCCAAAAGCACAACTAATTATTGTGAGCAGCTGTGTCTGGTGTGAATGAACTGCATTGCCCACAATACCTTGCAAATCATATAGATATATGCACTTGCCAAGACTGTGAAGATTCTCACCCAGGCAGCCGTCTGACAGTATGTCTCCATGGCTGACTACGCCCCTATTCTGCCCCTTCTGGGCATGTTCTGAGATCCTGTGTTAGAGAGATAAATGTCTGTGGGGACTATGTACCGGAATACACTTGTAGACGTTTTCAGCAGATAAATGTTCCCGGTGCACGTACAAGCCCTTATTTGGTTTCTGGAATGACCTCCATAATGTATATATGTTCTTCCAGCTACCTCTAGCATATGTCAAGCTCATATGCATACAATTAATGTTCTGAGTTTATTATATAGTGTTCTATGTATGTTAGCATTCAATCTGTTACATATAAACTGCTTTGACATGTTGAAAGGCGGTATATAAAACCAGTTTAATAAATAAATACAGAAATAAGTGTGTGCATAAATTATAGTGTACTTGCACCCTCCACCCATTCTCTGCCCAAATTCCATCCATGTGTATCCCTACCAGCAAAGTGCATGCCTTAATGGCAAAGCACATACTTTTATATCCATTTGCAGTTTAGAAAAGATCACTTACGCGCATATATGGCCACATCCGTGCTGGAATGACTTTATAAAATTATGTCCTATATGTCTAAGGCAAAGCATTTCAGAAAACAGATACAGTGTTTCCCTAGGTGACACATGAAAGAAACCGTGCTTTAAGATTAACTGTCTGCAATTTATGCTGTTCAGAGCTCCTAAGGTTGGCAGTTTGCAGCCTAAAATGCAACCACTGTACATCCTGCCTTGTTATCAGTCGGAAATCACTACCTTTTGTGCAGTGAATGTAATAGGGGTCATCCAAGTGAATGGATAATAATCGGGTAGTTTTCATGTTTGTAAGAAAGCACTACACTTTCATGTAGAAGTGCTTTTCTTAACTGGGTTTGCTTGTTTTTTTGTGGTTGAACATCTTTGGGAATTTTTTTGTTTTTACAACCAGGAATCTTTTATATATTGAACATATCTGACAAAATAAAATATGTTTACACAAAGGAGTCAGATCACGCTGGATTCTGGAGTATGCACATAGATTATACACAATTGAAAACGATTTTCTTTTGATGGCAACCAATTAAAGTCACCCATTTACGGAGCCTGCTTTTACAAGACAAGGCAGCAGACAGCTGAATTAGACCTGTCTATCTTTTTCACAGATGAAAAAAATGTTCATCAAAACGGGCTTGAGAAAATAACCTAGCAGGCAGGGCAAAGTAACAGTTCAAAAGATAAAAAGACATGAAAGGGAGAAAAAAATGGATACATGTACAAGAAGGAAAGTTATTTCATTTTTCTTTTTTTAATGTACATGTATAGATTGGAAGAGGATTCCTTTATGAACAAAAAAGCTGGAGGAATTTTCTGATCTGATGCTAGAAAGTCTCTTGTATGGTCAGTGGAAAGGGAAGATGGGGATGGGTTGGAGGCAGGGGCAGCCCAAGGGGAGTGTGGGGCCATGTGAAGAGACTCATTGGGAGTCTCATTTGCATTATGAGCCTCATTTGCATATATATTTGCATAATGTTAACATTCACAAACTTTTAGTAAACATGCCTTTTAATGAGTGTCTGGATAAAGAAAGACTACCAGATTTCTATATGACTATACTCCAGTGCAAACCGCCAGGCACATTAGAAAGTACTATAAACACTGACCATTTAGAACCCATAGCAAACCCACCATATCATTACAGCAATACCAGGACTTACAAAGCACCAAACCCTATCTATCAAAAGGCAACACTGCAAATATTATTTTATTTATTTATTTATTTATTTATTTCAGTGCTTTTATATATCACTCCTTCCAGAGATCAGGGGCAGTTTACAATAAACTTAATATTATACATTAAAAACATTGGTGGTACATCAAACTGGGGTGGGGTAAAAGTGGAGTATTATCCATATTTAACTATGTACAGGATGAACTATATACAACTATATTAAACCAATACATCTCAGAGAATACAAATACATCTCCTACTGGGAAAGAGAACAAGTGGCACTGTCAAATAGAAACTACATGAACAGAATACCTCAGCTCGGTTACACATGCAGAACATAGACCGTCACCAAACAAAGAACAAGGGATCACAATTTAGAAATAGGAAGATAATAATTAAACTGGAACCCCAAAAGCCAAACTTGGAATGTAGAACAACACTGCAGAAATAAAACTATAAATTAATTTCCTCTTGTACTGAAAAAACCCGCAAAGTCGTTAGCGATAAACATTTCCCAGAGCTGACATATTACAGTTAATAAATTCAAAATAAAAAAAAAAGTATTTTTCTACCTTTTGGTTTGGGCATTTTATTTTTCAGTTGCAATTGCTCCAGTCACTTTCTTCTGGTTTCTTCATGTCTTCTGCTAGCTGTCCATTTGTCCTTTCTTCTCTCTTCTAGATTTTTTCTATTCTCTCTCTACATCTGCTTTAACATACCGATCTTTCCACTTTTGCTCTTTCCTCCATTTCTTTCTTTATTCCTTTATCATACACACAGATTTCACCCTTCCATCCTCAATCCCCACTTACTTTCCCAATATCCAGCCAAACGTAAATTTTTCTTTCCTCCCACAGAAAATATCTTTTCCTCTTTTCTCCTCATTCCCCCAGCCCCATCCCCTTCTAGTCTTCCCCCAACATCAGCTCCCTTCTAGTTCCAGCCCCACCCAGCATCTGCTCCCTTCTCCCATGCCACCCACATCAGCCCATTTCCACCCCATCAGCTCATTTCCAGTCCTATTCCAGCCTCCCATCATCCCATTTCTAGTCTTAGCCCCCCCCATGAGCCCATTTCCAATCCTAGCCCCCCTTCCATACCCCCCTTTTCCCTCTCCTGCCCTTCTTCTCCTTTCCCTTCCCCTTCCCCCTTCCCCTCCTCCCCCTTTCCTCCCACCCCTTCCCCTCACTCTCTCTCTTCCCCCTCCCTCTCTTCCCCTCTCTTTCCTTCTCCTTCCCCCCTTCCCCATTTTTTATATTTTTTTTACTAGTTTTATGCTTTTAGTCTTTTACTTTTTTACTATTTTTTTATCCGTTCTGGATATATTTTATATATACATATACCCTCTTCACTTTTTCTTTCAGTTTCATTTCTTCAGTGGGATTTATTTCCCCCTTTTTCATGTACATTTTTATCATTCAACTTATTTTTATGTCCATTTTGTTACTGGCCCCCTGACCTATCCATTGCATTTGAGTTTAGGTTACATGCAGATCTCATTTCTTGCATGTGATGATACTTCTATTAGATATATTCTTTATATAAATCTCTATCATTGCTGCTCAGTGCTGTACCATGTATTTTTTCATTTGTTTTATTTTCTAACTTTTTATTTTTTACTCTTTATTATTTTAATATTAAAGTTGTTTGCCTTTATCAACCCCCTTTTTTAATATTTTATCCCTGGTTAGAGCGTGTCTTGCTCCTTTGTGTCCTTTACTGCAGCATCTTTTTGCAGGTTGATTAGCAGTCTTCGTGGGTTTATTTAATGTATATCTTCCAATTTGCATTTGCGCAAAGTTATTATATTTATAGACTGGCCTCTATGCCCTACAGTTTTCACCTCCTGCTGATACACATTTATTTGTTTACCAGCGTTAACAATAGTTATATCCTCTGCCTGCAATTTGGTGCGAAATGATGCTTGAAATGGCATTTGCTCGTGAGTGGAGCTCTCTTGATGAGATCTGACATATCCGATGCTCCAGTGCAATTAGGTATTTGATTTACTGTTTCTTTCCATTATTCCCCCTTTTGCACTATAGATGCGCCATACATTTTTATCCTGCCGTTTATGTATGTTTAATTGCTCACAAATGCTATCACGATAAGGTTTTGCTTGCATTTTGGCACAAAATGGTGTTCAAAATGGTATCCACTTGAGGGATAGTGCCCTCTTGATGGGATGTGATCCACTTGGTGTTTTCGATGTAACAGGTACATGATTTTGATAGCTTCCCCAAAGATAGTGAATGATTGTATCAGGATCTCCATTTTATGACCTCCTCTGTAGAGTGCTTTTGCATGTCTTCAGTTATTTCTCCTGTTCTCATCATCAGACTAATATACTATATGCAAAATTTTGCCTGCTCCTATTAGGAGAATTTGAGTGTTGCCTGCATACTCCTATATTGATTAGTACACTGAACTGTACTTCGTGGCTCCGGAATTATATCATATTACATACTCATCTTTTATATTATGTTTGCTGGCTTGATTGCACTCTTCCCTTGGCACCAACCTGCTCAGATTCGTGGGCTTTCAATATAGAATTAGTTTATGTGGCCCACTTCTGTATAGGTTAGCCTTTATGTTTTCCGGTTAGGCCCCTATATGTGCCATACAAAAGTCAGTGATCATGATTGGTACCAGACTGGTTACATAATTCTTTTAATTTCTTTGACATTCACTTTTTATATTTTCTACAATAGTTCTAATGGTCTATTTCACTTTGATTTTGCATTTCTTATGGCCAATGTATTTTATGTACATTCATTTTATTGTTGGTTTTTATGTAGGTTTACATTTCAGGTCTCAACCCCTGACGAATTTGTTGTGTTGTCTGTCTTGACCTTTGTCTGTCTTGACTAGACTCTTATGAGAAGCTCTTATGTGAAGGAGCTGTCCCCTACATGTCTCTGTACAGCGCTGTGTATGCCTTTTAGCACTATACAAATGATAAGCAGTACTAGTAGTAGTATTAATGCGCATACTTTATAGAATAGACGCAATGGCATGCCTGAACCTAGGCACAGCAGTTATTCCAACTCTAGAGCAGATATAAACATCCGTGTCTAGATTGTTCAGAAACATGTGTAAGTTATAATATTTTATAAATTACATGTGCAAATTTAAACCCCGCCTATGCTCCACCCAGGCTAAACGTTTGTGTGATGGGACATATGTGCAAGCTTACATAATAGCAATCACCTAAAGCAGGTGCCTAAGTGCCCAGTCACATACATAAGTCCTTTAAGAATAGGGACTTCGGCACGTTTCAAGCACATAACTTTCCATGCACGCTTTATAGAATTACTCCCTATATACAGTATGTTTTTGGGAAGAAGGATAGCTATTAAATGTAACTATACAGCCTTCAGAAACAATGGGGATGCCAAATGATTACAAACCAAGGAGCAAAATGAAAAAGCAGAAACCAACACTAATATTATTTCAACTGAGCTGTGCTTCTTGCTTTTTATTTTTGAACATATATTTTTACATCCAAAGAAACTCTTCTCTCAATAATGAACACAGAGGACATTTCCCCATAAAACTCAACCAGTATTCTCCCCAGAAATTTTTGCCAGCCAGGTGGCACGAAGTTGTGGCCAGGTAGGTCACATTATAAGCTGGCTGGCTGCAAACAACATAATTAGTCGTCTTTCCTTTTTCCATTCCTTCTCATTATTTTGCAAAGATTATGTTAGTCGGATGGTCAGTAAAATCAGCCAGGTGGCACACCCATTCAAAAGGTCCTAGGGAGAATACTGTCAACATACAGAAAATAATTTCTGATTCTGGTGTCAATTCAGTAGCAGCAATATAAACCTTCACCAGTCATGGACATATTGTGAGGTAATATAAAACCTTACAAAAATTACTCAGGACCCATAGAGAAAATCTACCATACTATGACACTTCTAAAACTCACACAAGGAGCCTACCTGGAAAAGAGCTGCACTCTAAGGGAATCTGTTTACCAAAGCACGTTAGGCTTTTGGAGCTAACGAGGCAAAAAAGTGCTGATAGCATGGCTTTAGCTGCAAAAGCTGTGCAATATTTATTATGAGCGTGCACAGACTTTCTCCAGCAGATAATGCACCAAAATTATAGAGTGTTCCCCGCCAGCACCATGGATGCACATGACACCATTCACTGAGCTCCCATGTTATCTGCAACTTTGACGGTTACTGCATGCTGTTGACGCCCACAGTAACCATGTGTTGCGCACACACACACTTTCCACCCATATCCTGCCCACTCTTGCAGATAACATGGTTTTGCAAATAGCACAGAAAGTCGACAGAAGCGGCCCAAACAGCAGCAGCCACCCAATCGCAGTAGGGCTAGAGAGTGGGAAGTTGCTCCGCCCCACTCGCCGGCCCCAGCACCAATCGGGAGACCAGGTGCAAATTTAGAACTCCGCACAGCATCGAGTGCGCCCACGCCTCACTTGCCCACACCTGAGGGCCCTTTGGCGTGGCCCTTAGGCGGGGTCAAAACAAAATATCCTGAATAAGATAACCAACACTCCTATTCCTCCACATAGAACCGGATGACCTACCACCTCCAACTAAGCTATCAGTCTGTAAGTTGCATACAAATCACAATCGCAGCCCTCCACCATTTGTATACTGCTGTAACTTTTGCTTCAGATTTATGTACCATATGCGAATGTCTTTGGATTTATCTCTCCCTCTACTACATATCTACAATCTAGTCTAATATATTTATACATTGCTCAGCATTACCTTTCGCAACTCATTATTACCTTTTGCAACTCATTGCACAGTATATTATGCTAAAATAGACATGCCATTACCCCTTATTATCAGATCTGCTGTCCTGCTACTTGATCGCTAGTAAGGTAACTCTCCTAAACCCTGCACTTTAACATACCCTCTCTGTTTAAAACTCTCTAAACAAGACATTCATCCCCCTCTCTATTTACCATGCACTGCCTGACTCAGAGCAGCACATTTAACCCAGTGCTCCCAGTGCCCTCTGCACAACATAACAATGCCTGACTTAATTCCATTCTTGTTGTTCCTATATTTTCTGGCACATTCCATCATACCTAATGCTCCTTACTACCACCAACAAGGTCTAATTTCCACAATACATGGAAATGGCCGTAATAGACATGATGATAGATTTGCCTTATTAAGAACACCCCACACCCTTAGATATCAACATCTCATTCACATTACATGCCAGCCCCCAACAAAATCTCCCTCATGGAAGTCTCCCGAAAATAAACATCTGTCTTGCATGCTCATAAACGCAAGATCCATACGGAACAAATGGCCAATTATTGGAGACTATGCTGAGAATCATATCTAGACATTCTCTTTATTACGGAATCGTTGCTCACTGACACTGACACTATCCTTACAAGCCAACTTAAGCTCCTAACTACGATATCTTCAACTGTCCAAGAGTGGGTAGAAGAGGGGGCGGTAATATCATCTTGGCCAGATCTGCACTACAGTTCCAATGCCAATCTTCACAGAACCACAACAACCTTGATACCATCACGATCGCAAACAAACATCTAGCAACAGCGCTCTTCTACCATGCCCCTTTTGCTGATGCAGATGACCTCTCCATAGCCCTAGATCTAGCTTGCGACCACTCTTCAAGGACTAAACCTCTCTGGATTTTGGGCAACTTTAATCTTCCAGCTCTTTCTAAGAAAAACTCCACAGCTTTTATGGATGCGATGTCTACCCTAAGCTACAATCAACTCATTCACACCGCAATACACATGAAAGGAAACACTTTAGACTTGATTTTTGCTCTTTCTTATACACTAGAAACCAACAACATTCCCCCTCCACAAGTTCTTCCGGTTCCTTGGTCAGACCACATGGCTATATTATTCCAGATTCCATCCACCCTCCCAAACACTAAATCCTCATCTACTACGACAACACCACCAGCTCGTCGCTTCAGACCATTCAATAAAGAAGCCTTCCTTGATGAAACTCTACCTAACCTTAACCTTAACCATACAACCCCTGAATTAACTGACATTATACACAATTGGAACTCCACATTAAGCAAGGCGGCACTCCTATCTCAGCCCATGCAATCCAATAAAAGATCACATACTGCCATCTGGTTCACAGCAGATCTACGCAACTCTCTACGAAGACTTAGGAAACTAGAGAGGAAATGGCACCACTCCAGACTCCCCCACGATCATGATACTTACATGAAGACTCTGCAAGAGCACCGCATTATTATCACTCAGAGAAGGAAAGAATACCACACCAACATTCTGATGCGCTCCCTCAACAGGCCTCGTGAACTCTTTCAACTAATTCAGTCTCTCACAAAACATACTTCATGTCAACAATCTGAGAATTTTCTGCATCCACAGGACCTGGTTATTCATTTTTATAATAAAACCAACGCGGTCTCCCACAATACTGGAAATACGTGGACTGTCAATCCCGATAGCGATAACACCAATATCCCTGCATTAGTCTCCTTCCACCCATACTCAGCTGAACAGTTTGAAAACATAATCAAAGGACTCAACTCGACCACCTCGCCTGCTGATCCATGCCCTTCTCACTGGATTAAATCAGCATGTTCCGAATTAAGCCCTCATATATCAAGAATAGCGTACCTCTCCTTCTCTAAAGGCCTGGTTCCATGACCACTGAAGACTGACACCATCAGACCCCTCTTAAAGAATCAGAAACTGGACCCACAAGACCCAAATTCCTATCATCCCATAGCTAGTCTACCCTTCTTGGCTAAGATATTGGAGAAGACAGTCCAACAGCAGATCCAAGACCACATCGACTCCTACTCTCCTTTGGATCAACAACAGCATGGGTTCCGCCAACAACATGGTGTTGAAACCTTGCTTACCTCACTTAATGAACAACCTGATTAAAGGCATGACCAAAAAACAAGGCTTCATTTTGATCTTCCTAGATATCGCTCCAGCTTTCGCCACAGTCTGTCACAACCTCTTACTGATCAACTTCAGCGAAAGGGCATCAAGAACCTAGCACTTGAGTGGTGTTACTCCTATCTAACGGACCACCAACAACAAGTTCACTTTGGTACTCAAACATCATCAAAATACCATCAAACCCAAGGAGTACCACAGAGCTCCTCCTTATCTGCGTTATTCTTTAATTTATATATTCAACCTATCTGCACGATTATGCAAGCCTTTGGCATACTCTACCATATCTATGCTGATGATGTGCTATTCTATTCCCCAATCTCTACAAGCACCCCTGATTACACAAAAATCACAGAGTGCTTCAACGCAATTATGTACTGATTAAATTCACATAACCTTACAAAGAACTGCAAAAAGACTGAAGTATTATTCATCTCTAAGGACTCAACCTTCACACCACCAGCTATAATTCAGGTTAAAGATGCCAAGCTGAAAACTAAGCATGAGATTCGTTATCTAGGGATTACTCTAGACCAGCACCTGAACTTGGAATTGCACATAAACAATATCACCAAGGCTGTCTATCTTAAAATCCACTCCCTCCATCAGCTTAGGCCACTACTTGAACCCACTGACTTCCGATCTGTCTTCCAAGCTCTCATTATGCCTCACTTTGACGATGCTAACATCAATCTATACGGACTTCCTGCACACACACTCCATCCATTACAAATGGCCGTGAATACTGCTGCACGAACCATCTACGGGGTCTCCAAATACGAGCATGTGACACCTTTACTAATGCAGCTTCACTGGCTTCCTATAGCCGGGCGCCTCAAGTATAAAACCCTCCTGATTGCATTCAAAATCCTCCATCAGCTCTGTGCAACCGCCTTAGAAGACTTCCTACACTGGACATCGGACAGCACAATCAGGGGAACAAACATGGCAAATACCCTTGCCGTTCCCACTTTGGCCAGTAAAACCTCCCAATATGTCAGGCATAGAGCCTTCACTTTATTTGCCCCTCAGCTCTGGAATTCCCTCCCTGCGCCAATTCGTCTTATCACTAACCTATCCACCTTTGGAAAGGCAATAAAAACATATCTCTTCCAGATATACTTTGACCACATCACATAACCACTATTGCCTCGCCTCTGTCTAGTGCAGATTCCTTTCTCCCTCTACTGACTGTAAATAACTTCTGCTTCTAATCGCTAAAACTATGTTCATTATGTTATGATGAAGTATTCTGTTTCAGTTTTAATTGTAAGTTCTGTTATCTGTTGGAAGCTCTGTTACCTGTTACTTGTTCAATGTAAACCTGTTAAACCTGTTAATGCAAACATGTTCTATGCATTAAGTTGTTATACTGTAAACCGCACTGACTTTAAATAGTATGGTATATAAAACCAAATAAATAAATAAAATCACTGCATTATCTGTTAACACACCCAGATAGCACACGCTATCTCCCATGTTAACAGTTATACCAGCTTAGTAAAATTCCTCCTATTCTTATTCTAGTGGGCCCTAGAATATCCATATACCTAGTCAGAAAACCAAACAAGCCAGATTACTATTGATCCTTACATAGAAACTCCATGCTAACAGAATACCTGGCCTTGGCCACACACTGAGCTAGATCCTCGCCAAGCATAAAATAACACAAACTAAAAATAAAATTATGTAGACAAAAATTAAATCAAAATCCCCAAAACCCAGACTCTGCATGCAATACACCAGAGAAACAGAAAGAACTGCAGATGCCCCTGTACTGTGCAGCATATAAAGATAAAATATGTACATATCGCTCGATATTCAAAGGGGCTTATCTGGTTAGCAGGACCTGCTACCTGGATAAATCCTGCTGAGAGGGATATTCTGTGTCACTAACCGACCAGTGCTGCTGAATATCCCTCCAAACACTGTGGCACTGTCTGGAGTTCTAAGGAAGTGCATGGGTGAGGCGAGGGTCGTCCCAACATTTAGCTGGTTGGCAGCGATTTTCAGTCTGCTAAACAGCTAAGTGCCGTATAAAGTCAAGTTATCTCATTAACTGTCCTAACTCTATGTAGTTTCAGCTATCCTGATAGCGGCTGAATATTGCCGCTGTCTGGATAGCTGTGCCAGTCAGGGCTGAAACCAGATATTCAGTGCTAGAGGATATCCAGATTCTGGCGCTGAATATCTGGTTTCACTTTTGACCGTGGTGGTCAGACACTTTTAAAATGCTGACTGTCGCAGGTTGGCTATCAAACCTGTGAAGTCCAAAGACAGACATATTCCACACTAAACAGAAACACAGAGATATAATACGCTCCCAAATTGTTAGAGGGGGAGAGGAGGTGAACCAGCAAGTCTCACAGCAGGGGAGACAACGGTCAGCGCAGCAGAAGCTGGGAAAAGTATGGAAGGGGAATGAAAGAGAGTCTGAATTACTGGGACAGCATGCAAGCCCACACGAAGGTCTGAGTGAGTCTCAAACCCAGAGTGAAACATTTGGAAGGCAGAAGCCAGATATTGAATGCATGTGTGAAGAGCACGAGAGACATGGGAGAGTTGCAGTACAAGGTAACAAAGCCAGAAGTGTTGATAGTGGCTGTTTTCTACCCGAGTGGGTAAAACCCTGCAGCAATAGAAAAAGCCACCCAGAAATAAGCTTTGGAAATAATCCCTTCCCTTGTGCTAGAAAACCCAGGAGAAGAGAAACTCACTTACTTGGAGAAGCTGGTGATTCCAGTATCAACTTTAAACTCCCAGAGTTTGAGCAACCTCCGTATAGAGCAGTGCAATCCAGGGCAGCTGTGAGGAAAAGGCTAGACCCGAGCACGCTCAGAGTCTACCGTAATCACTCTAACAGCAGAGCCAGGGAAGTTCCTGAATGTCCTTATGCTTACCAGCAGGGGCTGAGTTCTCATAAGCCTCATGCAAAAGTATATGGTAGTTCCCAGGGAGGCTTTGAGAGAGAAGGACAGCATAACTTCCTGCTTGATGAGGAAAACCTACATTATCCTTTTGAAACAGTTGACCTTGAAAACGTGAGTGTTAATGAATCAGAATCTATGGAATATGAGAATGCAGAGTTAGCAACAGTTCCTGAGCCCATGGACTGCTCAGTTTCGGTAATTGACCCAGAGTTTTCCTTAAGGTGAAAAGGGTTGAAGATAACCTGAGTAAGAGTCACAAGTTGTGGGCTGGAAAACGTGTCTCACAGAAAACCATGTGAATGAGCTGTGCTGTAGCAGCAAAAAGGAAAGCCTGTGAAAAACATTGAGAATGTTTAATTCTTTTCTTTTTGCATTTAAGCTGAAGTAAGCTATTTTTGTTTAACCTTTTGATTTCTGTTACATGCCTGAAGTGGGTTGTTTGCTTTGTTTTTGCCAAGGAGAAAATACCTCACGGATGGGGAATAAAACCCTGAGTTTGTAACACAAGTGTCTTTTGTGGTTTCTAGAGAAGGTACAACTACCACCCTCAGGCAGTACCAAGGCCTCACCGGTAGGGCACCTGGGGGTGCGACAATATACAACTTCGGCTTCACAATCAGAAGATTCGATAGTGGGAGTATTGCCTTACACCGAACGTAGTTCAGATGTTATGAGGATTTTGAGGGCACATTGGCCGGTATTACAATTGCATGCATGTTTTAATAAACCTTTACAAATAGCTTATTCCAGGGGTTTGAATTTGAGTGATCGTTTGGTAAGAACCACAGAGTTACAGGATAGACCAGTTTTGACAAGTACACAAGGGTGGCATTCCTCCTGCGAATCATGTCCGTTTTGTTTTACGACAATGTCTGGTTTAGTTTGGTCACATCCTATTACCTCTAAAACCTATATCCGTAGATGGCAGACCACGTGTATGTCAGAATATGTAGTCTACCTCTTATTATGTCCCTGTAATCAATTGTATGTGGGCAGGACGATCCGCTCAGTAAGGAAGAGGTTGACAGAACATGCATCTCGCATTCCCCGTAAGGTTTCGTCAGCACCAATGGTAGATCATTGTATAGAGTATCACCATACATTTGAAGATTTTCGGTGGACTGTGATTGATTTTGTCCCCTTTGATCCTTGGGGTGGAGATCGTCTATTGAAACTCCAACGTTTGGAACAACGATTGATTTTTACATTGGATACTGTGTCTCCCAAAGGACTGAATCATGAAATCGAATGGGACAGTTTGCTGACATAGACATTTGGTTTGGTCCAATCACAATAGGGACTCCCTACTGGTGGGATGGACCCTGTTTTGATTGGTGGGTTTCCTCTATTTTAATGCTATTGGTTGAGCGCTATGGACAAATGAAAAATCCTGGCTGCAGTGACGGCGGTTTGGAGAAACAGTTGCCTGACGAAGAATGGACTGTGAATGCACTTAATACAGGGTCTTGTCCCGAAACGTGCATGTCGTGCAAATACATTGGTTTGTGAGCAACAGCGGGACTTGGACATTTTGATCGTTGAGGATTTGTACAGATAAGTGCCCTCTTTGAAAGGGTTTTTATATGGTTTGGAAACCTTTAAATTGAATAAAAGAAGTTGGCCGTCTGGAGTGGGTTGGACTCTTGGTTCTGGCCCTCCCTCGGCACGCTCCGACAAAAACACGAAAAAAGAAAAAAAGAAAAATTACACAGGTACACTACCAAAAAACTGCCTCCAGTTTTGCAACTGATTCCTATAGATTTTGGGGTGCTGAAGCCAGGAAAAATAGCCAAAATGTTCCATCATGTCACGTTTTCTTGCAAAATTAGATTTCTTACCCATATAAGGAATGTTCACATAATTTCTTTTTAGCCGACTGCAGTTTATTTTCTTGGCCCAAAATAGAGGTTGTAATGGTTAACTAACTAGAAACACTCCCTCATGATATTTTAGAGTGTTTTGTATTCATTTTATACATTAACAGGACAATTGGGAGGCGGGGGGCTAAATCCAGTACTCGCGCTGACGCATGTTCTTTCCTGTTCGCCTCGCCTCGTTCGCCTCGCTCAAACACGGTGGTTGCGACATGAACGTTCCTGTCAAATTTCAGTTTCTTGCAAGTTCATTATTACCTTTTGTTTGCTCAGTCGTAATCCAGCTTTATTCCGAAGTGGTTCACTACAGTTGTAGTTTGCAGTGCTGTGTATTTGTGATGGCTCACAGAGCCAGAGGTTGCGTCAACTCTCCGGACAGTTTTTGTTTTATTTGTGGGGAATATACCGTGAAAAAGCGGCAGAGGAACATTTCTGCATTTATTAAAAAAGTATATTTCGCCTATTTCGGTTTTAAGTTAGGCGATCAAGACAAACCGTGGGCTCCTCACAAAGTGTGCAAGACATGTGAGGAAGATCTACGCTTATGGATGAAAGGTAAAAAACAAGCATTTCGTTTCGGAATACCTATGATGTGGCGTGAACAAAGAGACCACAGCAGTGACTGCTATTTTTGCTCTTGCATTGTGAAGGGATACAACTTAAAAAATAAGAACGTAATAAGTTACCCCAACCTTCCCTCAGCAATTAGGCCTATGCCTCATAGCAACGAAGTACCTGTGCCTGAACCACCAAAATCTTTGGATCATATTTGTGTGGACGGTTCTGATCATGATGAGACTCATCAGATGGCTTTTCCCGATGAGTCCAGTACATCCAAGTTTGAAACTGAACCAGATCCGAAACCTGAGCTTTTCTCTCAAGCTGAATTGAATGATTTAGTCCAGGATTTAGGACTCCCAAAAGATGCTGCCCAACTGCTAGGTTCTTGGCTTAAACAGAAAAATCTATTGTCACCAGGAACAACTTTTTATTGGTACCGCAACCGCGAGACACAATTTTTGAAGTATTTCAGCAAAGAGGAAGATTTGGTATTTTGCAACGATATATACGGAGTGATGGAAAAGTTTAAACTCAAGTATGATCCTGCTGAATGGCGGCTGTTCATTGATTCGTCAAAAGACAGCATAAAAGGTGTTCTTCTTCATAATGGCAACGCATTCGCTTCAGTTCCTATTGCTCACTCTGTTATTCTCCAAGAAAAATACGAGAATTTGGCCCTGATTCTTCAGAAGATTCGTTATGATGAGCATAAGTGGATGATTTGTGCAGACTTTAAAATTCTATCCATGCTATTAGGGCAGCAATCCGGTTTCACCAAATATCCCTGCTTCCTTTGCTTGTGGGATAGCCGGGCCCGCGACCTACACTGGGGGAAAAAAGACTGGCCAATTCGGGAGTATTTGAGACCCGGTGAGAAAAATATTCTTCATGAGAGCTTGGTACCTCGTGATAAAATTCTATTACCACCTCTCCACATTAAGTTGGGTCTCATTAAGCAATTCATCAAGTCCCTTCCAAAAGATGGTGAGTGCTTTCGGTACCTTTGCTCAAAGTTCCCCCGACTTTCTGAAGCAAAGCTAAAGGAAGGAGTGTTTGTTGGCCCTGATATAAGGAAACTCATTTCAGATGGAGCATTCGCTGAAACGATGTCTGAGAAGGAAAAAGAAGCCTGGGATTCCTTCAAGGATGTTGTTCTCAAATTCTTGGGGAACAGGCGGGATGAGAACTATAAGGATATTGTTGCCAGGATGCTCAATGCCTTCAAAGAACAAGGCTGTAACATGAGCCTGAAAGTCCATTTCTTGCACTCCCATGTGAACTACTTTCCCGAAAACTTGGGGGCGTACAGTGAAGAACAAGGTGAAAGGTTTCACCAGGACATCAAGGACGCAGAGAGAAGGTACCAAGGAAGATGGAACACCACTATGATGGCTGATTTCTGCTGGTTGCTGCTGCGGGAAACCCCAGATGAAAAATACGCCAAGCAGCGCACCAAGAGAAGCATTCGATGGAAGAAGAAACGGGCCCACCAGGAGATTGATTGACCCAAGAATGACTTTAAAATCTAAACTGTGTTGACAAATATCGTGTTTTTACTAAACTTTGAAATAAAAATTTGCTAGTTATTACCACAGTGTCGGATCTCATTTATTAGAATTTTATTTTCACACCATCGGGTGTTTGTCTTCATGTATTGCAATGGTGCGGTTTGCGTTTTCTATTCTTACATACATACCTGTACAACATTTTTTGCACATTTTTTTGCTTTGCTTTGTGTCTATCCTCGCTCTTATATGCTCAATGTTTGTGCACATGTATGTGGCTGTTTTAAGTGCAGACAATTTTGCTACCATCACAGTGTGTTTTGTTGACATTACTCTATTCTTATGTGCTGCCTTGTTACAATTTTCTTTATTCTTATTTGAATAACTACTAAACAATTAGTATAAAGAATTCATCCAAGAAACTTTTATCTCGATCGCACTCAATCTGAAACGTTCACCTCAAACTGCTAACCCAATGTAGCAAAAAATCTGTACGTGATGGAGCAAATTGGTTACCAGATTTGGATTCAGCGCACCAAAAAAACGTAAAAATCAATCGAAACATTAGAGGCAGTTTAAAAAAAAATTTTTTTAGTGTACCTGTGTTATTTAATGTGTTGGGGAAGTGAGTGAGGGGTTGGTTAACGTGTGGATTTTTTGTTTACGGTTTAGATTTATCCACTCTAATAGGGTTTGTATTACTCAAATGCAGGAAAGGCAGCCATGAGAGAGGCTGCATCCAGCCTAATGGTTCAAAACATTGGCTTGGGAACCCAGAGACCAGAGTTCAATTCCCACCAGCACTCCTTGTGGCCTTGGGCAAGTCACTTAACCCTCCATTGCCTCAGGAAAAATCAGTTATCAATGTCCATGTTTAATACATATTACCAAGCTTAAGTTTCAATGTAAACCACTTTGATTGAAATGATAAAGCAGTATATAAAACCTGTTAAACAAAATTTTGGATTTTTTTTTTTAGGGACTGTGAGGCAGCTGTCACTGGCTTGTTTTGGGCGACATTTTTTGCCACTCCCAAAATTTGTCTTCTGAGGTAGACGCCTCACCTGCCTTATGACAGAACTGCCCCTGTGTGTAACCGTAGTTTGGGTTATTCTTTCCTAGGTGCATAACTTTGCACTTGTCCACATAAACTTTCATCAGCCATTTGGACATCAGGTCTTCCAATTTGTCTAGGTCCTCTTGCAATTTTTCTACAATCCTCTTGGGTTTTTACATCTTTGAATAATTTTGTGTCATCTGCAAATTTTATCACCTCACTCGTTATTCCCATTTCCAGGTCATTTATAAATATGTTAAAAAGCAGCGGACCCAGCACAGATCCCTGGGGTACTCTACTATTGAGCTTTCTCAATTGAGAAAATTGGCCATTTAGCCCTACCCTCTGCTTTCTATCTTTTAACCAGTTCCTGATCCACAGTGGTACACTGCCTCATATCCCATGATATTTTAATTTCACCAAGAATCTCTCATAAGGGACCTTGTCAAAGGCTTTCTGAAAATCCAGATAGACTATATCAACTGGATCACTTTTGTCTACCTGTTTATTAAGGGCCATACTAAGCCATAATTGTGCTCTGTGAGAGTTGCAAATCTGGTGCATTCTGCCCACATCACATCCACTCCATGCCCAGCATCTCCCCATCTTACCCCACACCTCCATGTCCAGCCAGCTCCCTACCCATGCTGCTTGCCCTTTTCCTGCCACCGCAGCTTTTGGTATTCCCTCGGTGGCAGTGGCATCAGCAGCAGCAGAGTGGACCTGACCTCTAACTGAAAAAAAAACATGGGAGTCTTTATAACTCTGCGCTTGTACGCAGGTCTGTTCCCTCCCTTCTCTGATGTATCAGAAGAGAGAAGAATCAAACCTGCAAGCAAGAGCAGAGTCAGAAAGACCCGTGTGGTTTTTTTTTCAATTAGAAGTCCGGTCCACTCTGCTGCTGCTGGTGCCGACAACAATGAGGGGGGAACACAAAAAGTGGCCGCGGCAAGATGAGGGCACGCAGCATGGGGGAGAGTCGAGGTCAGCAACCCCAAACGCACTCCTAATCTTTTGCTCCCTGTGCTTTGTTTATTCACACCTTCAAAAATATAACAGATTAGTAACACAACATGACCATAAACCACAGGAAGACAAAAGTGCTATACACCACCAAAGACAACTTTACACCACCTGATACTATAACCATCGCTGGAAAACAGCTGCAACTCAAACCCCAAGTCGCCACCTGGGAATAACACTCGATCAATGCCTAACCTTCACCCCTCACATCAGTCATTTATCACAAGCTCACAAAAACCATTTATCACAAGCTCAAAACAGTACAACACCTCAAGCCACTTCTGGACCTCCATGACTTTTGTATAATCCTTCAGGCACTCAGCATCCCCCCCCCCCCCCACTTAGACTACTGTCACCTATCTTGCAAGGCCTGCCCAAATGCATACTCCATCTGTTCCAACCAGCCCAAAATACTGCTGCAATGCCTCCAGAGCTGAACACATCACCTCAAAACTCAAATGAATACATTGGCTACCCATTGCGGAGCGAATAAAGTACAAAGCCCTGCTCACAATCTCCAGAATCGATCATGACCTGTCATCAGTCTACCTCCAATCCCTCATACAGAAAATGCCCTGTAACAGATCCAGAAGAACATACACCCTTAACACATTGCACACTCCCTCAATAATCACCAAGAGCAAACACACAATGTCCAAGATGGCCTTCACCCTATTTGCCCCAACTTTCTGGAAAGCACTACTGGATGCCCTTCATGCCACAGAGGACTTAGCAACCTTCAGAAAAAAACTGAAAACACACCTCTTTACTGAACACTTCAATGATCCAACACAGCAAATTGTATTTAATGATCCACTGAACCATATAACTACATCATCCCCCCTCCCTTGACCACTTAGTCCTCCTCCTCCTCTTCCATGTGAAATGTTGAAATGTGCAAATATATTAAGTTATTCTACTTTACCAGTTGCTATATTCCTTTTTATTCGTATTAACTGTAACTATGTTATAAAGTTACAACACTCTCTGTAAAGCCATTGGTCATGTTCTCATGTGAACTGCTTCGATTTGTAGATTTTGCAGTATAAAAAATAGCTAAATAAATAAAATAGTAAGACAAGACTTTCCTTGGCTAAATACCTGTTGGCTGTCTCCCATTAAACCATGACTACATCATTCAGTAATTTTATGCTTTATAATGGTTTCTGCCATTTTGCCCAGTACTAACATCAGGCTCATCCGTCTGTAGTTTCCCAGATCACCCCTGGAACCCTTTTTAAAAACTGGCGTTACATTGGCCATTATCCAGTCTTCAAGTACTACAGATGATTTTATTGATAGTTCACAGATTACTAATAATAGGTCTGCAATCTCAGTACTTTCAACGTTCTCAGATATATACCATCTGTTCCAGGTGATTTACTACTCTTCAGTTTATCAAATAGTTGTAATACATCTTCCTGGTTTATTGACACTTCATTCAATTCTTCTGATACATCACCTTTAAATACCATTTCAGGCATGGATAACTTCCCTACATCATCTTCAGTAATACAAAAGCAAAGAATTCATTCAGTCTCTCCGCTATGGCCTTGTCCTCTCTTAGTGCTTCTTTTCCACCTCTATCATCTAAAGGTCCAACTGATTCTCTAACAGATTTTTGCTATAAATGTACTTGAAAAAGTTTTTATTATGCATTTTTGCTTCCACAGCAAGCGTTTTTTTTTTTTCAAATTCTCTCTTTGCCTGCCTTATCAGTGCTTTGCATCTAATTCATCAGTGCTTATGTTATTTCCCATTTTCGTCATTTGGCTCCTTTTTCCTTTTCCTCAAAGATGCTTTTTTTGGCTAGAACAGCATCTCTGACCTCACCTTTAAACCATGCTGGTAGTATTTTGGCATTTCTTCCACTTTTCTTAAAGCATGGAGTACATCTGGTCTGGGCTTCCAAGATAGTATTTTTAAACAATGACCATGCATCATGTAAATATTTAACCTTTGCAGCTACTCTTTTTAGTTTTTTCTTAACTATTTTCCTCATTTTATCCATAGTCTCCCTTTTGAAAGTTAAAAGGTAGTACTGTGGATTTCCTTGCCGTCCTTCCTCTATTTATTAACTCAAATGCAATCATGCTATGATCACTATTGCCAAGTGGTCCCAACATCCTTATCTCTTGCACTAGATCCTGAGTTCCACCAAGGATTAGGTCCAAAATAGCTTCCTCTCTTGTTAGTTTATGAACCAGTTACTCCAAGAAACAGTCATGTATTTCACCTAGAAACTTTATCTCCCTAGCATGTCCTGCTGTGACCCTGACCCAGTCAATACCAGGGTAATTGAAATCATCCATTATTACTGTGTTGTAACTATTGTTAGGTTCCCTGATTTCTTTTAGCATTTTATAATCCATCTGTTCATTCTGGCCAGGTGGTCGGTAGTATACCACTACAGCTATCACCTTACCCTTTTTACATGGAATTTGTATCCATAGAAATTCTGTAGTGTATTTTGCCTCTTGTAGAACTTAATTCTTGTGTGACTCAATGCCCTCTCTAACATAGAGTGCAACCCTTCCACCAATTTGATCAACCCTATCATTACGATACAGTTTGTACCCAGGTATCACAGTGTCCCCATTGATTGTCCTTTCACCAGGTTTCTGAGATGCCAATCATATCTAATCTTTCATTTAGTGCTATATATTCTAACTCTCTTATTTTATTTTTTATATTTCTAGCATTTGCATACAGGCACTTTAGAGGTAGTATTTTATTCATATTACTCTGGCTATCAGTTGACAGGGGTAATTTGGAATCTATCAGCTCTGTACTTAAGAGTATCTGGGTTACTTTTATCTTTATTGGAACCTCTCTATTGTGATTCACTAACTTCTCTCTTTCGCTAGTATCCTTCAATGATACATCCTTTCAAACCAATGCTCTTAGGTAACTGTCAATTTTCTCCTCTTATCTAATTTAAAAGTTGCTCTGACTCCTTTTTAAGGGTTCATGCCAGCAGTCCGGTTCCATCCCCGTTAAGGTGGAGCCCATCCTTTCTGAAAAGTCCCTCCCTTCTCCAGAATGTTGCTCAGTTCCTAACAAATCCAAAATCCTCTTATTTGCATGAATGTCTCATCCACGCATTGAGACTGGAGCTTTGCCTGCCTTTTGGATCCTGCGCGTGGAACAGGAAGCATTTCAGAGAATCTTACACTGGAAGTTCTGGATTTCAACTTACTACCTAAAAGTCTAAATTTGGCCTCTAGAACCTCCCTCCCACACTTCTTATGTCATTGGTACCAACATGTACCAAGACAGCAAGCCTCTCCCCAGCACTATGTAAAACCTTGTCTAGGTGGCACGTGAGGTCCCTACCTTCTCACAAGGCAGACATGTTACCAGGCAATCCTCATGTCCAGCAGCCACCCAGCTATCTACATGCTTAATAATTGAATCTCCAGCTATAACAGCCATCCTAACCCTTCCCTCATGGACACATATCCCTGGAGAAACCTCCTCGATGCGAGAGGATTTTACATTACTTGTAGGATAGGTTCTAGCTGTAGGATCACTTCCTGCCACACCAAGGTGATGCTCTCCTTTCATGTGACCTCTCTCCAACATGGCAACAGAAAGGCTGCCTGTCTGGAGATAGGACTTCAGTACTACATCCCTGTAGGTCACTCTACATACCTTTCTGTCTTCCTTAGGTCCTCCAAGTCTGCTACTCTATTTTATTTTTATTTATTTTCATTCTCTTATATACCACGCTATTCTGCATCAGTGCAGTTTACATTAAACAAACCGAAATTACATTGAACAGGGCATTATAACTTGGAGATAACTATTTTACAGGGAACATGGGCTATGGAGGGTTAAGTGGCTTGCCCAAGACCACAAGGAGCACCTGTGGGACTAGAAACCCCAGTCCTTCCGGCCCAAGGTTGCTGTCCTCTAGTGGGATTTGAACCCCCAACCTTCCAGCCTGAAGTACCTTGCCCCAACCACTAGGCCACTCCTCCACTCCTAGCCTCCGGAGATTGGACTCGTTCCCTGAGGACAAAGAGCTCCTTGCACCTAGTGCACACGTAAGACTCCTCACCAAATGGGAGAAAATCATAGATGTGACACTCAAAGCAAAAGACTGGATAGCCCCCATCTCACTACTGGAACCCTGTCTGCATCTTACTTTTAAGGTTTTGTTTAGCTATTTAAGTTGTTTACTTACTTAAGGCTGCTGGGGATACTTGTAGTAATACAACTATACCTAATAAGTTTAAGGGACTTTGTTCACCTCAAGATTAATTAATTTCATGGTCTTAATTAATCTATTCCTGATGAGGATAACCAGCTGAACCTGAAAGTGAATTTAACCACATCTTTCCCTTTAATAGGTTTAAGAGCCAATAAAGTTACGATTATGCCTGGGGTGGGTGGGAGGGAAAGAACATCTAGTAAAAGCTGGCTTGCTACACAGTGCCCTGACCTGTACTTCTAAGGTAATCTCTTAGCAATTTTCTGGGTGATTCACAAAGCCCTTCATTCGATAGAGGGAGCCTTTCAAATTGCCCCTTTGATCTGTCACTTGGCTTTAACACCTATTTAAGACAACTTCACAGGTCTCTTGCCTCTTAAATGGAAGATCTCTTTGTCAAGCTCTCTAGAAACAATTTATTTATTTCTACTCAAAGAATATTTATTCTATTCTAACTTCTATGCTAAACTATACTCTGATTTGATTTAAAAGAAAAGCTCATTGGTGGTTCTAAGTCCTGACTGACTTAACAAAAACACTGAATTCTAAAATGCACAGATTTATCAGCTTTAACCCAAAGAATTCCCTTTTCCCCAAGATTTAGAGATTTCCCCAGAAGGTATATACTTACAAGTGCAGATTTCTTTCCAGCTGTAGCAGTCCCTTTAGGTAGTCCTGCTGATGGGAGGAAAGACAGGACAGGAGAAAATTTTGCCATTACTGGATTTTGTGGCCAATTACAGGTTAACCCAAAGTGCAAGGCCCTGGGTATCTGCCCAATTTCACCTCTCCTTCACAAGGGTGCCCTAAAATCATCTCCTTTTTGACCACAGGTGTCGCTACAAAGTGACGGTAGAAGGATGTGAGGCACTCTCCTCAACCCCCATTGTCTATTTCTCTCCCGAATTCTAATTAAAGAAAGATAATGGCCTCTAGAGTTAATTGGCAGCATTTACACATGTAGGCTTGCAAAATGGCCCACATACACACATAAGTGCCAGTGCTTACATGTGGAAATTTTGAAATACCAACATCTGTGTTTAAGTAGCTGAATTTCCTCCACTGATTTTTCCCACATGTTGTTTTGTAAAATGGCTCTTTCTGTTCCATGGATCGGTACATACACGTGTACCCCTGCACCTCCATATTCCTGTTGTAGAAAAGGCACTACCACATTTGACAGAGAAAGGGAAAATATGATAGACATTTAAATATCTCTGCGGCATTAATACACAGGAGGCTGCCTCTTTCAATTGAAAGGAAGCTCTGAAATGAGGGGACATGGACTGAAGGTGAAAGGGGATAGATTCAGGAGTATTCTAAGGAAATCTTTCTTTACTGAGAAGGTAGCAGATACATGGAACAGCCTCCCAGCCAAAGTGGTGAACCTGAAAATTGTATCTGAATTCACGAAAGCATGGGACAAGCACAGAGGATCTCTAAGGGAGGCTTGCAAAGCTTAATAGCTAGTATGGATGAGCATTCTGGATAGGCCATATAGCCTTTGTCTGCCATCATTTTCTGTGTTTCTGTGTTTCTAAGTTTGAAGGCTGGCTATGAGGAGATTAAAGGTGAAAGAACAGCGCAGTAGTATTCTAATCCAAGGGGTATGTTTACTAAGTGCAGTAATGGCTTTCGTATCTACCGTGCGGCACATGTCAAAATGCCATGCAATAGGTGCAAAATCTGTGCAGTATCTGCAGGAGGAGTGGCAAGCATCTGCCCTTCAGATGCCACACAGGGCAGCCCATTACCGCACTGGGCTATGTTACCTGCATTGGCATATAGCGCGGATACTCCAGCACTGCCTGCCAATGCAGGGAACGCGGGCTAAAGAGAGGAAGCAGGGGCAGAACAGAGAAAGAAGATACTTTGTCCTTCCCAATCTGCAGCGTTGGCATGGGACACCTCATGCTCCTCCTTGTGAGACCATTTTGGAAAGCGCTGGAGACCAGGACAGGAGTGAAGGGGGACCTCTCCTGCCTCATATACGACTGGACTGCCAGGGACTGGCCCAGTAAAGTCTTATCCATAACACCGACACCATTTGTCCAGTGGGGAGGCTCGAGGGGGCCGCAGGGGGATGCCATGCCACCACTGCTGTCACTACCAATTGGCAGCAGCTGCAGAGCCGCACCAGCAATGGCTCGGCTGTGCTTAATACCACCTCTTGAGATGGTGTTATCTGCAGCCATGCTATCTGCAATTTGGGCAGCCAGCCATGACAATTGGTTGTGCGCTGGCTGCTTCCTTCTCCCTGCCACAATCCCGCCTCACCCCTCATTTAACACGCAAAATACAGATTGTATGGAAAATCATCACTTTATCTGCATTTCGCCTGTGTTAGCTGAGAACACAGCATGATAGCACGTTGGCAGCTGATGTGGTTTAGTGAATATGCCCCCGAGTATACAATTGCATATGAAGAGAAGACCTGCCAAATCGCACACTTTTGGAAATAGTAGTTTTCATTCAGCATTTTGTGGTACATGATCATCCTTTCTATTATTTAAATATTTTTAAATACACAATGTAAACTTTCAACTAGAGCCTTTTAAATATTTTAATTACAGCAAGAAATATAATATGCCAATTATTCTGATAAGAATTGGTGAAACAAAGTGACATCATTTTTTATAAATGATGATCTTATGCAAAACACAAAGATAATGTTAAATATCAATTATTAATGGAAATAGAATATTGCCATTTAACAATTTACCTTATTACCATATTTTAATGCATTAGAGTCTCAGAGCAAATTTCCTACATTCTGAGTAACTCCTCTATTTATATCATTAGAATATAATACCATTTTAATCTATAGTGTTACCCCAAATTCAATAACTGTTCCTTTTGCAGCCTTTTCTCCATTCAAAATATCTTAATAATAATACTAATCACTTTCCCATGGGTTTAATAGGTGAGATGGAAGTAGTTTATTTTGTTATATTGTGGATATTAATGCATCACAGGAGAAACATAGGCAGGGCAATCTTCAAAGCAATTTATCCAATTAAAATAATTCACTGTGCATTGCCCTCTTCTGACTGTTAAAAATTATACAGGGGCTTCCATTTATTTAACCAGTTTTCTATAACACTTTATCCTTCAATCAAAGCAGTTTACATTATGCAATCACTACAAACAATCTGTGTGTACCTGAGGCAATGGTGAGTTAAGTGGTTTTCCCAAGGCCACAAGGAGTGCCTATAGGGCTAGAAACCCCAGTCCCTCCAGCCTGAGATTGCTGTCCCCAGGTGGGACTTGAACCCCTAGTTCTCCTGTGTGCACTGTTTTACTGGATCTTGGCCACCTGCACAAAGAGCACATGCAAAGTACACCAAGACCACAAGGATCTGCAGAAAGGAGTTAAATGAATGGAAGGTCTCGCCACCTCCTCAACATGCAAGTGGTGTGCCCTGTCAAAGGTTTCTTGGAGAGTGACCTATTATAATTATTTGATTTTATTCTCTTGGAATGTTCACAGCTTGGGCCTACCAATTTTGTATGTTCTGTTACTTTCTTAGCCTATCGATTCCCATTTAAGGGTATCGATAGGTCTGATAGTATGCACACCTGCGCAGAATACTACAGTATCAGGTCAGCCAATACCATAGCAGAAGGGACATATTGAACTTTTCATCCTGCATGGGCCTTATTGTGGTGAAAAAAGGGGGGGGGGGGAGAGTGTGGAAAGCTTGCTAAGATCTTCAAGGTATGGCTAGAAACAGTAAACCATCAGATTTCTTTCTGGAATGGGGGGTAACCACTGGGTTTCACAGGAGAGTAGGGGAATAACTATTTTTGATTTGGGGGTCCAGGGGTATGGGAAGGAAAATACGTAGCTTACTTTGTAAGCGGCTCCACTGTCTGACCTTTTCAATGCCTCTTTGGAGTTGGGAGTGGTACCAGAGGACTGGAGAGAGGCACATGCGGATCTAGCCATACAACTGAGGAATGACACAGGTATATCTATTTTGGGGATCTATTTTCAAATACAAACCATGGGCTACCACATCTTGAGTGTGTGATGTGCAATTCTGATCATCACATTTCAAAAGGATGTAGTGGAATTAGAAAAGGTACATAGAAGATGTAGAAAAACAGTGGGCAAAACTGAAAGGGAATATTTTAAAGGCAACAAACCTTTTTGTTAGAAAGGTAAATAAATGTAAAAGGAAAAGGAGGCCACTATGGTTCTCAAAAGATGTAGAAGGTGAGGAAAAAGAGGGAGGCCTTCATGAAATACAAGAGATCACAGAGAGAGGAAGATAGGCATCTATATTTGGAGGAACTTAGAGAAACTAGCAAAGTAGTCAGGAAAGCAAAGATACACAAAGAAGATGAAATGGCCAATGCAATAAAATGCGGAGATAAGACATTTTTCAAATATGTTAGTGAGAGGAGGAAGGGCAAAAGTGGTATTGTCAGACTCAAGGGTGCAGAGGGGGAATATGCAGAAACTGACGAGGATAATGCAGCATTGCTTAACAAATATTTCTGTTCTGTGTTCACAGATGAAGGGCCTGGTGCAAGATCTCAGAAATCACTCACAAATAGCAACAAAAGCAACAGGAATCTCAAACAATTTTCAGAAGACTGTGTTCAAGAGGAACAAGATAAACTAAAAGTAGACAAAGCCATGGGTCCGGATGGAAATAAATTCAAGAATATTGAGGGAACTTGGGGACGTTCTAGCGGCTCCACTCTCTGACCTTTTCAATGCCTCTTTGGAGTTGGGAGTGGTACCAGAGGACTGGAGAGAGGCACATATGGTCCCTTTACACAAAAGCAGACATAAGGATGACATTGAGAACTACAGGCTGGTTAATCTAACCTCTGCGGTTAGTAAATTATTGGAAAAGCTACTAAAGGAGAAATTCCAGGATCCGAGGCAGCATGGATTCACCAAAGGCAGGTCTTGTCAGACAAATCTGATAGATTTCTTTAACTGGGTGACCAAGGAGAGGAGCCCTAGATGTGATGTATTTAGATTTCAGTAAAGCCTTTGACACCGTTCCACAAAGGCAACTTATAAACAAACCGAGCGCCCTAGGGATGGACCCTAAAGTTACTGATTGAGTTAGAAATTGGTTGAGTGGGAGGCGACAAATGGTACAGGTGAATGACGTTCACTCTGAGGAGAAGGAGGTTACCAGTGGTGTGCCCCAGGAATCTGTCCTTGGTCCAATTCTGTTTAACATCTTTGTTAGTGAAATTGTGGAAGGACTGTCGAGTAAGGTTTGCTTGTTTGCAGATGATACCAAAACCTGTAATACAGTAGACACAAAGGAAGGAATCAACAACATGAGGAGGGATCTAGCTAATCTTGAAAAATGGCCTAGAATATGTCAGCTGAAATTTAATGCTAAAAATACAGGGTCGTGCATTTGGGCTGCAAAAATCCAAAGGAGCTGTACAGTTTAGGGGGTGAGGTACTTCTGTCCACAAAGAAGAGCAGCACCTGGGAGTAATTGTGCCTGACGATCTTAAAGTAGCTAAACAGGTAGAAAAGGCAACTGTGAAAGCCAGAAGGATGTTTGGGTGTATAGGGAGAGGAATTGCCAGCAGAAAAAAGGAGGTGATAATGCCTCTTTATAAATATCTGGTGCGACCCCATTTGGAGTATTGCGTGCTATTCTGGAGACTGGACCTTCAGAAGGATATAGGCAGGTTGGAATCAGTGCAGAGGGTGGCTACTAAAATGGTCAGTGGTCTTGTTATGAAGCATATGAGGACAGACTTAGGGGTATGTTTACTAAACAGTCTTAATGTTACCGGCGCAGGTTGCAGCGATAATGTGAAGAATGCCATATAAGGAGTGGGCGTTCCAGTCCTAAGGTAGCAAGAATCTGTATCGCACGATAGTGGGCACCATGGCACGTTAACGCACGTTAACCCTAAGTACATGCCAGCGCAGTGTTAGAAGCTATAACAATGTAGCCCACTGGGAGGCAGAGGTCATGGGTTCAATCCTGCAGTGGTGTAATCTCAAAAGGCTGTCTGAGGCATTTTCTTTTAATTTAAATCAGTGCTGCCAGCAAAAACACCCTCACAGTGCTGTAACCTAAGATGCCTCATAAGACGCCCTATAAGGCGCCCCATAGGTCACATTATAAAGTGCTCTGTCTGCCAAGGCACCCTATAATGTTCCCTATAGGGCACTGTATAGGGCGCTTATGAGGCACCTTAGGCTACAGCACTGTGAGGGTGTTTCTGCTGGCAGCACTGATTGAACTGAAAAGGAAAAGCCTCAGACAGCATTCCTAACTAACACCACTGTGGGATCAAATCCATGACCTCCACCTCCACAGTCAGTGAAGCAACCAGTAGGCTACATCTCTACAGCTACTACCACACTGCTGGCTGGCTACAGAAAGACTGCAAGTCACCGCACAAACTGTCTGCTGTGGTTACCAGGATAAGGTAAACCCACCCGTACCCATGATGCACTGCACATGCAGATCAGCAGTCTACAGCTGAACACATAATGGGGTATACACCCCCACAGCACCTAGGCCTGGTAGGGGGAACTGACCATGTGTGTTACTGGCACAGAGTAGCTACAGACCATGACATTGTGTGGGTCCTGTGGTCACCCTGAGGGTGAGGTGGGGAACCCAGCACCAGGTCCGCAGCACCTGGCTTGGCTAATAAAGGCTATGCTGCAGGTCTCCATCAGTGCCAATGTGTGATAGGTAGTCCTTGCAGACACACTTAGGATACACATCTGTATCCATCTGCATTTCCCTGTCACGTTTAGCCCTTGTGGACTATGATGCACCCAGATTAGTGCATATCCTGTATGGGTGCCATGGTCACATGCTATAGGTGAAGGGTGGTATATGGACCCAAAAGTGGATTATGTAGCACCACCCAACCTGCTCGGTGAGGGTGAGGTGGGCAGGATCTCCCACCAACAGATCCACATTGTACATCTCTGCAATGGTGGCAGTAGCAAGGACCATCAACCCCTGTCCTGCTGGATAACAGGCACCCTACAGGGCAGTTGATGCAGATCTGTACGCATCCCATAAGGCAATGACAGACAGGAAGAATGCTAGAGAAACTCAGCTGCCCCCACCACTTTCTGGCATTCACCAGCAGAGGGCACAGTCAATCTCCACCCACTGCACCCTGCAAGGTGTTCCAGCCATACACATGCTAACTGTAGACAGTCTGTTAGTTAGTACATAGTGCATGTTCCTGGAGGAACTGTGTGCACCCAAAAATGGGATGTGAGCACACACACACCAAGCAGGTTTGTCAGTGATTGGGCCCCAGAAGAAAACCCATAAATATCACTTGAGAGAAAGGGTGCATAGCACTATGGGGGAACCTAGCCATGCTGTGGTCACTGCTAAGTCAGGGTGAGAGTGACCTCCCAGCATTACATGCTGGCCACCTTGTCCGTGCAGGTGGTGGTCAGGCACTACAATGTCCCAGCCATTGCCCAATACCCTGTGCAGATGCATCCTGCCCAGGCCACCCTGTCCGGGCCACAGTACCTTGCTCCTCATTATGCACATTGGCAGGCTAAAACTGGAAACAGTGCAAGCAGTTTGGGCTCAGTAAGGTGTAGGCAGCCACAACACACTGGATAGACATACACACACTACCACACCTATGCCAGCATTGTGCAAATATAGAGGTTTGTGGCAGCCCTGGCCGCCACACCAGTCCTGGGCCTAGTGCAGGCATTGCTATCGTACGCAATACTGTTGGGGTCACTCCCCGGGGTGGTAAACACTGTCAGAAGCAATAACTGAAACACACTCCACAGATATCAGAAAGGTTGCTATGATGAATCTCTATCAACAAATTGTGTTTAACTTAGGATTTTATAATTGACATTAATCATAGCAACCTTTTGATATATGTGGAACGTGTTCCCAAGTTTAGGACGGCATTGCTAAGGTATGCAGGTGCCAGTATTGGGAGATGCTGCTGCGCGCAGGGCCCAACAGCCGGACTCTCCATGAGGCTTTGGATAGTGGAGCCTGTGGGTGTGGGTGTTTCTGCCCCTGTTGGCTGCTGCTCTAGGGCAGAGGTTCCCAACTCCGGTCCTGGTGGGCCAAACACTGTTCAGGTTTCCATGCTCTCCTTAATGAATATGCATGAGATACATTTGCACACAATGGGGGTGATGCATACAAATACAGCACAGGCATATTTATTAGGGACAGCAGGAAACCTGAATGGTATTTGGCCCTCCAGGACTGCAGTTGGGAAACTCTGCTCTAGGGGATTGCACATGTTTATGGTATCTGTGCTCTGTAAGGTAAAATATAGGCATTTCAGGCATGTTTAATTTATCTGCAATAAAGGTTCCGTCTTTATTACCATGGTTTAGTACTGTGTAAAACATGGGGACAAGGTTGGCAGGAGCCATAGCTGGGACTTGAACTTGTGATCTTCTGCCCTGGAACACACTGTCTGTGTGTACTGCACCAAACAGTTGCCACTGGGGCAGATTATTCCCTGGGGATACCATGATTGTTTGTCAGACAGACCTTGTCTGTTGCAGTGCACGGCACCCATCTAAACAGAGATTGGCTGTGGTCTGCTGTGGGAAGATGCCACTGCCCCCTCCGCCACCAGCACCCCTCTGCCACCATGCTAATATGCCCTTATGCCAGTGGTGCTGGTGGTGCACAGTCCCAGGCCATCCAGTGTGCTGGTAGGCAGCTGCCTATGGTGTGGGTTCTTGGGTATGGGTGCCTACATGGACATGTGTGCTTGCCCCTGGCACCGCCTGCCAATGTTATGTGCCCTTGGGGGTGCCTGCTGGGTAATATCCCCTGTGACACTGTGGGACACACACTTGTGCCCATGTTGGTCCCTTGTCAGTTGCTGTCTTGCTGCTTTACAGTTTCGGCATTCCTATGTGCCACCTAGGCATCTGCCTAGTCCGCACTGTGCCCCAGCTGGACCACAGCATGTGCCACCTGCAGCCCCCTGTATCCCATTTACTGCATCAGTACAGCTGCCCTTTCCTAAGTGCCCACTCTGATGTTGCTGCACATGTGCACGCCATAACAAACCTGCCCAATCTAAACGACAAAAAGCCTGATCACCGCTATTTCAATGTGGGATCATTCACTTTGTAGGGGGACAGAGCATAGACCCTTCCAAACATATCTTCCTTTTTACTCTTTGTCAGTAGTGTTACTTTATGCTTATCTTTAATATCACTATTGGCCAGCTTGGTTATTGGGATTTCAGATGTGGTTCTGGTCATTTTATATGTTTATTTGCCTTTTTGGTTCCTGCACATGTATCACTACTATCACTTTTCTGGGTTTCCCTGCCTTTGCTGTACATTGCTGACTGAAATGGTTTCTCTCTCCTGCAAATGTGCCTCTAACGCAAGGTTTTCACTGGCGCTAATTTTCAGACCCTGATTTCATGGCGTTAGTGTGCATGAAGCCTCTCCCCGCCCACTCTCCGCCCATTGACCCCTTCTCTACGCCCTCTGGGAAGCCTTACTCCACCCTTCAGGCCCAGATTTCAAAGCGTTAGTGTGCCTTAATGTGCCTTAATGTAACGTTAACATGCGGTAATGTCACCGGCAGTGGTAAATGTCCCAGAGGGTGGAGAGAAGGGGTTAATGGGCGGGGAGTGGGCAGGGAGAAGCCCCTGCTACACTAACGCTGGAACAGTAACACCAGGACTTTACCGCCAGTGAAATCCTGTCAGTAAATGCACATCTGCAGGAGAGAGAGACCATTTCAGTGTCAGCAATATATAGCACGGACAGGGAGCCCAAGAAAAGTGATAGTAGTGCTCCATTTGCAGCAACAGCATAGTGCCCAAGTATGAAAGGGAACTATGATGATGGTGCAAATGGGGCAAAGGGGGCTGCAGGTGGGACATGCAGTGGGGGCAGCTGGGGCAAAGGGTGGACTAGGCTGTTGCATAGGGGGCACATAGGAACACAGAAACTGGAAATCAGCAAGACAGCATCTGACCAAGTTCAAATATGCCCAGTAGTCTGTGTTCCACAGTGTCCCATCCAGGGGATACATACTCAGCAGGTACCTCAAACGTCACACAGGAACCACTATGCCTGTAATGGGGCAAGCAGTGCACATCTAGGGACCACTCTAACAAGGGTCTATGGACCTTCCCCAGGAAACGTCCCAAACTGTTTTTAAACCCATCTAAAAAAACACCCTTTACTACAGCCTCTGGTAAGGCAGTGCAGGGTGTGATCACGTGTTGTCTGAAACATATATACACCCAGTAATCCAATCTAGGTACACTGTAACCGCATTGCATGCCCTAGTCTGTCCACAGTCTGCTGGCATAACACAAGCTATCTACGTTTACCAGGTCCACCCTAGCCAATAGTTGCTAGATCACCAACATGACACCCCCCAGCCATCTCTCCCCCATGTGGAAGGGACATAACATTGGCAGGCGGTGATGGGGAGGATGTGTGGATGTCCATGAATGCCTCCCCATCCCAGACCCCACACCCTAGGCTTCCGCTTACCTGCACATTGGATGGCCTGGGACTGCACACTACCAGCACCAACAGCATATGGGCATGTCAGCATGGCGGGGGGGGGGTGTTGGTTGTGGAGGGGGCAGTGGTACCTGCCTGTAGTGGACCAAGGCCATACCCTATTCCAATGCGTGGTGTGCAGTGCAACAGACAAGGCCTGTTTGATGAATAGCAAAGGTAGCTCCAGGGACTGCTGTGTTTTTGTGGCAACAGTGTGGTACATTACACACACAGCTAATATGTCTTGGAGCAGAGGGTCACAGGTTCAGGTCCCAGCTGTGGATCTTGCAGAGTATGTCCCTACATTGCAGATACAACATCAACATGTGCAATTCCCAAAGCATCAGCCAACAGGGTACAAACACCCATACACACAGGATCCACTATCTAAAGCTTCATGAAGAGTCAGGCAGTTGGCTCTGGCACAGAGCAGCAGTTATCACCAGAGCACCAATACTAGCTCCTGCACACCTTAGCAATGCTTGCACTGTGATCGGGACCAGTGTGGCAGGCAGGGTTGCCAACCACCCCTATCTTTGCACAATGATGCAATTGGAGTGTGTATGTCTATCCATTGTTTTGTGGCTTCCTACTCCTCACTGGGCCCACAATGCGTACACTGTTTCCTGCGTTAGTCTGCAAATGTGCATATTGAGGAGCAAGGTATTGTGGGTATGGCCCAGACAGGATGGATTGGGCAGGATGCATCTGCATTGGGGGTAGGGCAGTGTCTGGGACATTGTAGAGCCTGACCACCACCTGCATGGACAGGTTGGCCACAGCATGCCATGCTGGGAGGACACTCACTCTGACCGAGCAGTGATCATGGCACAGCTATGTTCACACATAGTGCTATATGGCAGTGGTGTGCTTTCTGTTCTAAGGTGCAATCACTGAAGTGCCTGCTGGGTGAACATGCACTGGCTAGCAGACTGTCTGTAGATGCTATGTGTATGGCTGGAACACCTGGTGGGGTGCAGCAGGTACAGTCTGACTGTATTTTTTGCTGGTGAATTGCAGACCTTGGTGGGTGGCAGCTGAGGTTTTCCAGGCCTGTTCCCAGCATTCTTGTTGCTCTGTCAGTGCCCTAGTAACAGCTATAGATGTGACCTATTGATCCGACCAGCCTTTGACCAGAGGGACTGGGGTTGCTGGTCCCACAGCCATTCTTTATGGTAGTGCCACATGTCCCTCTCTCAATTACAAAAAAAGTTGATTGCAGGCCCTTTGGGAACAAGGGGCATCTGACCTCTCGCGGCTCCTGTTAATCCCGCCGGGGCTGATGGGAAATCCCATCAGCCCCGGTGAGATTAACAGAGCCGTGAGAAGAAAGGGAAACTCTCGTGGCTCTGAAAGCCCGCGCATTGGGAGGGACTCAGGAGCTGATGGTGAAGGGAGGCTCTGCCGGGCAGGCGGGGCCCCGTAGCAGGACATTTGATTCTGCCGCTGCCACAGCGGCAGCGGCAGCGGCAGCAGCAGCCACTTTGGTTTTTTTTAATCTATCAGGGCTGATGGGGGGAGGGGGGTTAGGACTGGTAATGGGCTTTGGGGGGGTTAGGACTGGTAATGGGCTATGGGGGGGTTAGGACTACTAATGGGCTATGGGGGGGCTAAGACTGGAGGTGGGCTGATGGGGGGGCTAAGACTTGAAATGGGCTGATGGGGGGTAGGACTGGTAATGGGCTATAGGGGGGCTAAGACTGGAAATGGGCTGATGGGGGGCTTAGGACTGGTAATGGGCTATGGGGGTGCTAAGACTGGAAATGGGCTGATGGGGGGTTAGGACTAGTAATGGGCTATGGGGGGCTAGGACTGGAAATGGGCTATGGGGTGCTAGGACTGGAAATGGGCTAATGGGAGGTTAGGACTGGAATGGGCTGTGGGGAGGCTAAGACTGGAAATGGGCTGATGGGGGTTAGGACTGGTAATGGGCTATGGAGGGCTAAGACTGAAAATGGGGTGTTGGGGGGGCTTAGGACTGGAAGTGGGCTGATGGGGGGCTTAGGACTGGTAATGGGCTATGGGGGGCTAGGACTGGTAATGGGCTGGGGGTGGCTAGGACTGGAAATGGATTGAGTGGAAGGAGGGCTTGAACTGCAAATAGCTGATGGGGAGGGGGCTTGGAATGGAAATGGGTTGTAAGGGGAGGGAGCTAGGACTGGAAATGGGCTGAGTGAGGGGGGCTAGGACAGGAAATGGGCTGATGGTGGGCTAGAATAGGACTGGAAATGGGTTGTTGGGGGGCTTGGATTGAAATGGACTCATGGAGGGGCTAGAACTGGAAGTAGGCTCATGGGGGGCTTGGATTGGAAGTGGGCTGAGTGGAGGGGAGCTAGGATTTGACATGGGCTGATGATGGTGGGGCTAGGAAAGGACTAGAAATGGGCTGTTTGGGGGCTGGGATTGGAAATGAGCTGATGGAGGGACTCAGATGGGGGAGCTAGGACTTGAAATAGGCTGATGGGGTTAGGACTGGTAATGGGCTATGGGGGGGGCTAAGACTGAAAATGGGGTGATGGGGGGCTTAGGACTGGAAGTGAGCTGATGGGCTTAGGACTGGCAATGGGTTATGGGGCTTAGGACTGGTAATGGGCTATGGGGGGCTAAGATTGGTAATGGGCTGGGGGGGTGGCTAGGACTGGAAATGGGCTGAGTGGAAGGAGGGCTTGAACTGCAAATAGCTGATGGGGACGGGGCTTGGAATGAAAATGGGCTGAGTGGAAGGAAGGCTTGAACTACAAATAGCTGATGGGGAGGGGGGCTTGGAATGGAAATGGGCTGTGAGGGGAGGGAGCTAGGACTGGCAATGGGCTGAGTGAGGGGGGCTAGTACAGGAAATGGGCTGATGGAAGGCTAGGATAGGACTGGAAATGGGCTGTTGGGGGGGCTTGGATTGAAATGGACTCATGGAGGGGCTAGAACTGGAAGTAGGCTCATGGGGGGCTTGGATTGGAAATGGGCTGTGGAGAGGAGTTGGATTTGACATGGGCTGATGGTGGGGCTAGGAAAGGAGTAGAAATGGGCTGATGGGGGGCTGGGATTGGAAATGAGCTGATGGAGGGACTCGGATGGGGGAGCTAGGACTGGAAATGGGCTGATGCGGGGACTAGAAGGGAGCAGATGCTGGGTGGGGCTGGAACTAGAAGGGAGCTGATGTTGGGGAGGATTAGAATGGGATAGAGCTGGGAGAGTGAAATGGAGAGGGAAACAATATTTTGTGTGGGAGGGAAGACAAATCTACAATTGGCTGGATATTGGGAGAGTAAGTGGGGATTGAGGATGGCGGGGTCAAATTTGAGTGGATGAAATAGGAATGAGGAAAGAGCAAAAGGAGAAAGATTAGTATGTTAAAGCAGATAGATGTACAGAGAGAATGAAAAAAAACTAGAAGAGTGAAGAAAGGACAAATGGACAGCAGACGATGGAGAGTTAGCAGAAGACACGAAGAAACCAGAAGAAAGCGGCTGGAGCAATTGCAACTGAAAAAAAATGCACAAAAGGTAGAAAAATATCTCTTTATTGAATTTATTAACTGAAATATGCCAGCTCTGGGAAATGTGCATCATTAACGTGCGCTTTGTTTAGTACAAGAGGAAATTAATTTATAGTTTTATTTCTACAGTGTTGTTGGGCTTTTGGGGTTCCCAGTTTAATTATTGTCTTCCTGTTTCTACATTGTGATTTCTTGTTTGGTGACGGTCTATGTTCTGCACGTGTAACTGAGCTGAGGTATTCTGTTTATGTAATTCCTATTTGACATTGCCACTTGTTCTCTTTCCCCAGTAGGTCATGTATTGTTGTTCTCTGAAATGTATTGGTTTAATATTTGTAGTGTTGCCTTTTGATAGGTAGGGTCTTGTGCTTTGTGAGTCCTGGTAGTGCTGTTATGATACGGCGGGTTTGCTATGGGTTCTAAATGGGCAGTTTTTGCAGTAGTTCCTAATGTGCCTGGCAGTTGTCACTGGATTATGGTAATGTAGAAATCTTTTAGTCTTTCTTTATCCATACACTCATTAAGAGGCATGTTTACTAAAAGTTAGTGTATGGTAACATTATGCAGATATTTATTCAAATGAGGTCCCTTATGCAAATGAGGCCCCGTACCAAGTCTCCGCACATGGCCCTGCACCCCCCTTGGGCCACCCCTGTCTGGATGCCTCCTCCAAACAAACCGCCCCCCATGCACACAATACCCTTACCTCGACCATCCCCCTGCCCTATCCTGAGCCCCACGTAGTTAGCGCAAAGCTAAGGTTACCAGATGTCCCCAATTTTTGGCGAATTGTCCCCAATTTTAGAGCTGTGTCTCTGACTCCCTTCTGTCCCTGATTCCAGCAATTGGAACATAGAGGAGTAGAAAAAAGTTATTTTCAATTTAGTGATTTAAATATGTCAATTTTTAGAATTTACATCCATTATCGTTATATTTTGCACAATATGGAGGAAATGCATCACTTTTTCTATTTCTGTCAATTTGTCTGTTAGTAAGTAATATTGTTGCTGTCATGAGATGGCTGGGGGAGGCAGGGTAATGCCTTTTCTTCCCTCCTCCATGCCTTGTTGCTGAAAACTAAAACCAAGGTGCCCCTTTTTCCCTCTGCCCTCCCCCCAATCACAGTTCGGATTTGTGGGACATTGTAGTGCCCGACCATCACCTGTATGGACAGGGTGGCCACAGCATGTCATGCTGGGTGGTTACTCTCACTCTGACTGATTAGTGACCATTGTATGTCTATGTTCCCACATAGTGCCATACACTGTCTGTCTCTAGTGTTAACTGTGTGTTTTCTATTCTGGGTCCCAATCACTGAGATACCTGCTTGTTGTCTATGCTGTATATCCCAACTCTGGGTGCACATAGTTCCTCTATGAACATGCACTATGGACTGGCTAGTGGACTGTCTGCAGTTAGTCTGTGCATGGCTGGAACACCTTGTAGGGTACTGCAGGTGCAGTCTGACTCTGCCTTCTGCTGGTGAATGGCAGACCTTGGTGTGGGGCAGCTCAGGTTTTCCAGGCCTACTCCCAGCATTACTGCTGGTCTGCTACTGCCCTAGTCACAGTTATGGCTCTGGCCCAAGAACCCTGGAGGGCAGTCTTTTGCTGTCAGGACTGGGGTTGCTGGTCCTACAGCCATTCTTCATGGCTGAGCCGCCTGTCCCTCCACTGCCTCACTTACAAAAAGGATGATTGTGGGCCCTTTGGGATATATAGTATATAGCACTTTGACCCAGATAGGGCAGTAGGTTAGGCAGTGCTATATAAACCTCTTGCGAGTCTAGACACCCATCTGCCCTGACAGCAGGTGACCATGGCAGCCACACTGTTATACTGGGCATATACTAATCTGGGTGGTTTCTGGTCTCTTAAGGACAGATGTGACTGGGGAATACAAATGAGCACAGGATTACTTTAGGTTGCACTGCAAGGAACACTTATCACACACTGGTAGCGATGGAAATGTACAGCAGGACCTATCATTAGCACCACATGTACTGCGGACCTGGTGCTGGACGCCCATCCTAACCCTTAGGGTGAACACAGAACCTGCACAATGGCATGGTCTGTGGCTACTCTGTGTCAGTATCATGCACTGTCAGTTCTTCCTACCAAGCTGAGGTACTGGAGAAGTGCATACTCCATTTGGTGATCAGCTGTAGACTGCTGTTCTGCATGTGCATTGCATCATGGGTACTGGTGGGGTTACCCTATCCTGGCACACATAGCAGACATTTTGTGCGGTGACCTGCAGTCTTTCTGTATCCAGCCATTTGTGTGAAACAAGCCATAGAGGTATAGCCTACGGGTTAGTACAATGACATTCTAGGCAGTGGTCATGGGTTCAATTCCTCTTTGTTCTCTCTTTTTATGCCTGTCCTACTCAAATAATTTTCATGCCTTTAACAGTCATATCTTTGCAGATCTGTGCTGCCAGCCCATAACACCCTCACCACAGTTGCCAACAATCCTTCAATCCATCTATCTGCGTCTGTCAGCTGTGTAGAGTCCTGTCTTCTTGTGCAGGCTGCTACCCCATGTCCTGCACTGGTACCCTTTTCTGCATTGCGGCTCTTCGCGCTTGCCTCGCCTGTACCTGATCTGCATGGCACCACTATTCCTCTGTCCTCCTATCATTGTAACTATCCTGCCACCTCTGCCTCCACTGGGGGACATGTATTCCCATCCTCTGCCACCCACTGTCATTGCAGTGCTTCACATTGCCAACACCCTGTGCATCGGTACAGCTGCCTCCAACATGTTTGTCCACTTTACTGGCAGCCACATAGGATGCCCACAGATGTGGCAGGTCCATCAGCTCCCAGCTCTCCTTCCTTCAATCACTTGTTCATTGCCTTTCCTCGGTGCTCTATCCAGTGTTAGGGTTAAATCTGGTTTTATGCCCTAAAGTTCATGCATGTCAACTTGTTGCACCTTGTAGCCCTTAGGGCACCTTAACTTAGGGCACCATAACATTGTTAGGACACCTTAACCTAAGGTGCCTGCTAAGGTGTCTTAACCTAGGGTGCCTTATAAGGTGCCTTAAAATAAGGCACCTTATAGCCCTTAGGGCACCTTAGGTTAGGGTGCCTTATAAGGCGCCTTAACCTAAGGTGCCCTAAAAGATGCCTTATAAGGCATCTTAGCTTAAGGTGCCCTATAAGGTGCCTTATAAGGCGCCTTAGCCTAAGGTGCCTTAACCTAAGGTGCCCTATAAGATGCCTTATAAGGTGCCTTAACCTAAGGCACTTTAAAGCCCTTAGGATGCCTTGCATTATGGTGTCTTGACCAAAGGTGCCGTGACTTAAGGCGCGTTAATGCAAGGCACCCTAAGAGCTGTAAGGTGCCTTAACCTAAGGAGTGTTACTTCATGGCACCTTACAGCCCTTAGGGCACCTTGTCAGCCTTAACGTGCCCTGCTTGTCAGCTTAACATGCAATGTCTCGTTAACGTGCGTTAAACAGCCAAGGCGCCCTTTAACGCATGTTAACGGGACATTGCTACCTTTATGCTGGAACGCCCCCTGCCGCCCACTGCCTTATATGGCGTCGGTAACATTAACACTGCACTTTTCGCCGGTGACATTACCGCCGCTTAGTAAACATACTCCTTAGTAAACATGCCTTTAGGTTCTATCTTGAAGTCCTCCTCTCCATTCTGCTCTTCTCTCAGGATTCTGACTCTAGTAGTCCTCTTCTTTATAGTCTTATTGGAAATCATTTGGTTAATCCTCTTGGCTCCTCTATCTTCTTACAAGCAGATTCCATGAATCCAGACGGACACTTATTTAATAATTATCCCAAAACAGGCTTTAGCAAAAGAAGAGTTCAAACGTCCTGGAGTCAAAATTCTTGCCACACATCCTCTCCCCAGACTCTTTGTTGATCACAGGCTCTCCTTTGTCCATCCAGCTTCACTTTTCAGTGAGAAGATGCGTAAATCTTTCAGTCCCTCTCTATTCTGTCCTGGGCCTAAGTCAGCATCTGGAAACCCCACGGATAGGAGAGCTCTGAGGCTACATAGTCAGCTGAGTACAAAGGAGGATAAAAGAAAAAAAAATCCTCTCTCTGTGATGTCTCACTTTGGGATCCCCTTTGGATTACTCTTCATTTACCCCAAGACTGAATTAGTGCATGGGATCCACTCTCCACAAGGCATGAGTACCTCAGCCTGTTTCTGGGAAGCACAAAGAGGAGCATGGGAATTGAATTCTAAGCTCCACCCCTCTAGAGACACCAGTACTTGTTCTGCTATTTAAAAGCTGCTCACTGCAGTGCATGTCTGGCAGGGGCATGACCTAAAGAGCAGAATATGCTCTTTAGCATGCATCTTCAAATGGACTGATCCAGGATGGATTATGGATTAAGGCTGAATAGAATTTAGGTATGATTGCTAATTCTGTGTTTCTTGCCTGTGACGGTAGATATTAGGAAAAAGTTGCAATTTCTGACTAACTTTGAATATTTTTTTCTCTTCCAGTCATTTGCCCTCCCAATAATAGTATCTTGCATTCCCCTCATTCTTGGAATAAAAGGGGAGGTCTGGCAGCTATATTTAAATATTTTTTACATATTGTAAAATTGGAAATCAATGACATGGAAAACTTTACTTTTAAATTGGATGTGGATTTTAAATGTGACATTTTTATTGATGTATCGAGCACCTGGTAATTGAGAAGTAGTAGCTGATCAACTGATGACTGTTGTTGTTAGGTGCCGTTGAGTTGGTGTCGACTCACGGTGACCCTCTAGATAGTTGACCTAAACTGTGTTTCGCCATCAATCAGGCAGCTCATTGTTCATAGAGTAGCACACATAGCTGCTGTTATTTTATCAATCCATCTCATTGCTGGCCTTCCTCTTTTGTGTTGACCTTCCACCTTGCCAAGCATTATATCTTTCTCTAACAATCCCTCTCATCACATGATGTGTCCAAAATATGAAAGTTAAAGTCTTGTCCTCTGAGCTTCTTTAAAAAGGTTAGGTTTGATTTCCTCTAGTACTGACTGGTTTGTTCTTCAGGCAGTCCATGATATACACGGTATTCGTCGCCAGCACCATAATTCAAAGATATCAATTTTCTTCCTATCTTTTTCACTGTCCAACTTTCAAATCTATATGATGTTATTGAAAATACCATGGCTTGGACAAGTTGAATCTTTATATGGAGAGAGACATCTCTGCTCTTGAGAATCTTGTCTAGGTCCTTCATAGCCATTCTGCCAACAGCAATGCATCGTCAGATTTCTTGACTGCTTGTCCTTTCGTTATTGATTGTTGATCCAAGTAAGTTAAAATTGTCAACTATTTCAATTTCTTCTCCATCAATGATGAATTTATTGATTTTGCCAGTTGTCAGGATCTTTGTCTTCTTAACTTTAAGGAGCAGGCCCATTTTAAGACTATGGTGTATGTTTACTAAACTGCGGTAATGTCATTTGCGTTAGGTTCTGCGGTAAAGGTAGAGATGCCCATATAAAGGCGTGGGCATTGCATTGTTACAACAAGCTGTAGCAGCTAATGCGCGTTACAAGGCACCTTGTAAAGCACCTTGTAAGGCTCCTTATAAGGCGCCTTGTAGGGTGCCTTGTAAGGTGCCTTATAAGGTGCCTAGTAAGGTGCCCTGTAAGGTGCCTCATAAGGCGCCCTATAGGGCCTCCTAGGCTAAGCGCTATATTAGGCACCCTTGGACAAGGCACCGCAGAAGGCACCCTGGGCTATGGAACCATAGGTTAAAGTGGCCTAACAAGGTTATGGTGTCCTACGTTAGTGTGCCCTAGGGACTGCAAGGTGCCTCAGGATGACATGCATGATCTGTGCGGAAAAGAGACAGATGTAGCCCTAACACTAGATAGAGCACTCAGAAAAGGCAATGAACAGGTGAGTGAAGGAGGGAGAGCTGGGAGCCACTGGACCTGCCATATCTGTGGGCATCCCATGTGCCTGCCAGTACTGATGACAAACATGGTGGGGCAGCTGTACCACAGCACAGGGTGTTGGCAATGTAAAGTACTGGAAAAAAAAGTTGGTGGCAGACGATGGGAATACATGTCCCCCAGTGGAGGCGGAGGTGGCAGGATAGTTACAATGATGGGTGGACAGAGGAGTGGTGCCATGCAGATCAGGCACAGGCAAGGCAAGGCAAGCATGAAGAGGCGCAATGCAGGAAAGGGTAACAGTGCATGACATGGGGTGGCAGCCTGCACTGGCAAACAGGACTCTACACAGCTGACAGACGCAGATAGATGGATCGAGGGAATGTTGGCAATTGTGGCGAGGGTATTATGGGCTGGAAGCACAAATCTGCAAAAATATGACCACTGCAGGCATGCACACTATTTGTGTAGGACAGGCATGAGAGGAGAGAATAATGAGGTACTGAACCCATGAACACTACCAAGAATGGCATTGTATTAACCAGTAGACTATACCTCCATGGTGTATGTCACAGCAATGTCTGGGTACAGAAGGACCGTAGGTCACCGCACAAACTGTCTGCTCTGAGTGCCAGGATAGAGTAACCCCCACCAGTACCCATGATGCAATGCACATGCTGAATAGCAGTCTACAGCTGATCACCAAATGGGGTCTGCACCTCTCCAGTACCTCAGCTTGGAAAGACAAACTGTCAGTGCGTGATACTGGCACAGAGTAGCTACAGACCATGCCATTGTGCAGGTTCTGTGTTCACCCTGAGGGATAGGATGGGTGCCCAGCACTAGGTCCGCAGTACATGTGGTGCTAGAGATAGGTCCTGCTGTACATCCCCATCATTACCAGTGTGTGACAGGTGTTCCTTGCAGTGCAGCCAAAGGTAATTTGGTGTCCATCTGTATCCTGCAGTCACATGTGGTCCTGTGGGACCAGACACCAGCCAGATTGGTGTGTACCCTGTGTTAGGGTCTGGCTGACATGGGCAGTTGTTATCAGGGCAGAGGGGTTCCTAGAATTGCATGAGGTGCGTGTAGCAGTGCCTTTATAGGTCACAGTGATAGACACTACATACCCCAAAAGGCCCACATCACCCTTTTTGTAGGTAAAGAACAGGTGCCCCGCCCCAGGGAAGCAACCTCCATCCTGTTTGTATGAGACAGCCCTCCAGGGTTGGTGGGCCAGAGCCAGACCAGCAGCAATGCTGAGGTTAGGTCTGGAAAACCCCAACTACCACCCACCACTGTCTGCCAGTCACCAGCAGAAAGCACAGTCAGACTACCTTATAGGTGTTCTGACCAGGCACAGTGTAATTGCAGATGGCCCACCATCCAGTCCATAGTGCATGCTCACAGAAGAACTATGTGCCGCAAGCAGGCATCTCAGCGATTGGAACCCCAGCAGTGGAGAACACAAATATATCACTGGAGGCAGATAATGTAGAGCGCTATGTGGGAACCTAGACTTGCCATGGTCACTGCTCGGTCAGAGTGAGTGCCCTCCCAGCATGCCATGATGTGACCACCCTGTCCATGCAGGTGGTGGTCAGGCACTACAGTGTCCCAGCCATTGCCCCACACCCTGTGAAGATGCATCCTGCCCAATCTGCCCTGTCCGGGCCATACCCAAAATACCTTGCTCCTCATTATGCACCTATTCAGGCTAACGCTAGTAACAGTGGGACATTTTGGGCCCAGTGAAGGGTGGGCAGCCACAGAACAATGGATAGACATACACACATGCTCACTCCTATTGCAACATTGTACAAAGATAGGGGTGGTTGGCAACCCTGCCCGCCACACTGGTCCTGATCACAGTGCCGACATTGCTAAACTGTGCAGGGGGTAGTAGTAGTGCTCTGGTAATAACTTCAACTCAATGCTGGGGCCAACAGCCTGACTCTCCATGCATCTTTGGATTGTGGAGCCTGTGTGGGTGGATGTTTGTACCCCTGTTTGCCGCTGCTTTGGGCTTTGCACATGTTGCTGTTGTATCTGCATTGTAGGGTAAAACATAGGGACATGCTCTGCAGGAACCACAGCTGGGGCTTGAACCTGTGACCCTCTGCTTCTGGACACACTGGCTGGGTGTATTGCACCACACTGTTGCCACAGATGCACAATAGTCCCTGGGGCTACCTGTACTTTTCCTCAGCCAGACTTTGTATGTTGCACTGCACACCATGTACTGTACAGGGCATGACCTAGGTCCACTGCAGGGAGGTGGCACTGCCCCCTCCAGCACGAGCACACCCCCTCCTGCCAAGCTGACATGGCCATTTGCTCTCGGTGCTGGTAGTGCGCAGTCCCAGGCCATCCACTGTGTAGGTACGCGCTCGCCTAGGGAGCGGATCCCGGGTGGGGGGGCATACATGGACATCCTCACATCCCCCCCATCACTGCCTACCAATATTATGTCCCTTCCACATGGGGGCGGGATGGCTGGGGGGATGTCAGGTCAGTGCCCTTGCAACTATTGGCTAGGGTGAACCAGGTAGCTATAGGTGGATTGTGTTTGGCCTTGCTCAGCTGCTGTCTTGCTGATTTCCGGTTTCTATGTTCCTATGTGCCACCTAGGCACCTGCCTGGTCCACCCTATGCCCCAGCTGCCCATGCTACATGTCTCGCCTGCAGCCCCCTATGCCCCATTTGCACCATCGCCATAGTGGTCATTCATACTTTGGCACTATGGTGTTGCTGAAAATGGAGCACTACTATCACTTTTCTTGGGCTCCCTGCCTAGGCTGTACATTGCTGACACTTAAATGGTTTCTCTCTCCTGCAAATGTGCATCTAACGGCAGGTTTTCATTCGCGGTAGGATTCAGCCCTTCAGTTCAATGCGTTAGTGTGAAAGGAGCTTCTCCCCACCCACTCTCCGCCCATTGACCACTTCTCTCCGCCCTCTCTCCACCTTCTGCGGTGTTTACCGCGGCCAGGGACGTTAACGATCGTTAAGTAACGTTAATGCCTGTTAATGTTACATACTGCGCGTTAACGTTACCTAACGATCGTTAACGTTACATAACGCGCGGTATGTAACGTTACCGCAGTTTAGTAAACATACCCCTATGTTCCTTGATCTTGAGAAGCAAATGTTTTAGATCGTCTTCACTTTCAGCCAGTATTGTATTAAATAAAAATAAATAAATAAATCATCAGCATAGCTAAGGTTGTTGATGAGTCTTCCGCAAATCTTCACACCTCAGTTGTCTTCGTACACTCCTACTTCTCTGATGATTTGTTCGGCACATAAATTAAAGAGGTAGGTGGGTTGAATGCAGCCTTGTCATACAAATTTGCTGACTTTAACTGTTTCTTCTTGATCAATGTAAAGGTTGTGCAAGAGAACTATCAGGTGTTCTGGTATACCCATGCTTCTTAATGTGGCCCAGAGTTTCTCATGGTTTACAAAGTAGTCAAAAAAACACATATGGATATTCTTTTGGTATTCCTTTGTCTTTTCAATGATCCATCTCACATCCGCAATGATGTCTCTCATTTCTTATCCTTTCCTGAACCTGTTTGCACATCAGGCAGTTCTATTTGCAGGTATGGTTGTAGTCTCTGCTGAATGATCTTAAGTAGAATCTTGCTGGCATGTGGGATCAGAGCAATTGTGCAATAATTTCCACAATTAGTCGGATCACCTTTCTTCAGTATTGGTATAAACGCAGATCTTTTCCAGTCAGTTGGTCATGAATTTGCCTTCCAAATTTCCCTGAAGAGCCTTGTAAGTATAGTAACAGCTTCATCCGATTGCTGTAATACTTCAGTGAGAATGCCATCAATGTCTACTGCTTTGTTCTTTGATAAGACTTTCAATGCTGCTTCGACTTCTTCTTTCATCAGCAATGGTTCCTGATCATAAGATACAGGTTGAAACGGCTGTTGGTCCACTTGATCTTTATGCTACAATGACTCTGTATATTCTTTCTCCTTTTCTTGATCTTTTCAGCATCATTCAACATGGATCCTTGAGCATCTTGTAGCATTCCAAGTCGAGGCTGGAATTTTTTCTTTAACTCTCGTAGCATCAGGAAAGACGATCTTGTTCTTCCTCTATTAGTTTCTGATTCTATTTCCTTGCATGCATCATTGTAGTAGTTCTCCTTGTCTTCTCTTGCTGCACATTGGAAATCTCTGTTGAGTTCTGCAATTCCCTCTCTTTCTCCTCTGGCTTTAGCTTCTCTGCGTTTCTGTGCAATTTTCAAAGTTTCTTCATTTTGGCCATTTTTGCTTTTTCACCATTTATAGAGACTTCTCGCTTTCTTCCAATACAACTTTCTTGATGTCATCCCATAACTCTTCTGGAACTGTGTCATTTGTATCTAAACAAGCAAATCAATTTTGCAGGCAATCTTTAAATTCCAGTGGTATATTCTCAAGGTCATATTTTGCTACGTTAACGAGTGGCTTGCTCTTTTTCAACTTTAGCTTAAGTTTGCATACTAGTAGTTGGTGATCTGTACCACAGTCAACTCCAGGTTTTGTTGATGTTATTGAGCTTTTCCATCGTTGTCTTCCACAAATGTAGTCAATTTGATTTTTGTACAATCCATATGTACAGTTGGTGCTTGTGTTGCTGGAAAAAGGTGTTTGAGATGAATAGGTCATTTGTCTTGCAGAATTCTATCAGTCTTTCTCCAGCTTCATCTGTTGCCAAGTCCATATTTTCCAATCACTTTGCCTTCTTCTTTGTTGCCAACTTTTGCATTCCAGTCACTCATGACTATCAGGATATCCTGTTTGCAAGTTCTGTCAATTTCAGCTTGTAATTGTTCATATAACTCATCAACCTCTTCCTCTTCTGCACTGTTGTTGGGGCATATACCTGAATTATAGTTGTGTCGATAGGCATTCCTTGTAGATTAATAGAAATTAAGCATTCACCGACTACACTAAATTTCATTGCAGTTCTTGCAAGTTTCTTCTTTATTATAAATGCAACACCATTTCTTCTTTGTCTTTCATTTCCAGCATAGTAGACCATGTGATCATCAGATGCGAAGTGCTTGATGCCAGTCCATTTCAATTCACTGACACCCTATAGATTGAGTTGTACAAGTTCCATTTCATTCTTGACCACTTCCAACTTCCCTTGGTTCATGCTTCATACGTTCCATGTCCCAATATATAAGACATCTTCACAACTTCTGACTCTCACTTCATGCGCAGCTAAATCAGCAGTCAGATGTCTCGAGGGCTTTGATCCAATCACATCATAAATGCTGGCTTTACTCTGAGAAGTCTTCAGCTCATCCCCAGTAGCCAGCTGAGTGCCTTCCAACCTGGGGGTCTCATCTTCCAGCCCTATAATACAATTTGTTTTGTGACTATCCATTGGGTTTTTGTGGCAAGATACAGAAGTAGATTTGTCAGGCCTTTCTTCTGCGCAGATAATTCTAGCGTTGTTGCAGTTGTCACAGAAATGTAATCCTCCGCCGCCAACACTGTCCCATTCTGCTGCTGCCCAGATGGTGGTTTATCTTAGTCTGGCACCTCAGCTGAGACCTGTCTATCTTGGGAGACCCTGGCAGTAGTTAAGCTACCAATAGCTTAGATCTCAGCATCACTGATGCATACAAACCCTCAAAGCACGACAAGCTGCAAACCAACTGATTAGTGTATTATGCAATTTGCTGTAATACATCAGCATATCCCATTAGGTGATTTGCATCTTTATCTGGAGGATAGTACTGATCAGGCAGCAAATTATTTTCTTTTTTTACGCAGAGTTTGAATTTATTAAAGTTTAAAGAGGACCCCATGTGCTTAAGATTCCATCTGCTAGATGCTATATTCTTTTTTCTGAAGGATGTGGCAACAACTATGGTTAACCATGTGAAGGTGGATTTTAGAAAAGTCATTTATGAGGTTGCTGTGATGTCTAAGTACAAATGTCTGCAATTCCATGTCAGTCTTAAAGGAGAGGATAGGCATGTGTAAATCCGATGTAAAATCAACATCTCTCTCCCTCTTAGGCTAGACGTGTGTGTCAAATAAAACCAGGAAACAGAGGTACACACGGGAATGGGCATACAAATGCCACAGGAGACACTGTTTTAGAAACATGCACCTGTGAAAAATCGACAAAGGAGCCTGGCGGCTTGCAGGTGTGTGTGCCCATACTTCAGAATATGTACGTGTGTCCTGGACATCTTGCTGCTCTTCATCTGTTATAGAAAAGCAATGTTTACTGCAGTAACTTGTGGAGAGGGAGATAAAAACTTGAGGGGAAGGGCAATCTGAAACAAGCACTTTCTTAAAACCTAAATGTGCGGGAGATCAGGTATAAATACCAACCTGGATAATTTCCATCGCCCACGTGCAAAAAAATCAGAGATAAACATGTATCTTGTTGCTCCATCCAAACCACACCCCTGACATGCCACCATGTGGCTAAGACATGAACGGAACAAACGCTTGTAAAATCAGACCTTTCTAAAATTGCTGTTTGGATGTAGATGTGATTTCTACATGAGAGTAGTTGTATTCATGTGTGCAAATCACAAATGGGACTTCTAAAATAACCCCATATGGGCCCGATCCAGGAAGGCAAATAGCAGTGCTGTATGTTCCAATGGGACGTCCAGCCCTGCTATCCAACCTCAACCCATTCCACCTCCTTGCCCCACTGCATATACAGAGCCGCTGTGTGTGCTGCGGGGGATGGGGCAGCACGGGGGCAGAGAGTGGGTGGAGCATGGCTGGGCCCTACTCCTGGACATATAGGGTCAATTCTGGTGACAGCCCTGTATGTCCGGGGATCACCAGGGGGATGCCCTACTTATTCCATTTCTGAAGTGGAATTAGCATGGGGCGCCCCTTCAATCCTTCCTGGCAGCCCCCTCCCCCAGAGCCCAGCAGCCCTCGCCTGGAGCAACAGGGCACCCACGGTGAGTCCCCACCGCCCGATCTGGGCCTTGACTGCCCTCGTTGAGGGTCGGGCAGCGGGGTGACAGGGAGGGCACTGTGGCGGTCACATCAGCATGCAGGGTGGACATCTCTGCCAGTATGCAGGAGAACACCGGGCCATCTAAGGGCCCGATCCTGCACCCAAGGGTATGTCTGGCTCCCACTGTACAGAATCAGGTCCTAATGGGCCCATCCTGCTCCGGGCTGTCCAGATGGCCCAGACGTGCCCCTTGTGGAATCGGGCTTTATGCCTCTTATGTTCTTGTCTGGTCAAATTATTATTCCTTATGTTTTACTTTGAATTTGGTTGCTAGGCAGAAAATTACTTTTGCAGATAAGAAAATGATTATGAGAAATAAAGTCAGTCCTGCAAAGTTATGGGAGCAAGTTGTTCCTTACCTCAGATACTTCCATTTCAGCATCTGATAAGGTGATATCATGCAGCCACCAATACTTCAGAAATTTTGCCATGTCCGCCCCCCCCCCCCCCCCCCCCCCCCCCCCCCCCCCCCCCAATTATTGCTCTCCCTATTGTATGACCTGGGCATCTCAGGTAAAGTTCTAGGGTGGTTTTTAGGATTTTTGTCTAGTTGAATTTATCAGGTAAATTGGCAGGGAGACCTATCTGAGGCTTAATATATCAACTGCTGTCTTCCGCAGGGCTCTCCCTTATTGCCCATAATTTTTAATGTTTTCTTAAGATCTTTTAATTTAAGTATTATAAGTGTTTTTAGTTATTCCTATACAGACAACATTATAGTTGTCATTCCATTTCAGGATTTGCGGCATGCACTTATGAATTGCTAAATTTCTGCTTTAGGAAAGTTGAACATTAGAGTTAAGTGCAAATAAAACTAAACTATTATGTGTAATCCCAGTCCTACGGTTACAGGGCAAGCCATGCCCAGGGACCGAGTCACAGCAGTATTTCTTCCAAGAGTTTCTTCCATTTCTTCACGGAGCTAATGCACATTCTTATTCAACAGGGATCAGATTCTCCACGAGGAAGGGAAATCCCTTAAAGGCCCTTGGCGCATAGTAAAGGATGCTCTTGACACTGAATTGGGCGCTCTAGTTCTCTTTGCTATCAAATCAAATAATATCTTGTTATTTCTCTTTTGTAGCAAATACACAAAGCTTGGTAACATGGATTGTATCACCTTAGATATTTGTGTCTGGGAGCCCAATCTGACTGCTTGGCTACTCTGCAATAATCAGAGGATTCCCTTAATGAGCTTCCAGGGCACTTAGCAGACACCAAAGTATCTCTCCTCATTGGGACCTCTTTCTTACTACAGCACTCAGAAGCAATTTTCCCACCATATCTTCTCCGTAACGCAAGGTCCGTTCTAATATTGTAGACTCCTCTTTAAGCTTGGGAGCAGGCCAGCATCTCCAATCTCTCTTCCACATTCAAGCAGAGGGGTGGATAAACCTCTGACTGGCTCTCACTCTTTACATGTCGACAAGTTTAAGAATCAAGAGATGATTCCACACTGGACACAAATAAAATAAAAGGTGACCCAAGACAAAGTCTCTGTGCACACCAATACCAAAATCTACTTCTCTGCCAAAAGGAAAACCACAAGCCACACCTTACATCCAGTTCACTGGGACTATGGGGCAGTTAGAACCAAAGCAGCTATCCCACAGAGGGGATGCCACAACAAGATGGCATGCATCTACTGCTAAGGAATGGTCCCTCACACAAAACATGTTGGCACATTTAGCATCATGTTTAGCACATTTAGTCCCACAGGTGCTCCTTGTGGTCTTGGGCAAGCCACTTAACCCTCCATAGCCCATGTTCCCTGTAAAATAGTTCTCTGTGTGCTGTGCTTTCCTGTCTAATCAATGTATTTATACCTAAAAAAATTTCCTGTCAAGATTTGACAATTTCCAATCTGTAATCAAAAACCGCTGCTGATCGCTGGAAGTAGCGGTATACAAAATGTATACTAAATAAATAAAATAAATAAATACTTACATATAGGGAGGGGGGAATTATAATAAATGCCAGAAGAGGGTCCCTTTATTGATGAAGAGAGGATCTCCCTTTTGAACTTGCTCAAATTATTGGGGATTTTTTTGATTGAAATTGTACTTTTGAAACTCAGATAGAGTTTCTGGACAAGAAAGTCTTTTGTAAGCTTTGTCTTTACGCCAAATAAGACTTCATTTGGAGGAGGAGAATTTACCCAATCAACTGTACTAATACAATTTGATTATTGTAATATACCATACGTGAGGGTGACAAGAAAGTGACTGAGTCGGCTTCAAGTTCTGCAGAATGTATCTGCACCTGAGGTGAAAGTAGAGGCCTGGACTCCTCCAGGCCCTCCATGGTTCGGTCCTGGGCCCGGCACCATTCAATGTATTTCTGAGTAATATTGCTGAAGGACTGCATGGAAAAGTCTGTCTTTTTGCAGATGACACGAAAATTTGCAACAGAGTGGACTCCCCTGAGGGAGTGGATAACATGAGGAAAGATCTACAAAAGCTGGAAGAATGGTCTAATGCTTGGCAGTTAAGATTTAATGCAAAGAAGTGCAGTGTCATGCACTTGGGAAGCAGAAATCCAGATGAAATGTACACGATAGGGGGAGAGAGATTGGTGTGCACGGACCAGAAGAAGGACCTTGGTGTGATTATTTCTGCAGATCTCAAGGTGGAAAAACAGTGCGACAAGGCGGTGGCAAAGGCCAGGAGGATGTTGGGTTGCATGCAAAGAGGAATTACCAGCAGAAAGGAAGAGTTGCTAATGTCACTGTATAAGTCACTGATGAGGCCTCACTTACTGTGTTCAGTTTTGGAGACCATGGGGTATGTTTACTAAACAGCGATAACGTCGCAGCGGTGCAGTTAGCATGCGATACGTAATGTTATCGCGTGATACGTAATGTTATCGCATACTAAAGTAACATTATCGTGCGATAGCGTGAGGTTTCGCATGATAACGTCACCTGCGGCATTAAGGCACACAGAGGGTGGAGTAAGGCTCCCCAGAGGGTGGAGAGAAGGGGTCAATGGGCGGAGAGTGGGCGGGGAGAGGCTCCAGGCACACTAACGCTGTGAAATGAAGGTCTGAAAATTAACGCCAGTGAAAACCTCGTGTTAGAGGCACATTTGCTGGAGAGAGAAACCATTTCAGTCAGCAATGTACAGCAAAGGCAGGGAAACCAAGATAGGTGATAGTAGTGCTGCATGAGCAGCAACAGCATAGTGCCTAAGTACGGGGCACTACGGTGAGGCTGCAAATGGGACACAAGGGGCTGTAGGTGGGACATGCAGTGGGGAAGCTGGGGCACAAGGTGGACTAGGCAGATGCCTAGGTGGCACATAGAAATGCAGAAACTGCAAATCAGCAGGCCAGCAACTGACCAAGATCAAACATGCCCACAAATGTGTGTCCCACAGTGTCCCAGGGGACAGTACCCGGCAGGAACCCCAAAGGGCATATAAAATTGACAGGCGGTGCCGGGGGGAAGCACAGATGTCTATGTAGGCACCCCTACCCCAGATCCCACACCATAGGCGGCTGCCTACCTGCACACTGGATGGCCTAGGACTACGCACCATCAGCATCACCGGCATAAGGGCATGTCAGCATGGCAGTGGAGGGGTGCTGGTGGTGGAGGGGGCAGTGGCATCTGCACACAGCAGACCAATGCCAAGTCCTGTTCAGGTGGGTGGCATGCAGTGCAACAGACAAGGTCTGTCTGAAGAACAGACATGGTGTCCCCAGGAAATGACATGCTTCTGTGGCAACAGTTTGGTGCAGTACACATAGCCAGTGTGTTCAGGGGCAGAATGTCACAGGTTCACGTCCCAGCTGTGGCTTCTGCAGACCTCATCCCTATACTTTACCCTACAGAACACATACACCATAAACATGTGCACTCCCTAGAGCAGGAGCCAACAAGGGCACAAACACCCACACCCACAGGCCCCACTATCCATATCCTCATGGAGAGCCAGGCTTTTGTGCCCTGCATGGAGCAGCAGCCACCACTGCTACCACCTGCATACCTCAGCAATGCCGTCATAAACATGGATACACCCTCCATATATATCAAAAGGATGCTATGATGAACGTCAGATAACAGATCCTACATTAAACACAAATAGTTAACAGAGATTCATCATAGCAACCTTTCTGATATATGTGAAGTATGTTTCCTTTCTGTTTGTTGTCTGACAGTGTTTACCACCCCGGAGAGTGATCATAACAGTATTGAGTACCTTAGCAATGCCTGCACTGTGCCCAGGACTGGTGCCAGGGCTGCCAACCACCTCTATCTTTGCACAATGCTGAAATAGGTGAGGAAGTGTGTGTATGTCTATCCAGTGTTTTGTGGCTGCCTGCACCTTACTGAGCCCACAATCCTTACACTGTTTCCAGCGTTAGCCTGCCAATGTGCATAATGAGGAGCAAGGTACTGTGAGAATGGCCCAGACAGGGCGGTCTGGGCAGGATGCATCTGCGCAGGGCATAGGGCAATGGCTGGGACATTGTAGTGCCCAACCACCACTTGCACGGACAGGGTGTCCACAGCATGTCATGCTGGGAGGTCAGTCTCACCCTGACTGAGCAGCGACCATGGCATGTCTAGGTTCCCACATAGTGCTATGCAGTGTTTCTCTCTCATGATATCTATGGGTTCTCTTTTCTGGGGTACAATCACTGACATACTTGCTTGGTGTGTGTGTGTGCTTACATCCCACTTTTGGGTGCACACAGTTCCTACAGAAACATGTACTAATTAGCAGACTGTCTGCAGTTAGCATGTGTATGGCTGGAACACCTTGCAGAGTGTAGTGGGTGAAGACTGAATGTGCCCTCTGCTGGTGAATGTCAGATGGGGGGGAAGTGCAGCTGAGCTTTTCCAGGCCTACTGCCTGTCTGCCAGTGCCCTATGTGATACGTAAAGATCTGCATTCACTGTCCTGGAGGGTGCCTATTCCACAGCAGGACTGTGGTGGTTGGTCCCTTCTACTGCCTCTGATGTAGAGTATGGATCTGTTGCTGGGAGATCCTGTCCCCCACCCTGACCCAGTGTGGGCAGGTTGGGTGGTGCTACATAATCCGCTTTTGGGTCCACACACCACCCTTCTCCTATAACATGTGACCATGGCAACCACACAGGATATGCACTATTCTGGTGCATCGTAGCCCGTAAGGGCTAGACATGACTGGGAAATATAGATGGACACAGGTGTATTCTAGGGTGTGTCTATAGGGACTACCTGTCACACATTGGCACTGATGGGGATCTGGAGCACAGCCTATCCCAGCCAAGCCAGGTGCTGCAGACTTGGTGCTGGGGACCCCACCTAACCCTCAGGGTGAGCACAGGAACCACACAATGTCATGGTCTGTAGTTACTCTGTGCCAGTAACACACACAGTCAGTTCCCCCTACCAGGCCGAGGTGCTGCAGAGGCGCATATCCCATCCTGTGATCAGATATAGACTGCTGAGTTGCATGTGCAGTGCATCATGGGTACGGGTGGATTCACCCTATCGTGGTAACCACAGCAGACAGTTTGTGTGGTGACCTGCAGTCTTTCTGTAGCCAGCCAGCATTGTTTGGAAAGGTATAGAGATGTAGCCTACTGGTTACTGCAATGACTGTGGAGGCAGAAGTCATGGGTTTGATCCCACAGTGGTGTGCTTTAATAAGGCTTTTCCTTTGAATTTACATCTGTGCTGCCAGCAAGAACACTCTCACAGTGCCGTAACCTAAGGTGCCTCATAAGGCGCCCTATAGGGCACATTATAAGGTGCCTTGGCATACAAGGCACTTTATAATGTGCCCTATGGAGCGCCTTAGGTTACGGCACTGTGAGGATGTTTTTGATGGCAGCACAGATTTAAATTAAAAGAAAATGCCTCAGACAGCCTTCTTAAACAACACCACTGCAGGATTGAACCCATGACCTCTGCCTCTACAGTCATTGCAGTAGCCAGTAGGCTACATCTTTATAGCTTCCAACACAGCGCTGGCATGAACTTTGGGTTAATGCGCGTTAACGAGCCAAGGTGCTCACTATCGCGTGATACAGATTCCTTGCTTCCTTCCCTCCAGAACGCCCACTACCTTATATGGCATTCTTCACATTAACGCTGCAACTAGCGCCGGTAACATTAGGACGGTTTACTAAACATACCCCCGTATCTTAGAAAGGATATATAAAGACTGGAAACTGTTCAGAGGAAGGAGACCAAAATGATTTGGAGCCTGCGTCAGAAGCCTTATGAGAAGAGACTTGAAGACCTAAATATGTACACTCTGGAGGAGAGGAGGGACAGGGGAGATATGATTCAGACCTTTAAATACTTAAAGAGAAGTAATGAACAAACAAGCCTCTTCCATAGACGGGGAAACTGTAAAACTAGAGGGCATAACATGAAGCTGCAAGGGGGTAAATTGAAAGGCAATGTCAGGAAATACTTTTTCACTGAAAGGGTGGTGATTGCTTGGAATGCCCTTCCGATGGAAGAGGTGGACGCAAACATAGTGACAGAATGCAAAATGGCATGGGACAGACACAGTGGATCCCTTTACAGCAATAGGATAAAATCAAAATAAACTTAACTAATTTCTCAACATACTGGGGTGTCCTACACGGAGCGGTGGGTTCACCCCTAAAACAAAGACATGGGGAGGGGTGGCCTGCATGGAGCGGCAGGTGCACCTGCTCTTGCCATCTTGCTGGGCAGACTAGATGGACCATACTGGTCTTTATCTGCCGTCATTTACTATGTTACAATGCTAAATTAACTTTTAAGGGTAAGAAATGGAAGCGTGCTACACCACACTTGAAAAGCTGGCCATCACCATTTTAACTTTGCCCCAGATATTCAATGCCGAGGGCCATATCCAAGTCCCGGCATTGAATATCCAGGTTGCCCGGTTGCAATCTTGCAATCTGGTCAGCGGCAATATTCAGTGGCTGTCCTAACTGTAGCTGGTTAGGGTAACTGGGCAGCGGCTGAATATCGCCACTGCCTGGTTAACCCGTGGAGCCACCCCCACTGTGCTCCTAGAACGCCTTGGTGCTAGCCGGCTAGCATTGGGACATGCAGCGTTGGTACCGAGGGATATTCAGCGGTACCAACAGGGTACCTCAGGCCGGAGGGCCAGGGGTTCAATTCCCACCTGGGGACAGCAATCTCAGGCCGGAAGGACTGGGGTTTCTAGTCCTATAGGCACTCCTTGTGGCCTTGGGCAAACCACTTAACCCTCCATTGCCTCAGGTACACATAGACTGTGAGCCCTTTGGGGACGAGGGAATGTATCCAGTACCTGCTTATATAGTAATTGTAAACCGCTCTGATGCCCTCAGCCTGGGCGGTATATCAAGAATTGCATAAACATAAACATACTAACCACTGAATATCCCAGTGACAGCGATTAACGTGATTAGTAGTTCTGCTAACCATGTTAATCATGTTGAATATCCCCCCCCCCCCCCCCCAGTTATTTGGCTATTTTTTAAAATGGATAATCAGGATATATTTCAAGGACGTAGCCATGGAAGGCCTGCAGGAGTCCAGGCTCCTCTACTTTCACCTCCGGCCTTTCCGTGGCTTTCCCCAATTTGCAGCTATAGCATGCATGTCCCAATCCAGATCTTGCAGGTTGTACTACCTCCATGGTTTAAGACGTGTGCCTCAGCTGCAAATCGTGGAAAGAGACCTGACAGCTCCTGCTGCAGAATAGGCAAGTGCTATGGAGAAAGTGCCGATTTGTCTATTACCTCCTCAAGTTCACCCTGCACCCCCCTAAAATTGCTTTCTGGCTACACTCCTGGTATATTTAGAAGATGTTTAGTACCCGCTCTGCTTTTATTTTCTACTTTCTAGTAGGATTTTATTGTAATTTTAATTTCCTTTTTTCTTCTTTGCAATCTCTAGTTTTGTTCTTACTGTCCCAGCTGTTGTGATCTACCTTGAACTATTCAAGGTTAAGTGAAATATAAATGTAAATTATGGAAAAAGATAAGCTTCCCTCCAAAACCTTTCTATTTATAACCTCCATGAGGTCCAAGCCCCTCTCCTTGCTTTCCATGTAAGGAGTAAGGAGCCAGCTAGAAAAGTCCCTACTAGTTTTGCTTTTAGCCTGGTGCTGGGGCAGTTGGTACTCCTGCAAGCTAATCAATTACACAGAGGCACATTTTAAAAGAACCCTTAAAAACTGGGGCACTTAGCGACCCTGGGGTCACATTTATTAATTTTTACAACATAATATTTGATGGAATCATCTTTATCTGCCATCTCTTAATTCAAATGCACTACTATAATCTTTACCACCACACCTCTGTCGGGGTATTCTAACTTTCCAATTTGGCCAACATCCTTTGAAGACTGACGATACCTAAGTTCAAACCATGCATTCATGAGTGACTGTTGGCTTTCCACATTTAACTCGTTCAAAAATTGTTCTATTCCCTTTTTAAATGTCATTGCCAGCAGCCTTGTTTCATCCTGGATAAGGTGGAGTCCATCCTTCTAGAATAGGCTTTCCCTTTCCTAAAGGGTTGCCCAATTCCTAACAAATCTAAAGCCTTCTTCTTTGCACTATTGTCTTATTACACATTGGAGCTTAGCCTCCCTATTGGGTCCTATGTGTGGAACAGGGAACATTTCTGAGAAGGCTTGCCTGGAATTTCTGGATTTCAACTTCTTACCTAAATGCATAAAATTGGCTTTCACAATTTCCCTTCTGCACCTTCCTGTGTTGTTGACACACACATGTACCATCATAGCTAGCTCCTCTCCAGCACTCTCCAAAATCCTATCTAGGTGACTCGTGAGGCCCGCTATTTGTGCACTAGGAAAGCATGTTACCAAGTGATTCACGTGCCCACCGGCCACCCAGTTATCTATATTCCTAATGACTGAATCACCAGCTACGACAGCAGCATTCACCCTTTCCTCTTGGATACACTTCCTCAGTGTGATTAAAAAGAATGATATGGTTTCCCTAAAGAAAGACTGGACAGGTTAACCCTCTTCAGTTTGGAGTACCAAGATGAGGGAACACGTCATAAAACAAAGAGAAAGCACATTTAAAACAAACCAGAGAAAGTATATTTTCACATACATACAATTAAGCTATATAATTTGCTGCCAAAAGATGTGGTGAAGACAGTTATCATAGCTGGGTTTAAAATGGCTTTAGACAAGTTCATGGAGAAAAAGTCCATAAACCATTAGTAGTATAATGGGTACACTACTTGTCAAACTGATTGACAGGTGAGATAAGGATGACAGGAGCCAATCAGCATTCACTTACGGTGTATATCCCGCCTTAGGCCACGCCCCCATATAAGTGAATGGTGATCTAGCCCCACCCACTCCCACCCCCAGGCGTGGTCACAGCCCCACTTTGACACGCCCCACCCCCGCCCCAAGGATGACATCATCCAATCAGCGCCCACTTCCAGGTTTGTGCCACACCCACACCCTACCCCACAATGTTGGCATTAGCCAATCAGCACCCACATCCGGGTTTGTTCCACACCCACAGCCTCCCACCCTCAACCACGCCCCTGCCTACATCATCGGAAATGACATCACCGGAAACAGGGTGTCATTGGAAAAGGACAGTGTCGCTTTTTGCTGACATCACCGGAAACAGAGTGACTGACTCCGGAAATGTGTTTTGCTTCTGGTTAATGCTGACATCTGTAAAAGCAGGAACCCTGGAAAACAAAAATGCTTTTCTCTCCCCACACTGCCCCAGTTCTTTTTTCTCACAAAGCAGTGCAATGCTTTTATTGCAGGCTATTTAGAACTGATTGTTAACCCTTTGGTAGCAGCAGCAGAGCTTTTCTTTACAAATGTTAAAATGCAATTAACACATCTTTGTTAGAGAAACCAGTGCTGTCCATGTGACAGAATTTTGCTTTTAAGACCTCATGGTTAGAGAGAAGTATTCTGGCAGTCCTGTAGTTCAGACTGAAATACAGAGAGAGACCTGAGTTCAAAATCCCACTACTACAGCTATTTTTTAGTGGATTTTGAAAAAAAAAACAATACAGAGTGACAAGTCTGGACATACTTTTACTAGGATATGGTAGCACATGTGATTGGTAGAAACAAGAGACTTGTTCTGAGCATGCTTCTAGGATATGGTAAACCGTGATTGGTAGAAAGAACAGGCTATACTTTAAAGCACATAGGGTTTGTAGAATAAATCCATTCTGAAGATGTTGGCAAAATAAAAAGAATAGTCAAAGCATGGCAATCATGAAGGAAACCTTATTGAAGAGCATTTACTATGACCCCAAAGCAATAGGGAGCTTTGGGGGCATAAATCCTCTACTTCAAGGTGCTAAAAAGCACGATAAAACAGTCAACAGAAACGATGTAGTTAGATGGGCTACAGGACAAGATGCTTATACTTTACACAGACCTGCTAGGGTCCGTTTTAAAAGAAACAAGATGATCATTTCAGATGTGGATGTGCAATGGCAGGCTGATTTAGTTGATAAGGCAGCCTTGTCCCATTATAACAATGGCTACAAATACATATTAACAGCGGTAGACATCCTGTCAAAGTATGCTTGGGCTGCAAGTTTAAAATCGAAAACCGGCCATGAAGTTGCTAAAGCTTTTGAAAAAATATTTAATCTAGGCCATATACCTCAAAAAATACAGACAGATAAGGGTAAAGAATTTTTAAATAGGTCTCTGAAGAATTTATTAAAACAAAGAGGGGTTCATCATTTTGTAACCAATAACGATGTTAAAGCAGCGGTGGTAGAAAGGTTTAACAGGACTTTGAAATCCAAAATGTGGCGTTATTTCACAGCACACAACACCTTTAGGTACCAAGACATACTGCAGGCTTTTGTGCACAGCTATAATCACAGTTTTCACAGAACAATAAAGACGAGGCCTGTAGATATGACATACACAAATTCTCTGCAGATCTGGAAAAGAGTCTACGGTGATAGCATCAAACGTAAGCACACCAAGAACCCCTTAAAGAAAGGAGATCATGTAAGACTTTCAAAAACTAAAGGAAAATTTGAAAAAGGTTACGAGCAAACGTGGACCGACAAGGTATTTATAATAACGGACATTTTAAACAAGGGACAGAAAACGACATACAAGATACATGATTATGATGGTGAAGTCTTACAAGATTCTTTTTATCCTGAAGAATTGCTAAAAGTCACCCCGCAACAGGACAGAATATACCATATCGACGAGGTTCTAAAGGTAAAAGGATGTGACAGGAACAGATTCTACCTCGTGAAATGGAGAGGATGGCCTGTTAAATTTAACAGTTGGGTTAAAGCATCAGAGATTCAAGACATCTGATTTCTTTCTTTCTTTTGAAGCAGCATTAAAATAAAATTTAAAATGAATGATGGTGGCTTTTATATCACAATGCCTAGCAATGCCTCAGCAGATGTGTTTCCGGAAATACCAGCTCTAATTTTACCATACAACTAGCAAGACCTTTGGGCTTACAAGGACAGTGGGAAGAAGGGCTCGTGGAAATACAATATCCCAACACCTGGGAGAATATTAAGGAAGATCATAAGCACTGTTCCCTTTAAGCTGTGCGCGTGTGCGCGCACACACACCTCGCCGAGCGAGCACACATACTTTACAACAGAGCGCACAAAAATTACGGCTCTGATTCTGATAGAAAACAACACAGACATCTTAAAATTTAAAAGTTATGATTGTAATTACTAGAAATTTCCCACTTCATTTAGTAATCGTCTATTTTCATTTAATTTGATTAAAATCAATGTGGTGCACATACTGTATTCTGACGTGTAGTCAAATTTTAAAGTATATAACTCCGAGTGTCGTTATGTGGCGCACAAAAATTTAACCTTCCTTCAAAAGCTGCACAAAGCTGATACTTTATGCGCACACAGCCTACAGAAAACTAGAGGGAACATTGATCATAAGTATGTTGTAACCTCCGCAGCAGGAAATATGCAGAACCACCTTATAGTCAGGAGAGGACATTACGCAACCATGCAGAGTTTAGTGGAATCCATGAATCAGGACATTAGCAACATCTATAAATCGACAGCACCACTAATCATTTATGAACCCCATGCACGAAGAATCCGAATAAAATCGGAAGATAGGTCTGTTATTTATGCGTATGGTGATTTGGCAACCATTTTGGGAATAGAAGCTTACGTTAATACACAGCGTTCCCATTTTTCAGCAGATATCATGGGCGGTTTTAATACCCTCTACCTGTACACAGATATTGTAGAACACCAGTTAGTAGGGGACCATTTTGTGCCACTGCTGCCCTGTGTTCCAACTAAGGGGTTTAGGGATAAGTTTATCACATTAACTTATGATAAGCTGCACTATGTCCCTGTGAACAAACAGCACATTGATACCATCACATTTGAAATAAAGACGGATCAGAACAGACACGTCTCATTTCGTTACGGGTGAATGGGTACACTACCTGTCAAACTGATTGACAGGTGAGATAAGGATGACAGGAGCCAATCAGCGTTCACTTCTGGTGTATGTCCCGCCTTATTCCACGCCCCCTCCCATAGAAGTGAATGGTGATCTAGCCTCGCCCCCTCCCACCCCCAGGCGTGGTCACAGCCCCCACTTTGACACACCCCCACCCCCACCTTTTATTGCAGGCTATTTAGAACTGATTGTTAACCCTTTGGTAGCAGCAGCAGAGCTTTTCTTTACAAATGTTAAAATGCAATTAACACATCTTTGTTAGAGAAACCAGTGCTGTCCATGTGATAGAATTTTGCTTTTAAGACCTCATGGTTAGAGAGAAGTATTCTGGCAGTCCTGTAGTTCAGACTGAAATACAGAGAGAGACCTGAGTTCAAAATCCCACTACTACAGCTATTTTTTAGTGGATTTTGAAAAAAAAACAATACAGAGTGACAAGTCTGGACATGCTTTTACTAGGATATGGTAGCACATGTGATTGGTAGAAACAAGAGACTTGTTCTGACCATGCTTCTAGGATATGGCAACACGTGATTGGTTGAAACAAGAGACTTGTTCTGAGCATGCATCTAGGATATGGTAAAATGTGATTGGTTGAAACAAGAGACTTGTTCTGAGCATGCTTCTAGGATATGGTAAAACATGATTGGTTGAAACAAGAGACTTGTTCTGAGCATGCTTCTAGGATATGGTAAAACGTGATTGGTTGAAACAAGAGACCTGTTCTGAGCATGCTCCTGGTGTAAGGCTGTGTGTCCTGTGTAGGGGAACATTTTAACATAGAGATTCAAAAAGAAAAAATGGCTCTTTTTGGAACACCAAGCAGAATTTCCAGCAGGGCACACAATATTAATTACTTTCTTAAGGATCGTGATGCTGCAGCAGAGGGGTATCCACGAATTGAAAAACCATTTGAACAACAGGCAAGACCGGCAGAGTCTGAACGTGAATTAACAGAGATTGTAGATTTACCAGATGGGCAAATATTATTCGACTCTCAAGAACTGTGCGATTCAGGCACCGAAATTGACTTAACATCTGACAACACAACGGATCCAGAGGACATAGAATTATATTACGCCACAGCAGATGCAGAAACAACCTGTTTATTAGAAGAACCAGGATCAGCAGAGGTAAGAGAAGTCTGTTTTTGTTTTGTTTTTTGTAGAAAAGTGTTATAGAAGAGGTGGTTCACAATTTCACACTGACATTGTTTGTTTTTGTAGGGAAGTAACGAATCTCCGCTCCTACAAGAGCTTGTCCCTGAAGGGCTCACAATCTAAGGGGTATATTTACTAAACCATCTTAACGTCGCAGCGGTGGTATTATCCCGCAATAAGTGACATTATTGCACGATAATGTAACATTATCGCATGCTATTGTCACTTATCGCGCGATAACGCAGCAGCGGCGTTAAGGCACACTAACGCTGTGAAATCTGGGCCTGAAGGGTAGAATAAGGCTTCCCAGAGGGCGGAGATAAGGGGTCAATGGGTAGAGAATGGGCGGGGAGAGGCTCCATGCACACTAACGCCATGAAATCAGGGTCTGAAAATTAGCGCCAGTGAAAACCTTGCGCTAGAGGCACATTTGCAGGAGAGAGAAACCATTTCAGTCAGCAATGTGCAGCAAAGACAGGGAAACATAGAAAAGTGATAGTTGTGATACATGTGCAGGGACCAAAAAGGCAAATAAACATATAAAAGGACCAGAACCACATCTAAAATCCCAATAACCAAGCTGGCCAATAGTGATATTAATGATTAACATAAAGCAACACTACTGACAAAGCGTATAAATTAAGATATCATGTTTAGAAGGGTCTATGCTCTGTCCCCCTACAAAGTGAATGATCCCACATTGAAATAGCGCTGATCAGGGTTTCTGTCGTTTAGATTGGGCAGATTTGTTATGGCATGCACATGTGCAACAACAGCAGAGTGGATACGTAGGAAAGGGCAACTGTACTGATGCTCTAAATGGGATACAGGGGGCTGCAGGCTGTGGTTCAGCTGGGGCACAGTGCAAGCTAGGCAGATGCCTAGGTGGTACATAGGAATGCCGAAACTGTAAAGCAGCAAGACAGCAACTGACGAGTGTCCAACATGGGCACGAGTGTGTGTCCCACAATGTCACAGGGGATATTACCCAGCAGGTATCCCCAAGGGCACATAACATTGGCAGGTGGTGCCAGGGGAAAGCACGCAGGTCCATGTAGGCACCGCTACCCAAGAACCCACACCATAGGCAACTGCCTACCGGCACACTGGATGGCCTGGGACTGTGCACCACCAGCACCACTGGTATAAGGGCATGTCAGCATGGTGGCGGAGGGTTGCTGCTGGTGGAGGTGGCAGTGGCATCTGCCCACAGAAGACCAAGGCCAAGCCCTGTTTAGGAGGGTGCCGTGTGGTGCAATAGAAAAGGTCTGTCTAATGAACACTAATGGTAGCCCCAGTGAATGGTCTACCTCTGTGACAACAGTTTGATGCAGTACACACAGCCAGTGTGTACAGGGTCAGAAGGTCACAGGTTCAAGCCCCAGCTATGGCTCCTGCAAACCATGTCCCTACATTTTACCCAGTACTAAACTTTGGTAATATAGACGGAACTGTTATTGCAGATTAAATAAACAATCCATAAATGCCTATATTTTACCCTACAGGGCACAGACACCATAAACATGTGCAATCCCTAGAGCAGAGTTTCCCAACTGCAGTTCTGGAGGGCCAAACACCATTCAGGTGTCATGCTGGCCCTAATAAATATGCCTGTGCTGCAATTGTATGCAGCACCCCCACTGTATGCAAATGTATCTCATGCATATTCATTAGGGACAGCATGAAAACCTGAACCGTGTTTGGCCCCGGACTGGAGTTGGGAAACTCAGCCCTAGAGCAGCAGCCAACAGGGGCATAAACACCCACACCCACAGGCTCCACTATCCAAAGCCTCATGGAGAATCAGGCTGTTGGGCCCTTCGCGGAGCAGCATCTCCCAATACATTCCAACTTGCATAACTTAGCAATGCCACCCTTAACTTGGGAACATGCTACACATATATCAAAAGGTTGCTATGATTAATGGCAGATAACAAATCCTAAGTTAAACACAAGTATTGCGTACCATAGCCATGCCTGCACTGTGCCCAGGACTGGTGTGGTGGCCTGGGCTGCCAAAAACCTCTATATTTGCACAATGCTGGCATAGGTGTGGGAGTGTGTGTCTGTCTATCCAGTGTGTTGTGGTTGCCTACACCTTAGTGAGCCCACACTGCTTGCACTGTTTCCAGTGTTAGCCTGCCAATGTGCATAATGAGGAGCAAGGTACTGTGGGTATGGCCCAGATAGTAAATCTGCACAGGGCATAGGGCAATGGCTGGGACATTGTAATGCCCGAACACCACCTGCACGAACAGGGTGGCCACAGCATGTCATGCTGGGAGGTCACTCTCACCCTGACTGAGCAGTGACTATGGCATGGCTAGGTTCCCCCATAGTGCTATACACTATTTCTCTCAGGTGATATTTATGGGTTTTTTTTTCTTGGGCCCACTCACTAATATACCTGCTTGGTGTGTGTGCTCACATCCTATTTTTGGGTGCACATAGTTCTTCCAGGAACATGCACTATGTACTAGCTAGCAGACTGTCTGCAGTTAGTATGTGTATAGCTGGAAGACCTTGCAGGGTGCAGTGGGTGGAGACTGAGTGTGCCTTCTGCTGGTGAATGTCAGATAGTGGTGGGGGGCAGCTGAGCTTTTCCAGTGGTCTGTCTGTCTGTCTGCCTGACATTGCCTTATTGATGCGTACAGAACTGCATTGACTGCCCTGTAGGGGTGCCCGTTCCCCAGCAGGACTGGGGTTGATGGTCCCCTCTACTGCCACCATTGCAGAGATGTAGAATGTGGATCTGTTGGTGGGAGATCCTGTTCCCGCACCCTGAGCCACAGAGGGTTGGTTGGCGGGTGCTACATAATCCGCTTTTGGGTCCAAACACCACCCTTCACATATAACATGTGACCATGGCACCCACACAGGATATGCACTATTCTGGGTGCATCATAGTCCACAAGGGCTAGACGTGACTTGGAAATAGAGATGGACAAAGGTGCATCCTAGGTGTGTCTGATGGGGCACTGATGGGGACCTGCAGCATAGCCTATCTCAGCCAAGCCAGGTGCTGCACCTGGTGCTGGGCACCCCACCTCACCCTCAGGGTGAGCACAGGACCCGCAAAATGTCATGGTCTGTAGCTACTCTTTGCCAGTAACACACACGGTCAGTTCCCCCTACCAGGCCGAGGTGCTGTGGGGGTGCATACGCCATCTTCTGATCAGCTGTAGACTGCTGATCTGCATGTGCAGTGAATCATGGGTATGGGTGGGTTTGTGTGGTGACCTGCAGTCTTCTGTAGCCAGCCAGGGGGGTGTTATATAATGTGCCCTATAAAGCGCTCTATAGGGCACATTATAAGGTGCCTTGATAGACAGTGCACTTTATAATGTGCCCTATGGAGTGCCTTATAGGGCGCCTTATGCAGCACCTTAGGTCACGGCACTGTGGGTGTTTTTGCTGACAGCACTAATTTAAATTAAAAAAGGAAATGCCTCAGACAGCACTTACTTAAATTAAAGGGTAATGCCTCAGACAGCCTTATTATATAACACCACTGTGGAATCGAACCCATGACCTCTGCCTTCACAGTCATTGCAGTAACCAGTGGGCTACATTGTTATTCAGTCTAACCCTGCGCTGGCATGAACTTAGGGTTAACGTGCGTTAGTGCGCCACCACATGTGTGCACCATGTGCGGCGTGAGCAGCATCGCGCATGCGCGATGTTCGTGCATGCATCAGCAACCCAGTCACTTCTGTGGATATGGAGAGGTGCTCACATCAGCCAGCCTTCACCAGGCATGATCTAAAACTCCTCACAAACCTGATCTGCACAAAGCAGACCAGGTTATTTCCTGGATCATCCAGAAGGCAAGACCTCCACCGCGTCAGGAGGACATGGCGCCGCATCACTAGGTGCTTTAATTGGATTGCTGACCAGCCATGTGAGGTAAGTGAATGGGGTCAGGTCACACGGTGCAAGGTGTGCAACACAATAACCAGTAATCAATGCACATCTTATATGTACAACATGGGAGAGGCAACATTCTGTGGTGCAAGCAGTGCTGAAAGTAGATGTGGATGCTGCTGTGTGCAAGTATGCCTTATCCCCAGGAGGCCATGACCTGCTCACAGAGGTCAGGCATAAATCCTGTAGGTATGGAAGTTGCTGCTGTTCATGTGTTTACATACACCCTACCCCCAGGAGACCTTAATCTGATTACAGAGGTCAGTTATACATCCTGTTGGTACGGTACTTGCTGCTGTTCCTGTGTTTACATCCACCCTACCCCCAGGGGGCCATGACCTGACTACAGAAGTCAGTTATACATCCTGTTGGTACGGTTGGTGCTACAGTTCATGTGTTTACATCCACCCTACCCCCAGGAGAGCTAGACTTGATTACTGTGGTCTGTTTGAAATCCTGGTGTCAGGGTACCTGCATCTGTTGTTGTTGCACTGCTGAGCCCAAACACCAGGAGACCCACACCTGATCAGAGAGGTCTGTTAAAGCTGCTGGTGTCAGTGTACCTGCAGCTGTTGGGGTGTCACTGCTCTGCCCGACCCCCGGGAGGGCCTAGACCAGATAACATAGGTCAATAGCTCAGCTAGGTGGCTCTGTGCATGCTCTGGTTGCATTCAGCCACAACTGCCCTATTCACAGGAGGCCTAAGTCCTGACCACAGAGGTAGAGTTGTAGGTCTTATGTCATGGTAGTGGCCCCTGCTGATGTGCCTGGCCCACCCAATCCCCGGGCGAGGTCAGAACACATCGCACATGTTCCTTAGAGAGCTCATGGTGCCACGCTGGGTGTGTCGGCTGATGTGTGTGGGTGAGCCAAATACACAGGTGTCTGCCGCAGCATACAGGGAGTTTGGAAATCCCACTTTTGGAGACCATCGTGACCACCACACACATGGCATGGTGCACCCATGTCATGCAAGGAGGGTGTGGGAACAGGGTAAGGGGGCTGGGGGTAGCACACAGTACACGTGGGTGATACCCCACACATGGGCAGACCCACAGCCACACATGCATGCGGCGCTGCCAACAGGTAGTAGAGGACCCACTGGCCAGAGCAGCAGCAACACTCAGCTGCCTACAGTGATGCATGATATGCAATGGCCACCCACCAGAGATATCCTCCCCTTGATGTTCCCACCCATTGCATTCTCCCCCAGGTAAAGGACCTTCTGAAGAAGGGACGGGAGTTGCGGCTGCACTGCCCAGATGTCCTTGAATGCCTACAAAGGAAGGAACAACAGAAACGATGGTGTTGCGGCCACTGCAGGGATGTACAGCATGTCACAGTGGGCCAACAGCCTGTGTGTGGCCACACAATGTTTATGTGGTGTGGGAATGGCATGATGATGTCCTAATGAGTGTCTTCCCCAACAGAGGCCGCTGCTGCTGGGGAACGGGCATCCACATCTGGGACACACAACACAGGGCCCACAGCTCCAGCCCAGCCAATGGAGGAGGAGGAGGAGGGGGCAGAGCTGGAGGACGACTCTGCGGAAATGGAGTGGGTGGAGGGTGGTGTGGGGCGGGAGGGAGGGGAAGGTGAGGGTCACTCCGGTGCACCGGTGGGTGGGTGGGAGGATGATGTGGAGGAGGAGGAGGAGAGTGTTGAGGGGGGAGGGCGAGGTTGGGTGGGAGGTGTCAGGGGGGAGCAGGGGGGGAGAGGGTGTCCCTGTGGGTGCAGTGAAACCACCACGTGCCACAGACAGGGCCCATGCACATGCCACCACACAGACTCCGGGCACCTGTGACGGATATGGTGGCAGGTGTGTCCGGGACCTGTCTGTGGCAGTGCTTGGTGTGCTGCAATGCCAGCGGGCCAAGGACTGCACCATGCGGTGGCTGGCAGGCACCATTCAGTGGCTGGCTGCCGAGATGCACATGCAGCGTGCAGCTGGTATGGGGGTGCATCTCAGCAGCCATCCCCTGATGGGCGGCCCTGGAGTATCTGAGGGGCAGAGTGGCGGCCACACACGTGCCCTGTGGTGTCACTCGGGCCACAGCATGGGTCTACCTGTAAATATTAGCCATATATGTAAATGCAAAGGTTTGATTATACATCACACTGGTCACATGTTTTCCTTATAGACAGACTGTTGAAGTGAGCACGGGACATGTGTGTTCATCCCTATCTGTATTGTCACCGACTCCCCAGGCCCCTGTGGTGGAAGGCTGGAGATGTGCAGTGGGGTCCTCTTACTTCAAGCAGGGACTTTATAATGTCCCCTGGGTTTGTGTATCCCAATAGCCATGACAGTATGTGTATTAGACATAGGTAACATACATGGACCATCTCCACACTCATGTGTGGGGTCTGACCATGTGCGTAGCCGTCAGTGCCCCCTGGTGCCCCTGTGATGTACTGCACTGCTGTGTGTACCACCAGCTATGGACACATGCTTGCTGCCTGTCATGTGTAGGCAGCATATCTGATGCACCATGCTCATAGGGGAATAGGGGGGATGGCCAGCAGCAGGTATGTGGCAGGAAGGATAAGATGGACTGCTGTACCCAGAAGCTGCCCAGGGGGATAGCTGGTGAGGCCAAGACAGGTGGATGTTGGTCTGGAGGGGGAGCAGCGGCTCACTACAGGCGCAGGGGGAGAGTGAACAACTGACTGTAGTTAGTTACCTATGTCTGCCTGTGTCTTACACAATCATCTGCGGATAAACAGCCACGTAGGCCCTGGTGTGTGTCAGAGGGAATGGCACACATGTGGGTGGAGCAATGGAGAGGATATGGGGTGTGAGAGAGTGACTGATCCGTAAAACATACATGTACCACCATAAACATATTACTGCTTGACTGGAGAGGTAGGGTATACTCCCACGCATAGGTAGAAGGGTGAACACATGGCATGGTTCATGGCACACAGGGCATGGTATAACATCTGTGCATTGATTGGTGGTAGTGCATACACCACACCCCTAAGGGAAATGGGGAGGCACATGTGACCAGGGGGACAATATGGGGGACAGGGTATTCAGGGGAGTACAGTGGTGAACACCGGAAACGTGCACATAGGTATAATCAGGTTTAGTCATCTTTATTGGCACACAGTGACCTGTTCCCCGCAATCAAGACCTGCGTGGCCGCCCACGTCTATGGCGACCATGGCCCAAGGCACGCCGTTGTTCTGGTTCCACTGGTGCTGCCTCTGGGCCTGGGGCTGGCTGCTGGGAATGCCCAGCCATGGCCTCTTGGGCATCTGCAAGCTGCAGTAGCACCGCTTCCATCAGCTCAGCTGTGGCACGCATCTGGCTCATCTCCTGAATGCCCATCAGATCCTGATGAGTGGCTGTGGGTGAGACCCAAGGTGATGTGTGAGACATGTGTTGCACCCCCCACCGTGACTCATGCACATGTCTGGCATATCCCAACAGACCGGTCCACAGACCAATCATGTATGCGACGGCTAGCAACGCAGTACCATGTTTACATCTGTGTGTCCCATGATCCATCCACAGGCCAGGAAATGATCCTGCTGAGGGGTCGTGGAAATCACAGATATGACACATGGTACTGTGTTGCACTTCAGTGTGTCTCTGCTGTATCTGCGCACTGGTCGTATGGGATAGGTTGGATAATGTGGGGATTCATGGCACACAGATAGATATCTGGGGGGCGCTGTTTACTCTAAACCTGATGCACAGTACTGAGTACCCTGACTATCTATGCTATGTACCACTACCCAGGGAGAGGGGTCCGGCGGGTAAACTGTATAGGTGATCTAGGGTAGGTGTGTACCACTGTACGTCTCCATGGGGTATTTTGTGGTTAATAGTAGGTGTATGTATGAACTCATTAGCATGATGACACCAGATGGCACATGCTACAAGGGGGGAAGTGCACATGGCACACACACCCCCCCCCCCCCCACTACACATACAGAACTATGTGCTACGGTGTCATAATATTAGGGGGCACATGGAATGTCATTGTGGATGTTACGTCAACCCCCAAGGGGCTTGTTGTGTATTCTGTTACCCACCTTCCACATCGTGCTTTGCTGAGGCAGTATGAGCCAGCAGCTCCGCAAGGAGGATATCCATGCTGGTGTGTTGGGTGCGTGATGTCCCCGGCGCCTGCATTATGTGGTGACTCCCCTCCAACTCTGCGTCCTCCACAGCCCATGTGCTGCTGCTGCTACTGGTCCCCACTTGTGCATTGGCATCTGCTGCCCTGTCCTCTGCCTTGGGCAGCACAATGTTTCCTGGGGTCTCCCCACCAGTGCTGTCCGCGTCCCTGGACTCGCCGGCCTCTGGCCCCTTGGCATCCTCTGGCACCGGCACATCCCCCTCCTCATATGCCTCCATGGCCTGGATATCACCTGGGGGGTAGAACAGGGTACACAGCAAGGATGAGTTAGCGCAGGTCACATATCTACACCTGTGTAGTACATCCCCGCCAACAGCAATGTGGTGTCCACCTGTATCTGCTGTTTCTGCACCTACAATGGGGACAGCACATGTGCATACAGTTTGCTGTACCTGACAGGGGGGGAGGGGCGGCCTCTCACACTGGTGGAGCTGTGTCACATTTGCTGTTATGTTGGGGGGATGGGGTTGAGACTGGCGGCCCCACTATATGCAGCACTAGGTATGCACTGTGCGTGTGACCTTGGATGCGGGCTCAGCATTACATGTGGCCAGGGTGCGTGTGTGAGCCCTGAGTGGGATTGTGGCCTGTCATAGTGTGTGTGAGCGATGTGTATGCATTGGCCTGAGTGGTATGGATGGCAGGTGTTGCAGCATTCGTCCAGGTCAGCCAGACGTGTGTGGGGACTGCCGCTTTAGTAGTCACTGTGCGGTGTGTGTGGACAGCTATCAAATACTCGGTGTGTGTGGTGGGTTATTTCAGGGGATGGGTGGAGTAATGCTGGGCATGTGGTTGCAGCATGGGTGGGGGTCATGGGAATGTGTCTGTGGCACTGCAGTACCTGTATAGATGATGGCCCCAGGTGGTGTGGGGTCTTGGCTAGGTGCAGTTGGTACGGCTATGGCAATATGCACCCCAATGTCTTGTGAGGGTGGGTGGGGGATCCACACTATGTTGGACAATGACAGAGTGTGATGTGTTGGACATCTGTGTGATGTGGTCGTTGGGGTTTGTTTGCATCTACCTCGCCATCACAGTGTGATAGGCCTTCCTCTGTCACTGGTCTGGGATATGTCCCTGGTAGGTAATCTCATACACACATCATAGCTGTTATAGGTGGTGTGTGTGGGTCCCCCCAGGTCAATGTTTTCTGGCCTAGTTGTATGTCCCTCCTGTCTGTGTCCCCCTGTCATATAGTGGTGTGTGCCTGGCTGCAGATGTATGCTGTTCTGTGTGACCTATATGCCATGTACGAATAGCTGCTGCATGTGCTGGGTTCATGGGGTGGAGGGTGTTGTGCCCCCCCCCTGCATGTACGGTCATCCGACCCACTCATGCGCAGTCAAGGGGGGGGTGGCACTCCGTCTGGCTGGGGGACTTCCCCCCCCCCCCTGGTTCTGTACGCCTGTGCAGTGCTCTATGACATCCAGGACTGTGGCTGTCATGCAAGCAGCCCCAGATACCTGTCACACCCACCCTGTACCTACACAGCCATGTTTTGCTGGATATGTGGACCCCAGTTGCCTGTGTTAGGGCACACGTGTTCTCAGGACATAGGCCCCCACCTTCCCATCCATGGCTGGCATGTACTGAGCCGTGAGTTGTACATGTGCAGCATATCTCTGACCTACCTGCCTGTGGATGGGCGATGTCCAGCGCTATAGGCAGTCCACGCAGGTAGATGGGGCTAAGATGGTCTGCGAGTTCCTGCTCCAGGGGTGTCAGGGTTGGGGCAAAGGGAACACCCCCTCCGGTGCCCATGGCTTGTTGCCTCTCCACCACCATGTGTGCACGGACACCACGCTTGATATCATTAAACCTTTTCCTAAGGCTATCCAGGTCCCTGGATGGCCCCCATGCCTGGGCTACGGCCTCCTGGATCTCCTCCCACACATGTATCCGTGTGCCCACAGTGGTGCTTCTGCTCAGCCAGCCATAGAGCACCTCATACCACTCCAAAACACTGGCCAGCAGGATGTTGTTTTCCTGCTGGCTGAATCTAACAGCCCTCCTCCGTTCCTCGGCTAGCACCGGTAAATGCCTATGTTTGGCTCTGGGTGGCCCCTGGATGGGCTGTGACACCAACGATGGGCCTCCAGCCACCACCACAGGCTCACCTCTCCCTGGCAGCTCTGGGTCCCGCTGAACATGTGTCTCACCCTCCTCCTCCCCCCCACGCCATGTCCTGCCGCTCCATCTCACTGCCCTCTGTGCCCTCTCCCTCCCTGACACACATCTTCACCCCTCCTGTTCTTTGCCTACTCCCCCCTCCCCTGCCACTCGGCTCCTCTGCTCCACCTCACGCCTGCACTTCACCTCACCTCCCGTCCTCTCCCTTGTGCCTGCTCCCCAGATCATATCCTGTCTCTCTCTCTTCTGCTCCTAGCTTCCCCTCCTCTCACTCTCTCTCGCCTACTCCGCAACACACCTCTCCTCACCTGCTATAATCCTGATCTCACACTCGCCTGCTCTACAACTCACCTTCTTTCTCCGTCGCCTACACAAACCCCTCAGCGTGTACCACGTGTGCATGTGTATTTATGTGTTTTTTTAACGTGTACACATCCTTGCACGCGTTGGCAATGCGCAGCAGCGTGAGCATGGAGGCTGTGTGTGTTGCGCATGCGCAGGGGGGATGCGGAAGGTGTGTACCCGGGACCCATGTGATGAGTACCGGTCCATGCATGTGACATAAGGCCGGCCACATGCGCGTAATTGCATGCAGCACATGCGCATCGCTCAGGCTCACACACACACGCACAGTGCATACGCAACGTGGTGTCCCCGTGCACACACCTTCCGCATGTCCCCTGCACATGCACAATGTACGCAGTCCCACGCTTGTGCTGCTGCGCATGCGCAACATGCACAAGGACGCGCACACATAAAAAAAACATAAATATACATGCACATATGGTGCACACTGAGGGGTTTATGTAGGTGAGGGGGTGAGGCGTGTGGTGTTGGTTGTTGGTGAAGCAAGGGAAGTATCAGAGGCAGGTTTGGTATGGAGAGTGGCTGGGTTGGTGAGTGCTGGTGGACTTGTGTGGCTGGGTTGGTGACTGATGGTTGAGGTGAGTGTCTGAGTTTGAGTGAGTTTGAGGAGTTGAGGGGGTGGAGTTTATGGTGTGCTTTGTGGTTACTGCATGTGCAGTGGGAGGTGATCAGGGGCTGTGGTTACCTGATGGGGGAGATGGTGTCCATGGGGCCAAGGCACAGGGCATGGGTTTAGTCCCGCTGCAACACAGACCTGCAGCTGTGGGGGCAGGCCAGGCAGGGGCTGTGCCGGCATGGCACAGGAGGCGTGCAGAGTTGCAGGCTCGCCAGCCTCGCCTCTACCGGCCCAGGGCCCAGCTCCAGGGCATGTGTGAGGACTAGGTCATCTCCTTCTACCGCCTGAGCATGGGGGCTATTAGGGAGCTCTATGAGGATCTAAGACCTGACCTTGAACCAATGACTGGTCGGTCACATGCCATACCGGGTTGGTCAAGCTCCTTGGTGCCCTACATTTCTTTGCCTCTGGCTGTTTCCAGTCATCTGTGGCTGCAGTGGGTGGCACTAGCCGCCCAACCTTCTCACGCTGTCTCCACCAGGTACTGCGTGCCATGATCAGCCGGGTGGGGAATTACATTGCCATTCCCAAAACTAGGCAACAGTGGGGGACCCTGAACTAGGCCTTTGAGGTGTTTGCCAGGATACTACACGTGACGGGAGCTATTAATTGCACACATGTTGCCCTGGTCCCGCCCAGAGACAGGGAGGTAGTGTTCCGCAACCGCAAACACTACCATTCCCTGAATGTTCAGGTTGTATGTGATGAAAATATACATATTCTGAATGTGGTCCCTAGGTTTGCAGGGTCCACCCATGACTCCTATATCCTGCATCACTCAGCACTATTCAGACAATTTGAGGCAGGACAGTACAAAAACTGTATACTGCTGGGTGTGTATTTCTCATCTCTGACATGCACATGGTGATCCTGTAACTAACTGTATGTGCACATGTCTGTCTTTGAGGTGTATCCCTAGTTGTGTGTGTGTCTCATCTGTCTGTGTGTGATCTAACGTTGGGGGGGGTGGTGCCTTCCAGCTCTACCTTGCTACGGTGCTGTGTGATGATGGTAGAATGGACACTAGCATTTGTGTCGTGGTTACAGGTTATGTTGATTGCAATCCGTACACCTACCCCTTGTTTTGTGTGTCATGACTTCACACGCTGATGCATAGTTGTGGTGTCCCATCATGTGCGGTCATAGGTTTCTGTAAGGATGTTTTGTGCATTTGGTTTGCACGTACATACTTGTGTCCATTTGGGTGGACATCAGCTCCTGCTTAACGTTCCACACTTCTTTCTGCAGGTGATGCAGGATATGGGTGTCACCCCTGATTGCTGATCCCTGTGCATCAACCACGGACACGTGCAGAGAGGAGTTACAATGAGGCCCATGCCTCCAGCCACTCCGTCATAGAGCACACCTTTGGCGTTTTAAAGAGTCACTTCAGGTGTCTGGATAGGACAGGTGGGGCCTTACAATACAAACCACAGATTGTGGCAGAGATCATTATAGCCTGTTCCATCCTGCACAACATTTCTCTCAGGCACCATATCCCTGTCCAAATTAATGAGGATCTGGAGGATGATCCTACATGCCCTCCTGTAGATGCCCATGGTGACACACATGAGGGCACAGCAGTCAGGCAGGAGGTGATTGAGGTGGTCTTCTCATGTAAGTACTGCATATGTTGTCACATACATTTGTTTAGATATGTGTGTACTACTACTACTAGTGAACATTTGTATCCCAATAGCAGTAAGATGCAACACTGCACTGACATGTAACAGACACTGCCTGGACATCCCACCTTACAATCTAGTCATGACTGAAACGCAGAAGATGTGAGCAGGGCACAACAGCGGATGGAGGTGGATTATGTGTGTCGGGAGTAGTAGGCTTGTGGGAGGTGTTAAGCTGTCATACCTGATTTGTGGCTGATTGGGATAAGGGCTGCTGTACAGCCACAGGTAGGTTAGTTTGAGGCTTTGGGTGCAGCAAGGTGAAAGGCGTGTAGTATGGGGTAAACAGTAGGAGAGCAGACATAGATGGGACCAGTTGCCTAGATGTGTGTGTTTCACATTTTTTAATTTGAGTTGATTGGTTGGTATGCTCTGATGAGCAGGGACTGTGTGTTAGTTGTTTCTGTATAGCGCTACATGTGATACTTAGCACTATATAAATGCTCAGTAGTAGTTGGATTGCTGGTATTTGAGATCAGTAAGGGAAGTTACTGCAACACCACAGTGTGCCTGCATGTATAGGTCAGCACGTACCCATGGGAGCTAACCAGGCAGCGGCTCAATATTGCCGCTGCCCAGTTATCAAATTTGCAGATGACACAAACTATTTAAAGTTGTTAAAACCCAAGAGGATTGTGGAACATTGCAAGAGGATCTTGATAAATTGGAAGACTGGGCAACAAAATGGCAGATGAAATTTAATGTGGACAAGTGCAAAGTTATGCACCTAGGGAAGAACAACCCAAACTATGGTTACAAGATGCAAGGTTCCACATTAGGAACCATCACCCAGGAAAAAGATTTAGGCGTCATTGTGGATAACATGTTAAAACCCTCGGCCCAGTGTGCAGCGGCGGCCAAGAGAGCAAATAGAATGCTACGTATCATAAGGAAAGGAATGGAAAATAAAAAAAAGATATTATAATGCCTCAATATCATTCCATGGTGAGACCGCACCTTGAATATTGTGTGCAATTCTGGTCGCCGTATCTTAAAAAAGATATAGGGTTATTATCAAAGGTTCAGAGAAGAGCCACCAAAATGGTAAAGGAGATGGAAGGATACTCCTATGAAGAAAGGCTAAAAAGGTTAGGGCTCTTTAACCTTGAAAAGAGACGGCTGAGGGGAGATATGATAGAAGTCTATAAATTAATGAACGGAGTGGAACGGGTAAACGTAGATCGATTGTTTACGTTATCAGAATATAGAAAGACTAGGGGACATGCAATGAAGCTACAGGGTAAGCTATTTAAGACTAATAAAAGAAAACATTTTTTCACTCAACGTGTAATCAAACTCTGGAATTTGTTACCGGAGGATATAGTAAAGGCTGTTAGTGTAGCTGGGTTTAAAAAAAGTTTGGACAAGTTCCTGGAGGAAAGGTCCATAAACCATTATTAAGAAGGGACCCAGGATATCAATGCTTGACCCAATACAAGCATTGTGGAACCTGTGTCTTTTGGGGAAACTGCTAAGTACGTATGACCTAGATTGGCCACTGTTGGAAACAGGATACTGGGCTTGATGGACCTTGGTCTGACCCAGTATGTATCTTATGTTCTTATGTTATGTTCTTATGTTCTTATATAGCTTCTGCGGGCTTGTGGGATGTGCGGTGCCCCAGATATTCAATGTCAGGGCTGCATATGATCCTGACATTGAATATCCAGGATTAAAGGTCAGCAGCAATGGCTATGTGCCATAGCAGCGCATAGCCGTCCCAGAAGAATATCGGGCCCTATGTTTTTTACAGGGTGTAGTCACTTTACCTGCAGGCTGGATTCTGTCTTCTCAGCTCTGATGCACCCCAGATATGACACCTGATGGCAGTCTTCTATCCTGAGTCATGTGGTGAGCTTGATTTCACTTCCTTCTCTCTGTGCAATTTCCCCACTCAGAGAGCGCTTCATCTCTCCAGCAAGCAAGGTCTGCTGGTTCAGCTCTCTCTGGTTCAGAGCATATTATAAAGCATGGCCCACAGCTCTTCACTCATGTCTGCCTAATGCATTCTGCTGCATCAGCAGCATGCATGCTCCTTTCTGTGTTTCTTTAGGGGGGGTGTTATATCTTTTACTTGGCTGCATGTAAAGTAGTGAAACTGTGTTCCCTTGTTCCATCCATTGGGGTCCTCTCCGTTTCTCATTGGCCTTTAGGGCTGCCCCCGAACAGGTTAAGATTCATCTTATCTGATAAGGATTTCCTTCAGTATCTGGGTTCCGCTACTCAGTGCCATCTTTAGATAGCACTGGGAGAGCAGACAAAGTATAGGGGAGTAAGCTAAGATGATGTTTCCACACAGATCTCATGATCAAGGTAGGGGGGAGTTCTTCCTTTGAAGTTCCAGGAGATCTGACGAGGAGCAGGGTGCCAAAGTCATGCCATCTACCCAGGATTTTAAGTGGCAATAACAAGCAAAAGCTTAAAATAAAAATCAGCAAGTGGTATGCGAGCTGGTGAATACTTACAGGACTTGAAATGGCACTACCCTTTTCACAAGTTCCCAAGGTCACAGGAAACCTATCAGGAATGACCAAGGTTGGCAACTTTTTTAAAGTGAAAAATCCACCACCTGCCACTGTCCATTCTCTGCCTCTGCCCCACTCTATGCTCCACCTCTGTCCCACCCCTCCTCCATCCCAAGCGCAATAAGCGCAGCAGTGCAGGTCTGAGCACCTGCAGGCCTTCATAAGGAAGGGGAAATATAAGAGGTTCTTTATCTTTATCTTTATTATCACATTTAATATACCGCTCTTTACCGGTGGCACCAGAGCGGTGTACAATAACAAAATAGAGAGGCTGCTGAAAAGGAAAAGGAACGCCAAAAAAAAAAGAAAAGATTAAGAGACAGGATAGGGTAGAGAGATAGAGCAATGCAATAGGTAATGCAACAGGGTAGACAAAACAGAGAAATAAGTACACCCAAGTTCAGCAGGGTGGGGGAGAAAGGGGAGCAGAAGGAAGAGAAAAAGCAGTGCAGAAAAGATGGGTCTTCAGCCTAGCCTTAAAGGTTTTATAAGAGGGTTCTAAATGGAGAGCGATGGGAAGCGAGTTCCAGAGTCGAGGGCCCAAAAAGAAAAATGCTGAGGAGCGAGTGGTCTCAAGATGAGCCTGTGATGGGGAGGGAAGAGACATGCGGTTCAGGTGAACCAATCTGAGAGAGCGGTGAGATGAATGAAGATGTATTAGATTGGCGAGGTAGAGGGGAGTACCAGTATGGATGGTTTTGTGCACATATATGAGGATTTTGAACTGTATACGGTAAACAAGGGGAAGCCAGTGTAGGTGAATCAGGATGGGGGTGATGTGGTCGAAGTGAGAAGCATGAGTAAGAATACGTGCAGCTGTATGGTGGACTAGTTGTAGTCTTCTCAGTTGGGATTGAGGGAGACCGGCCAGGACAACATTGCAGTAGTCCAGGCGGGAAACTACCAGGGACAGTAATAGTGTGGTCAGGGAGGAGACTGATATAAAAGGACGTATGGCACAGAGTTGACATAAGGTATGAAAGGACCGCTGCATGACTGAGGAGATATGGTCTTTGAAGGATAAGGCAGAGTCCAGGGTAACTCCTAAATAACGTAGGGAGGAGACTACCGGCAATGGGGAACAGGACAAGATAGGGGCGAGAAGGGGAATTGGGGCACCAAAGGTAAACCAAATGGCAAATGATTTTGAGAGATTCACATGCAGAAAATTAGTGGAGAACCAGGAGGACACTGAAGCCAAGCAAGAGTTGAGGGGGGCAAGATCTGGGGCAGAAGGGTCCGTGTGGTGGAGAAAAATGATATTGTCTGCATAATAGTGGGCCAAAATGCTATGCTGCTGAACTAGGAGTGCAAGAGGGGCCAAGAAGACGTTAAACAGAAGAGGGGCAAGGACAGAACCCTGGGGGACACCACACGGGAGAGGGGTGGAGAAGAGGATGAGGAACCTGTAGAAACAGAAAAGGTTCGGTGGGAGAGAAATGAGTGAAACCAAGAAAGGACAGAGCCAGAAAACCCAATATCATGTAAGCGGGCCAGGAGAGTAAGGTGGTCCACAAGGTCGAAAGCAGCAGATAAATCCAAGGAAGCGGCAATAGAGATGCGACCTTAGTCATGAGTTGTACGGACTTCATTAAGGAAGGAAAGCAGAATAGACTCGGTGCTGTGATTGGGACGGAAACCGGACTGGCGGGGGTGAAGTGTCAAAGTGGCCTCAAGATGAGAAGAAAGTTGTGCATAGACTAGTTTCTCAAGGAGCTTAGAGAGGAAGAGAAGATTTGAAATGGGGCGCCAATTGGCTGTGGAGGATGGGTCAAGAGAGTCCTTTTTTAGGATGGGACAGATAGTAGCGTGCTTCCAGACAGTGGAGAAGGAACCAGATGATAGACTAAAGTTGATAAAAGAGAGTATGTAGGGAGAAAGGGCCAGAGAGGTGTCCAGAAGCCATTGGGAGGGGATGGGATCTAAGATGCAAGTGGTCTTTCGAATTGAAGAATATACCCTAGAGAGGTCAGTCATGACATGCTGTGGCCACCCAGTCCATGCACGTGGCAGACAGGCACTATGACGTCTCAGCCATTGACCCTACCTTCGATGCAGACACATCCAGGCCAATCCGCCCTGTTTCAGACCATACCCACAATACTTTGCTCCTGATCATGCACATTTGCAGACTAATGCTGGAAACAGCTTAGGCATTACGAGACTCAGTGAGGTGTAGAAAGCCACAGAACAATGGATAGACATACACACACACATTCATATCGACACACATTGATATCGACACACTGTGCATAAATGGGGATGATTGGCATGCCTGCCTGCCACCTTGGTCCCAATATCAGCTCAAGCATTGTTACTGTGTGCTCATTGTGCAGGAGGTAGTAGCATGCTCTGATGTTAACGTCCGCTCAGTGTGCAGGTGCTATCAGCCTGACTCTCCATCCAGTGGAGCCTATCTGTGTGGCTGATGGGTGTTTGTACCCTTGCTTTCTGATTCATTGGAGGTTGCACATGTTGGTGTTGTATCTGCACTGTGGGCTAAAGTTTAGACACGGGGACATATAATGCATGATCCACAACAAGGACCACAAACCTGTGACCCTCCACTCATATGCACACCAACTGCATACATTGAGCCATAGTGCTGCCATATAGCTACAACACTCCCTGTGACTGACATGCTTCGCATCAGACGGACCTTGGCACATGTTGCAATGCATGGCGCACAGGACCAGGTCATGGCTTTAATCTGCTGCAGGTGGGTGCTGCTGCCCCCTCCGCCAACACCCCCACACTATGACAACATGCCCATGTGCTGTCCGTGTTCATGTTGCGCAGTCCCAGACCATCCAACATGTGGGTTGGCAGGTGCCTAGGGTGCAAGGTCCAGATGGGGGGGGGGGCAGAGGCATACATGGATGGCCACACATCCCCCCCCCCAAACATCTGCCTCTGTAGGGACCCCATCAGCACCTGCCAATGATATATCTCAGGGGAAGGGTGACAGGCACTGCTGTGGTAATCCCCTGGGCACCTGCATGTTGCAGCTAAATGAAGGGCTACAGCTGCTGGCTCTATATGCCTCTTCCCCCAGAGCTGGGAACAGCCAGGATCTCTGCTTGGGGTGCCAAGATCCTTGGACTGCCCTAAGTGGCACATCTCCTTTCTGCAGCAGTAGCATGTCTGTGTGCCGCCACTGTCACTGTGGGATCATGACAGACATCACAGATGGTAATGCGGATGGCAGGATATCCCTTTGTGGAGAGGATAAAAAGGTTGGGGTTCTTCAACCTGGGGAAGAGACGGCTGAGAGGAGATATGATAGAGGTCTATAAATTATTGACTGGAGTGGAACAGGTAAACGTAGGTCGATTGTTTATGCCATCAGAATGTAGAAAGACTAAGGTACATGCAATGTGGCTACAGTGTCACCCATTTAAGACTACTAGGTGAAAATATTTTTTCAGTCAACATGTAATCAAACCCTGGAATTCATTACTGGAGGATGTAGTAAAAGCTGTTAGTGTAGCTATGTTTAAAAAATGTTTGGACAGGTTCCTGGGGAAAGGTCCATAAACCATTGTTAAAAAGGACATGGGATATGCACTGCTTGCCCCATTACACGCATTGTAGATCCTGTGTGTCTTTTACGGAAACTGCTAGATATTTGTGACCTAGATTGGCCACTGTTGGACACAGGATACTGGGCATGATAGACCTTGGTCTGACACAGTCTGGCATATTTTCTAATCTTATGTTCTTATGTGCCACCTAGGCAGCTGCCTGGTCTGGCCTGTGCACAGTAGCCTCCACTGCATGACCCATGTGCCAGCACCTTTACCCCATTTGCACCATCAACATGGTGCCCTTTCATACTTGGGCACTATGCTGTTGCTGCTAATAGAGCACTACTATCACTTTCTTGGGCTCCCCTGTCTGTGCATCACATTGCAGACATTAAAATTGTCTTTCTCTCCTCAAAATACCCCCTTTCTGCATGGTTTTACTTTGCGTTAGGGTTCCCAACATTAAGGTGCTTTAGGACACGTTTGCGCAAGGCACATTAAGAGTACGCACATTGTTAACGCCCTCTCTCCGCCCCGTTAATGCCCACTCTCCGCTCACAAAGTGTTTTATGCTGCTGGAGCCTTTAACGCATGTTAAAGCAGCATTTTAGATGCGTTAAGGGTGCAAGTGTGCTGATAATGTGCGTTAACGGCACCCTGACTCCCTTAACATCCTATAGTGTTAAAGGAGAAAAATACTAGAGTGGCATTGACAATAGAGATGTCAGTTCCAAATAATTATTCTATGGGGACAAAATCCTGAAGTACCAAGAAATGAAATCAGAGAGCAAGAAAATGTGGCAGAAAGATATCATTAAAGGCAGACTAGATAGGTCATATGGTCTTTTTCTGCTGTCAGGTTGTTATGTTTCCCATCATGTTGGGTGCCACAGGCTTGATTAAGAGGAATTTCCAAGCTCACCTTGATAAATTACCCCTACGTGTTACATCTTATAAACTCCAGAAGAAGGTTCTCCTTGGTGCATTGCAAGTAGTACACTGAGCACTAGCAGTAAATTTGAAGACAGAGATCATGCTTCACATACAGTATCCTGGCTTAGGAGTAAGGTTTGTTATTGTCATAGTATGCACAAAACTAACCTATTTGGAAAAATTGCCCATAAAAGAACCCTAGGGGGCAGGAGGAACCACCTATCTAAAATGTGCCCTCAAATTTGCTAGCCAGGCAAGAAGCGTCTGCTTTCAGGCAACTAGATGTTCACCTGCATAAAAAAAACTTTGGTCCCAATATTCAAAAGGCATTTACAGCCCTGTAAACTGAGTAAATGCCTCTAACCTGGATATTCAATGGCACTAACATGGTTAGTGCCGCTGAATATCCCCCATCTCCACTACATGCCCCAGTGCTAACCGCTTAGCATGAGGGCATGTTATGGGTGTCCCAGGGAGGAGCGGAGGTGATGACAGTCACAAAGTGGGTAGTGGCGATATTTCATGCTACCCGGTTAGCAACCTGAAAACATAGGCGTAGTAAAAGCTCACCTATCTTTTAGCCATAGGGGCTAACTGGGCAACCTGCAATACCGCCGCTGCCCGGTTAGCTACAGAGGCTGTGTGGCAAACTCGGATAATCAATGCTGGGGCTGCATATGATTCCGACACTGAATATCCAGGGTTAAGGGTCAGTACATAGCCATCATAGTGCAATATCAGGCCCTTTGAACATTGTGCTCTGCATCGCTGGCTGTTCTATATATTAGGCAGGAAGGACTTTAAAACATTTATAATAGATACTATATCAAACTTTAATTTTCACCATCCAAAAGAAGTATATTCATCTACTTTAAGATGGGAGACTTTTAAAACTGTCCTTTGAGACAACATAATTGCAGTCTCCTACCACCTTCAAAAGTTAGTAAAAACATCAGATCTCTAAGGAGCCATTAATAAGCTTGAGCAAACCCATAAAAAATGTTTAAAAAATATAGAACATTCTAAGTAAAGCTAGAGAACTGAAGCCATTACAGACAGGAGATAGTGAAACCTCTTCCAGCTGTCTAAACAGCAATTTTATGAACACAGGAATAGAAACTGGAAAGCTTTTGGATGGACTTTTTCACAAAAGGAAGCCGAGCTGAGTGATTTGCAAAATTAGGAATAAAGTGGTTAGGTTGCAGTATTCATCTTTAAATATAAATAAACCTTTCCAAGTATGTTACCAGTTACTCTGTTTATGTATTAATGAAAGCTCACATACGAACATGCTTACTAAGAATGCGCCGGTAGTGTGTTTTGGGGGGCAAAGGTTAGCATGGGTGCCCATGCTAACTTTTGGGGAGGTGTGCATCAGTTTCCCTGCCATTAGTGCAGTGGTAACACACGGCACATGGGTGCACTTCCTGCCACCCATTGAGGTGGCGTTAATTGCATCCATGCTAACAGCTACCTTTGCCATTAGGGCATGCCCAAAATGCCCAAGCTAACTCCATAGTACCATCAACATCCACATTCCGCCCATGTTTGTCCAGTCCATGCCTGATTGTGTGCTGACCAGCTAACATCAGGGCCGGCCTGTCATTGTACGTGAATGTTGTTCACACAGGGCCACGTGCAAACTTCATTCACGCACAATGGACGGTTTCAGAGGTGAGCTGGGGAAGCCGCACAAGCCCCCGGCTCACCTCTGCAGAGCCACAGTATGAAAAGTGCCGTTTTTCATCATGCTGGCAGCTGTGTTACTGTGAAGTGCACGAGTGCCGAGAAAAGCCCTTTAACCTTTCCCAGCATTCAGCGCGCTTCACAATAACACAGCAACCAGCATGAGGGAAACGGCGCTTTTCACATTAGCGGCTGTGCAGAGGTGAGCCATGGCCTTGCGTTGGCTTTCCCGGCTCACCTCTGAAACAGCTTAGATAGGTGCAGGGCTCTTCAGGGGGGGGGGGTCTAGGATAAGAGAGGAAATAGCCAATGGGGGGCTAGGATTGGAAATGGGTTGATGGATTGGGGATCTTGGACTGGAAATGGGCTTATGGGGCTGGAATAGGACTGAAAATGGCTTATGGGGGGCAAGGATTGGAAATGGGCTGATGTGGGTCTGGAATAGGACTGGAAATGGCTGATGGGGGGGACTAGGATTGGAAATGGGCTGTTGGGGGTCTGGAATAGGACTGGAAATGGCTGATGGAGGGGCTAGGATTGGAAATGGCCTGATGGGGGAGCTTGGATTGGAAATCGGCTGATGGTGGGCTAGGACTGGAAATGAGCTGATGGGGAGCTAGGACTGGAAATAGGCTGACGGGGGGCTAGGATTGGAAATGGGCTGAGGGGGTGAGGAGCTTGGGCTGGAAATGGGCTGATGGAGGACTGGAATAGGACTGGAAATGGCTGATAGAGAAGCTTGGACTGGAAATGGGTTGATGGGGTTTTGGAATAGGACTAGAAATCAGTTGATGAGGGGCTAGAACTGGAAATGAGTGATGGGGTGCTAGGACTGGAAATGGGCTGACGGAGGGACTAGGATTGAAAATGGGATGAGGGGGAGAGTTTGGACTGGAAATGGGCTGATGGGGGGGCTAGGATTGGAAATGGGCTGATGGAGGGCTAGGATTGGAAATGGGCATGGGGGCTGGAATAGGACTGGAAATGGCTAATGGGGGGGCTAAAGACTGGAAATGGGCTGATGGGGGGGGCTAGTACTGGAAATGGGCTTACTGGGGGCTAGTATTGGAAATGGGCTGATGGGGGAGCTTGGACTGAAAATCAGCTGATGGGGGCTGGAATAGGACTGGAAATGGCAGATGGAGGAACTTGGACTGGAATTGGGCTGATGGAGGTCTGGAATAGTACTGGAAATGGTTGATGAGGGGCTAGGACTGGAAATGAGTGATGGGGGGCTAGAACTGGAAATGGGCTGATGGGGTGGCTAGGATTTGAAATGGGCTGAGGGGGGAGCTTGGACTGGAAATGGGCAGATGGGGGACTGGAATAGGACTGGAAATGGCTGATGGGGGGCTAGGATTGGAAATGGGCTGATGGGGGGAGCTTGGACGGGAAATGGGCTGACAGGGGCTGGAGTAGGACTAGAAATGGCGTGGAAATGGACTGATAGGGGATAGAATAGGACTGGAAATGGGCTGACAGGGGGCTAGGATTGGAACTGGGCTGATGAGGAAGCTTGAACTGGAAATTGGCTGATGGGGGGCTGGAATAGGCCTAGAAATGGTTGATGGGGTGCTAGGATTGGAAATGGGCTGAATGGGGATGCTAGAACTGGAAATGGGCTGATGGGAGAATGGGACTAGAAGGGAGTGGATGCTGAATGGGGCTGCAACTAGAAGGGAGCTGATGTTGGGGGAGGACTAGAAGGGGATGTGCTGGGGAAATGAGGATGGAGAGGGGAAAATATATTTTGTGTGGGAGAGAAGAAAAATCTACAATTGGCTGGGTATTGGGAGAGTAAGTGGGGATTGAGGATGGAAGGGTGAAATTTGAGTGGATGAAAAAGAAATAAAGAAAGAAATGGAGGAAAGAGCAAGAAGGAAAAGATCAGTATGTTAAAGCAGATATAGAGATAGAATGGGATAAAACTAGAAGAGAGAAGAAAGAACAAATGGACAGCAGACAATGGAGAGTTAGCCAAAGACACGAAGAATCCAGAAGAAAGTGACTGGAGCAATTGCAACTGAAAAATAAAATGCCCAGACAACAAAAGGTAGAAAAATACTTTTTTATTTTGAATTTATTAACTGGAATATGTCAGCTCTGGGAAATGTGCATCGCTAACGTCTTTGAGTTTTTGATTAGTACAAGAGGAAATTAAGTTATAGTTTTATTTCTACAGTGTTGTTGCACGTTCCAACTTCGGCTTTGGGGTTCCCCGTTTAATTATTGTCTTTCTATTTCTAAATTGTGATCCCTTCTACTTTGTTTGGTGACGGTCTATGTGCAGAGGATGGCTACTAAAATGATTAGTGGTCTTCATTATAAAGCATATGAGGACAGACTGAAGGATCTTAATATGTACACCTTAGAGGAAAGGCGGGATAGAGGTGATATGATTGAGATGTTTAAATACCTCCGTGGCATAAATGTTCAGGGAGAGAGCCTCTTTCAATTGAAAGCAAGTTCTGCTATGAGGGGACATGGGATGAGGGTGAAGGGAGATAGATTCAGGAGTGATATGCGGAGGTGCCAGACGAAGACAAACCACCCATCTGGGCAGCAGCAGAATGGGATAGTGTTGACGGCGGAGGATCACATTTCTGTGACAACGGCAACAACACCAAACTCAAACTGCGCAGAAGGAAGGCCCGGCAATCTACTTCTGTATCTTGCCATGAAAACCCAATGGATAGTTACAACAAAACAAATTGTGCTATGGTGCTGGAAGATGAGACTCCCAGGTCGGAAGGCACTCAACTAGCTACTGGGGAAGAGCTGAAGACTTTTCAGAGTAAAGCCAGCATTTATGATGTGGTTGGATCAAAGCCCTCGGGAAGTCTGACTGCTGATGTAGCTGCGCATGAAATGAGAGTCAGAAGCTGTAAAGATGTCTTACACATTGGAACATGGAACGTACGAAGCATGAACCAAGGGAAGTTGGAGGTGGTCAAGAATGAAATGGAACGTGTACAACTTGATCTGTTGGGTGTCAGCGAACTGAAATGGACTGGCATCGGGCACTTTGCATCAGATGATCACATGGTCTACTATGCTGGAAATGAAAGACAAAGAAGAAATGGTGTTGCATTTATAATAAAGAAGAAACTTGCAAGAACTGTAATGAAATACAATGCAGTCAGCGAACGCTTAATCTCTATTCGTCTACGAGGATTGCCTATCAACACAACTATAATTAAAGTATATGCCCCAACAACAGCTGCAGAAGAGAATGAAATTGAAGAGTTCTATGAACAAGTACAAGCTGAAATTGACAGAACATGCAAACAGGATATCCTGATAGTCATGGGTGACTGGAACGCAAAAGTTGGCAACAAAGAAGAAGGCAAAGTAGTTGGAAAATATGGACTTGGCAACAGAAATGAAGCTGGAGAAAGATTGATAGAATTCTGCAAGACCAATGATCTATTCATCTCAAACACCTTCTTCCAGCAACACAAGCGGCGACTGTACACATGGACTTCACCCAATGGATTGTATAAAAATCAAATTGACTACATCTGTGGAAGTCAACGATGGAAAAGCTCTGTAACATCAACAAAGACAAAACCTGGAGCTGACTGTGGTACAGATCATCAACTACTAGTATGCAAACTCAAGCTAAAGTTGAAAAAGAGCAAACCACTCATGAATGCAGCAAAATATGACCTTGAGAATATACCACTGGAATTTAAAGACTGCCTGCAAAATCGATTTGCTGCTTTAGATACAAATGACAGAACTCCGGAAGAGTTATGGAATGACATCAAGAAGGTTGTGCTGGAAGAAAGCAAGAAGTCTCTACAAAAGGTGAAAAAGCAAAAACGGCCAAAATGGATGACGGAAGAAACTCTGAAAATTGCCCAGAAACGCAGAGAAGCTAAAGCCAAAGGAGAAAGAAAGACAATCGCAGAACTCAACAGAGATTTCCATCGTGCAGCAAGACAGGACAAGGAAAAGTACTACAATGACACTTGCAAGGAAATAGAAGCAGAAACTATTAGAGGAAGAACAAGATCGGCTTTCCTAAAGCTGCGAGAGTTAAAGAAAAAGTTCCAGCCTCAAATTGGAATGTTACAAGATGCTCAAGGTTCTATGTTGAATGATGCTGAGAAGATCAAGAAAAGGTGGAAGGAATATACAGAGTTTTTATATGATAAAGATCAAGTGGACCAACAGCCGTTTCAACCTATACCTTATGATCAGGAACCATTGGTGATGAAAGAAGAAGTTGAAGCAGCATTGAAAGCCTTATCAAAGAACAAAGCACCAGGCATTGATAGCATTCCCATAGAAGTATTGCAGCAATCTGATGCAGCTGTTACTGTACTTACAAGGCTCTGCCAAGAAATATGGACGACAACATCATGGCCAACTGACTGGAAAAGATCTGTGTTTATACCAATACTAAAGAAAGGTGATCCAACTGACTGTGGAAATTATCGCACAATCGCTCTGATCCCACTTGCCAGCAAGATTCTACTGAAGATTATTCAAAAGAGACTACAGCCATACCTAGAACAAGAACTACCTGAAGTGCAAGCAGGGTTCAGGAAAGGGCGAGGAACGAGAGACATCATTGCGGATGTGAGATGGATCCTTGAAAAGACTAAAGAATACCAAAAGGATATCTATTTGTGCTTTATCGACTATAGCAAGGCTTTTGACTGTGTAAACCATGAGAAACTCTGGGCCACATTAAGAAGCATGGGTATACCAGAACACCTGATCGTTCTCTTGCGCAATCTGTACATTGATCAAGAAGCAATAGTTCGAACGGAACAAGGAGAAACAGAATGGTTTAAAATAAGCAAAGGTGTAAGACAAGGCTGCATACTTTCCCCCTACCTGTTTAATTTATATGCAGAACAAATCATCAGAGAAGCAGGATTGTATGAAGACAACAGAGGTGTGAAGATTGGTGGAAGACTCATCAACAACCTTCGCTATGCTGATGATACCACATTACTGGCAGAAAGTGAAGATGATCTGAAACATTTGCTTCTCACAATCAAAGAACATAGTCTCATAATGGGCCTGCACCTTAATGTAAAGAAGACAAAGATCATGACAACTGGCATAATCAACAGGTTCATCGTTGAAGGAGAAGAAATTGAAATCGTGAACAACTTTAACCTACTTGGATCAACTATCAATAAAGAAGCAACAAGCAGTCAAGAAATCAGACGACGCATTGCTCTTGGCAGAATGGCTATGAAAGACCTAGATAAGATTCTCAAGAGCAGAGATGTCTCTCTCCATACAAAGATTCGACTTGTTCAAGCCATGGTATTTTCAATAACATCATATGGATGTGAAAGCTGGACAGTGAAAAAGACAGACAGGAAGAAAATTGATGCCTTTGAATTATGGTGCTGGCGGCGAATACTGTGTATACCATGGACTGCCCGAAGAACAAACCAGTCGGTACTAGAGGAGATCAAACCTAAGCTTTCTTTAGAAGCTCAGATGACAAGACTTCGACTTTCATACTTCGGACACATCATGCGAAGAGAGAGATCATTAGAGAAAGACATCATGCTTGGAAAGATAGAAGGTCAACGCAAAAGAGGAAGGCCAGCAATGAGATGGATCGCTACAATAACAGCAGCTACGGGTACCAGTCTGTCAACAATGAGCCGCCTGACTGAAGACCGAACACAATTTAGGATAGCTATCCAGAGGGTCGCCATGAGTCGACTCCGACTCGACGGCACTTAACAACAACAACAACATGCGGAAATATTTCTTTACGGAAAGAGTAGTGGATCCATGGAATAGTCTCCCAGTGGAGGTCGTAGAGATGAGGACAGTAACTGAATTCAAAAAAGCATGGGACAAACACAGAGGATCTCTAAAGGGAAAAAGGGGACTGTTGTAGTTGTTATGGAAGGACAGACTAGATAGGCCATGTGGTCTTTTTCTGTCGTCATATTTCTATGTTTCTATGTTCTGCATGTGTAACTGAGCTAAAGTATTTTGTTTATGTAGTTTCTATTTGACAGTGCCACTTGTTCTCTTTCCCCATTAGAATATCTATTGGTATTCTCTGAGATGTATTGGTTTAATATTTGCAGTGTTGCCTTTTTGATAGGTAGGGTTTGGTGCTTTGTGAGTCCTGGTAGTGCTGTTATGTTACGGCGGGTTTGCTATGGGTTGTAAATGGTCAGTGTTTATAGTACTTCTTAATGTGCTTGGCAGTTGGCACTGGAGTATAGTAATGTAAAAATCTGGTAGTCTTTCTTTATCCAGACACTCATTAAGAGGCATGTTTACTAAAAGTTACTGCAAATTAACATTATGCAACTATTTATGCAAATGAAGTCCCTTATGCAAATGAGGTCCCTCAATGAGTCTTCACACATGGCCCCGCACCCCCCTGGGCCGCCTCTGGCTAGCATGGGAGTTTTAGCAGAGGGCCCAGCTCTAACGGTTAGCATGGTATGCTTACTGCACGTTAAATACCGTGCTAATAGCACACATTAGTAAACATGGCTCATAATGGAATAAAGTCCTTTCCAGAAAAGGTTATTATGACATTGACATCAAGCTGGAGCCTGGGACCTGATGGATATCTAACACACAGGCGACATTACTAAAAAGCGCTAAAATAACACTTTTTTGTGTTGCACTATTGCACATTATTCCAGCAATTAACACTTGAGTTATCAAGCAAGGAGATGTGTTTGCATCAAAATAGCACAAATATAATTTGCGTTTTGTCAATATAACACACATCACATTTTACCACCTAACATGCAATGCAAACATAAGCAATCTTATTTCAGCGTGCACTGCCAGAAGGCCTAGGCTGTGCTTCCCTCATGCTAATTCTAGAGAAAGAAGAGAAGGGCTATTTCTAGTACTGATACTCAGGGATTGTTTTGAGGCAGTACACGCCAATATGGAGTTCCAACACCTTTTCCACCGCTTCCCTGCATCTCTCCAAGACAGCCGCAGTCATGTGTATGAGAGATGGCTGAAAGACTCTGCAGACACCATTTTAGGCTTCCTACTTAGTGGCTAATGACACCAATCACCATTGCACACTGGCACTTGCGCCCATCTCCATTTTAAGTCTTCTGGGTCCTCCTGCTACTCTTCAGGCTGAGCCCCACCCTCGTATGCTGCCACTGTGGTGCTGCCAGATATGTAGGTAGGTCCCTCTGCTTCACTTCATCCTCTTCCTGTCTTCGGCTCCATTCTGCCTCCTCCAGGTCCCCTGCAGCCTGCCAACCCAAGCTCTACCCTCACATACTACAGTCATGGCACCACCAGATTTGCAAACAGGTCCCTCTACCTCGCTTCATCTTCCAACTTCTCCCTGTCTCTGGCTCCATCTGCCTGCCTTCTTGCACCAAGGCTGTGTGCTGCTAATGCCATGTTTGTGTTCTGTCCTCCATTCACACTCATATCACTGTCCTTCCTCCGGTAAAATTAATGTAAACTACTGCCCGCCTCCTCCCGCTCCCACCACCCTCTCAGGACATAAATTTGTGCCAGGCCTGGAGCCCCCCCACCCCCATATGCTGCTGCTGCTGCCAAGTGTTGGGTCCATGGTCTGGGATCAGTGAGTTTGCTTGTCTGTGGACCCCTCCAGTCTAGTGTCCCTTGAGGTTAGGTTAGGCATCGTGCAAAGGGGAAATGTTGGATACAGGGGAGGGGGAAATAGGGAGATGGAGGGGAGATGCTGGAAATGGGGGTGGGGGAGAGAAGGCAGATGCTGGATAGGGGGATGAAATGAAATGCATATGTGAATCACTAAGAGCCAGCAGAGGGGTGGGGGACTTGGATGGAAACCATGCGGACCATGTCTCATAGAATTATTCTATCCTTTATTCTATCCTTATTCTCCTTGACCTCTCTGCTGCCTTCGATACTGTTGACCACAACCTTCTCCTCTCCACTCTATCATCCCTTGACTTCAAGGATTCTGTCCTCTCCTGGTTTTCCTCTTACCTCTCTAATTGTTCCTTTAGCATCTGTTCTCAAGGTTCATCCTCTTCTGCTATCCCCTTCTCAGTTGATGTTCCCCAAGGATCAGTTCTTGGCCCTCTCCTTTTCTTTCTTTATACTCAATCCCTTGGTTCCCTTATCTCTTCCCTTGGCTTCCAATATCACTTGCAGACGTTTCGCAAATTTATATCTCTTCACCTGACCTTTCTCCTTCTCTTCAGGCCCGTATCTCCTCCTGCTTATCTAATATTGCTATCTGGATGTCTCAGCACCGTCTGAAATTGAACATGACCAAAACTGAGCTTCTGATTTTTTCCCCCAAACCCCTCCTCCCCCTCCCCCCTTTCTCCATCATGGTTGATAACACACCTGTTTGTCCTGCTTCCTCAGCTCACAATCTTGGGGTTGTTTTTGATTCCACCTTATCATTCTCTTCCCATATCCAACAAATTGCTAAATCCTGTAATTTTTTTTCTCTATAATATTAGCAAGATTTGTCCTTTCATCTCTTTGTGTGCCTCTAAGATTTTGGTACATTCCCTTATTATCCCCCATCTTGATTATTGAAACCTCCTCCACGCTGGTCTCCCACAATCTCATCTTTTCCCACTTCAATCTATTCAAAACTCAGCTGCGCATCCAATTTTCTGCCAAGCTTGTTACTGTCATATTACTCCTCTTTTAAAGCCCCTTTATTGGCTTCCATAGCCATATACAGTTCAAACTACTTACCCTCACACATCAGTGCATTCACTCTGCTGCTCCTCTTTACCTATCCTCTCTCCTCTTGCCCTACACTCCCTCCCGTAATCTTCATTCATCTTCTGCTTTTCTTCTCTCCATGCCGCATTCTACTTCTGCTAACTCTCGGCTTCTCTCCTTTGAACTTGCTGCCCCTTTTGCTTGAAATAACCTACCCTTATTCCTGCATCAAATCCCTTCCCTCATTCTCTTCAGGTCTAGGCTCAAGACGTACCTCTTTGAGACCACCTTTGGATCTTAATCTCTATCTTTATGTTTCAGGTCCTTATTGCCCTTTTTGTCCTTCTCCTTTCGTACTACTGTATGTTGTCACATGCCCCCTCTGCGCACCTGTAGGTTAAGCAGGGTACTGCACTGGAGCCTTAATATAACTGGCCTTCTGGTAGTTGTAGTTGTGCTGCCAGTTAAAAATCAGTCGTGGAATCGATGGTAAGGTTATAAGGGCTTTATTTCCCTTTCCCAAAAGGACTTCTTATCCTGTACAAAAACAAAGAAGCATAACCCTTCTTGGGCATATAACAAAAGGAAAAACTGTAACCAAAAATAGCTTCCTTTCAGCTTCTTAACCAGAAACAAATGTATTCAAAACACAGACTTGCAGAGATAGGAATAAGCCTTCCTTTCACACTGTCAGGCTTCTTATCTCTCTTTACCTTAGTGAGAATATGTTGTCAGCCACAGAAATACTACAGTCCATCTGCTCAACGTTATTCTCCACTTCAGACGGTTCACATTGCATGAATTCTTCAGCAGGGATTAACACATCTTTACCTTCCTCATGTGGGAGCTTTTCAAACAGTCCCTCTTGGCTGTGACGTACTTTCCTTTCTCTGAGGGTAAACTGATTGCTATTACCACATTCACTAGGGTTCTGTTGGTAAGAGCCTCTCCCCTGCTGGTGCCTGGTAGGCAAGCTAAAATATTCTCTTGCACTCCTATTAGAAGGAATTGATTCACCTCTAGCCTCTGCTTGGCTCAGGACCCTGTGGATAGCTGGAGTTTTGAACGGCAGCCTTTCTGAGATTCTGTTCCTTACGTTTCTCTCAGAATGATTAACTTCTGCAGGTAAAAAGCCTTTACCTTTCTCTTGCTTATAATAGGGGTAGTGAAGCTTCTCTGCTTCCCTTAAGCAGGCTTCATATGGCTTTTGTACTTCAATGAACTGTTTCCTATAGCCAAGCCCTGTGCTTCCCCTCTTAGGATAAGAGTAAAACTTTTTGGCTTGTACCTTTCTCCTCCTGGCTCCATTCCAACCTGGGCTGTTATACTCAATCTCACTCTCTGCGTCCAGCTGTCTTTGCCTCTCACTCAAGCACTCATTGGACTCACTCAGACCTCCGTTCAGGCTTCCAAAGTGGTATTCAGACACGCTTTCTTCACAGCTATCTCTCCAGCTTCTCTCGTCCTCTCTGTTCACCCAGTTCCTTCTGTTTCTGCTCTCGTTCTGAGTCTTAGGCTCCCTTTGAGACTTGGACTCAACCTTCATCTGCCTAACTGCTTGTGAGCTGTGCTTATCTAGGTATCTCCGAGCAGCACCTCCCCCCAGCTGATTTGTATCAGGTGAAAATCTCCTAGCTTCTCTGCTGGCTAGGTGTGTCTCTCTGGCTCGTGACCTCATTTGCTTTCGTTGCTCATGGCAACTTTCTAACATGTGCTCTCCCCAAACGTCAGTGTCTTCCTGATCTGCTATTTCATCTATCTCCATAGGGTCCGCTAGTGAGTCTGCTCTGTGACAATGTCTGTCCTTTTAGATTGTAAGCTTCACTAGCAGGGACTGTCTTTTCTGTGTCTGTATAGCACTGCATATGCCTGCTAGCACTTTATAAATATTCATTAATAATAATAATTATTATTATTATTTTCAATCTATTTGTATGTGTATGTGTCTATTTCATGTGTGTGTTTTATTTGTATGTGCATGTGTATGCAAGTTTGTGTTTGCATATGTTTTATTTGTGTGTTGGTGTATCTGTATTTTATTTGAATGTGTGAGTGTGTGTGTGTGTGTGTGTGTGTGTGTCTATGTTTTGTTTGAATGTATGTGTGTGTGTATCTGTATTTATGCGTGTGTACTGTATATGTTTTTGGATGTATCTGTGTATGAGTGTCTGTTTTTCGTTATGGATGTGTGGGTTTGGATATCTGTGTTGGACTGTGTGTGCTTATGACCTGGAGGGTATAGAAGAGGAGGCAGATAGTTTGACAGGAGCAATTCTGTAACCATGGTGTTTCAGTGTATCAAAGTGGTTATGCTGCAGAAGCTGGAGCTTCTTCATCCATAGAAATGCATTGGGCCTTTTTTTTTTTTTTGGAGAAGGGGAATTATTTTTCTGGAGCTCCTAGTCCTATCTGGCCCATTTTCAAACTTAATGAGTCTTTCACCAATTTTTACCCCATGCCAAATTTGCTCCCATTCACTTACATTTTCAGAGAGTGATTTTCTCTCCAGACAGAGACAGACAGACATTATTGACTCCTTTTATAAAAATTCTTTACAACATCCATTGAGTTGGAAGGAATAAGAAACTGTTGGCATGAACTGATGTTAATAAGTAGGGCTTCCAGTTCTAGGGGTTTATAGATTATAAGTTAAGATAATTAGGGGCTTTCGGAGAGTTCAAAAATTCTATATATATTGATGTTTTCACATAACAAAATTAAATTTCCATAACATTTTTAGATAGATTCCATTTTATACATGGCCTTATTAAAAAATTAAAATTAGTAAACCTTTTCACACCCCATCATCTTTCTCAGTAGTCACATTCCTAAGGAGTCACAGCCTATGCTGCTTGTGTGAACCTATCTGAACTAGATATCATGAACCAAACTAACATGGAAGAGTATGTTTACTAAACGGCGGTAAGGGAGCATCTGTGCTGTTAACGCAGGCTATTGGCACACTTGCTCCATAATGCCAAAAAAATGCTGCTTTAGGATGCAGTAAAGGCACCAGCAGCATTAAGGATGCAGGGGGCGGAGAGTCGGCGTGTGTGGGGCAGGGAGTGAGCGGTTACAGAGTGTGGTCCCCTACCGCTGATTGCGCAACGGCCTGAAAAGCCCTTTAATACTGGGAACCCGATTGCTGATTAAAACCTCACAGTAAAAGTGTTTGTAGAGGGGAGAGAGACTATTTATGCTGTAGGAAAGGGTAATATGCTGATCAGGGCCGATGTTACAGTTTCTAGCGCCCCCTGCAACCTATAAATCGGCACCCCTTCGTCATTATTATTAATATTGGCTGTATCCTACCCTACTTTTTCCCAAAAACGCTTTGTGAACTCTTTTCAAGTGATATTAGTATTTCTCCTTCAAATCCAGTGTTGTCAGAAAATTGCAGCGAAAGATCAATTGCATAGCCAAAATGAAAAAAACTTAGCAATAAATACTTAGCATCATATAAACAGGCTGTGATAGTCCAAAAAGAAATCTTATTCTGGTCATCTCACTAACAACATCATAAACATTCTCTAGCGCCAGGCATATTGTGAACTAATATAAAACACTGCAAAAGTCACTGAAGATCTACAAGGCCAAATATACCATACCATACGAGCATACACTTCCAAAAGCATACACTAATGGGCCGACCCAGAAAAAAGCAGCACTATAAACACTGCAATGGGTCCCAAAACATCCATACACTATTTGAAAAGCTGTACAAGTCAAATTGCAACAGTACAGATCCCTACATACAAACTCCATGTTAACAGAACACTTGGCCTTGGTCACACACTCAGAACACAGACCCTCACCAATTCACTGGTCAACAAATTTTTAAAAAAGTCATGTTACTGAAATAAAAATAGTCATTTCTTATCAATTTTTATATGCTGAACACGAATATGACAGTGAAATTGCAAAGTTGGCTCTAGTTTTTTTGTAATCTACAAGAATTAATGTTTACATCACGAAATGCATGTCAATAGTAAATATATAATAGGCCTTCGGTTAATACCTGTAAAAAAACAAGTCTTAGGTTTTTTTCACCTGTCTCTTGTACAGCTATTCGGGAGCTTCTCTGGGGAGTGTCCAGCAGTAGTCAGACAGCATTGTAATGGACCATTTCCCCTGATATCTTTGCTCCATCGTTGCGATATCCTGGTGAAAACGTTTGCCCTGTTCATCACTAACCATACCACAGTTGTCAGGAAAGAAATCGAGATGGGAATCAAGGAAATGGATCTTTAGAGACATATTACAGCCAAGTTTCTGATACTGCATCAGCATGTCTTCTACTAGTTCCTTGTAGTTTTCTGCCCTAACATTCCCAAGAAACTTTGTTGACACTAGGCGAAAAACATTCCATGCCTGTTTTGCATCACCCTGCAGCAAGTTGTTGAACCGGTCATCTTTGAAGAGCTCTCGAATCTGAGGACCCACAAAAACTCCCTCTTTAATCTTTGCTTCACTGAGTTGAGGGAATTTTTCATGCAGGTATCGTAAAGTTGGCGAAGTGCGGTCCATGGCTTTCACGAAGTTTTTCATCAAACCTAGGTTGATGTGAAGGGGTGGTAGCAGGATTTTGTGAGCCTCAACCAGAGATTGGTGCTGGATATTCTTCTCTCTAACTGTTACATTTTGTCTGGGATTCCATTCCTTCCACAAGTAGTGCCAATCCCTTGCTCGGCTATCCCACTCACATAAGAAACACATGTATTTTATATATCCCTGCTGCAGTCCCATTAAAAGGGCAACTACCTTCAAGTCACCACAGAGGTGCCAGCTGTACTTGTTATAGTTAATGTAAGTCAGTAGATGCTTTAAGTTATCGTATGTCTCTTTCATGTGGACGGCATGCGCTACTGGAATAGATGGAAGACGGTTTCCATTGTTCAAAAGCATAGCCTTCAGACTCAGTTTCGAAGAGTCTATAAATAGTCTCCAGTCTTGTGGGTCATGAGTGATTTTTAAGGCATTCATGAGGCTTTCAATATCGGAACAGAATACCAGATTACTTTCCTTTCCGACTGCATATAGTACACTGCTGACGTCAGATGGCTTCAGCAGCCATCTGGCAGTAGTATTGCATTGCATCAGAAAATGATGCAATCAACTCTGGATGATGTGTGCATGCTGGTATTATGCAATGTGATGCAATATTACATCATTCAAGGCTTATTTGGGATGTTGTTGATGTCCTACTGGATAAATGTACACGGTGAAACGTCAAAAATGAACTACATGCAATATCTTCAAAACGAGAGCCAATAAATTTTTTTTTAATGTTATATTCGTGTTCAGCTCACCAAGATAATACAGATTAGGGCCTTTTAAAGTCAGTGACGATTTCAATGTTGACCAGTAATTACAGAATAAGTGACTACAACCTAAAGTAAAAATAAAAATATGTAGACAAAAATTAAAATGAAACCCCAAGAAGCCAGACTCCGCATGCGGTGCCACACTAGATAAGAGATGCAGTTCCTCATACTGTGTGAAATATAAAGATAGCGCAAAGTCCATCACTAAATTGAATATAAAATTATTTTTCTACTTTTGTTGTCTGAAAATTTTTAATCATGCTGGTCCCAATCTGAGATTTCTGTTTTTCTCTGTCTTCTCTTAACTCTCTTTCTATGATCTATAGTCCATCTGCCATTTCTTGTCTCTGCTTTTGCTTTCTTCATTTTCTTCCATCAGCCTTTTTCCAGTCCTAGTAACGCTCCCCTGTATCAGTCCCCTTTACAGCCTCCTCTCCCAGTGTCAACCCCCTTGCATTCCCAGCATCACCACTGGTGTCTATTCCCTTCCAGTCCCCCTTCTTCTCCATCATCCAGCCCCTTCTAGTCCAAATACCATCCCAGTTATCAGCAAACTTCCAGTCCCAGTGCCCCCTCCCATGTCAGTTCCATTCCAGTCACCCTCTCCTCTATCCATCTGCCTTCTAGTACCATCCCCAGTTGCCAGCTCCCTTCCAGTCCCATCCCCAGGTGTCTGCTCCCTTCCAGCCCCCCATGTCTGCTCTCTTCCAGCGCCCCCTGTGTCTGCTCCCTTCCAGCTCCCCCCATGTCTGCTCCCTTGTAGCCCGCCATGTCTTCTCCCTTCCAGCTCCCCAGTGTCTGCTCCCTTCCAGCCCCCCCATGTCTGCTCCCTTCCAGCTTCCCCCATCCCCTGTGTCTGCTCCCTTCCAGCTCCCCACCTGTATCTGCTCCAATTCATCCTTCAAAAAAGAAAGCAGCCATGGGAACATTTCTCTGTTCCTTCAGTACTGCTATCTTTCATACGGCTGGAACGCAGAGTTTTTAAAGGCAATAATAAGCATTTTCTGTTTCTTATATGAAACAGAAAATGCTTCTTACTGCTGCAAACACCGCGGTCCAGCAGTTTAAAAGATAGTAGATCTGCAGGAACACAGAAATGTTCCCTCAGCTGCTTTCTTTTTTGAAGCAGTGGGTAGTGGGTGGCTAGCAATTGCACCCACCCGCCGCTGGCACCCTCCTGCTGTTCTTAATCGACTTACTGGGTAGCACTGGCCCTGATGCTGATGGTGCAAATGGGGCACAGGGGGTGGCACAGTGGTCATGCAATGGGGGTGCTGGTGGACATGGCAGTCTAGGCAGCTGCCCGAGTGGCAGAGAGGGGCATAAGAACATAAGTTCAGAATATATGCCATACTGTGTCAGACCAAGGTATTTCAAGGCCACTATCCTCTGTCCAATAGCGGCCAATCAGGGGCACAGATACCTAGGTGTCTCCCAAAAGGACACCCATGGTCAAAGAGGCCTGAATTTGGCCAAGCAGCTGATCAACAGTACCCCCGAATAAACGTATAATGATCTTTCCTCCAGAACCGTGAGCAAACCCTCCCAAAGCCCAGCTATATGAGGAGCTGTCCTGACATACACTGCCACTATGTGCCAGTGTTTGCCAATGCATTGAATGACAAACTATATGCCCAAATGTGTTTGAAATGTGTTACATTGTAGCGGCAGTGCCTGTCCCCTAGTCCCCCCCCCCCCCCATATTGTGATGGTGTTAACAACCGTGAACCATTCCTCGCCATTCAGTACTGTATAGACCTCTAACATATCTCCCCCCAGCCATCTCACCAACAAGTTGAGGAGGCCTAACCTTTGTAAGCTCCTCACATAGAGGGATCCTTCCATCCGCAGCACCATCTGTGATGTCCATCATGATCACACAGTGACAGTAGTGGAACACAGACATAATGCTGGTGTGGAACGATGATGTGCCACATGGGGCACTCCAAGGGACATGGCACCCTTGGCAGAGATGAAGCCCTGCCCCTTGGTGCCACTGAACCCAGCTATGGAGGAAGAGGCCAATAGTGCCTGCAGCTGTAGCCCTCCAGATAGTTGGAAAACGCAGGTGCCCAGGGAAGTACCACAGTAGTGGCTGCCATCCTACCCCGAGATGTATTGGTGGCAGGCAGTGCCCCTGCATGAGCAGCTGGTGGGGGGTGCTGCATGGACATATATGTGTGCCCCTGCCCGCTCATCTGGCCCTTGTGCCCAAGGCGCCCGCCAAACCTGCATGTTAAACATGCTGGGACTGTGACCACCACCACTGACAGTGCATGGGCATATCTGTATGGTGGGTTGTTGGTGGTGGCATGGGAAGTGTCACCAGCCTGCAGCAGACAGAAGCCTTGTCCTAGATGTGTGCACCAAGTACATTACAGCATGTGCCAAAGGTCAGTCAAAGGGAAGCATGTCAGCAATAGGAGCTGTTATCCTCGTGAAGCAGCACTGTGAAACAACACATGGTTGGTATGTATAAATGTGCGGTAGGTCACGGGCTCAGGTTCCCACTGGGGCTTCTGCATTCCATCTTCCTGTGGAAAAGGTTTAGCTGACACTGTAAGTACAGCTCCAGTATGTGCAACTCACAAGGAGGCAGCCAGCAAGGGTGGAAACACCCACCAGCAGCTCTATCAGGTTCCACTATCCACAACTGATTGGAGGCTAATAACACACGGTAACAATGTATGGTGAGGCCAAGGTCCAGGGTTTGATTCCCACTTGTTCATTTTGGTGGGTGTGCTTGCCCACCTCGCACAATCTTGGCTCTGCTGTGACCTGCAGACAATCATTCTTCTACATTTCGATGTGTTATGGCCACACAAAGGGTTGCCCAACATGCCATTCCCCATCATGGACATCTGTGAGCATGGCTTTAATGGCTCTGCTGCGGCGTATGTCAGTGGGTCAGTGATGCATACGCAGCAGATGTTTGAGTCAACTGGTATGGTTGTGTTTTCTGTTTTGCCATCATTGTGACCTTCCTGCTTTGCATAGAGGATATATCTCGTACATTCAGGCACCTAACACTCATTGCATAGACATCCCCTGCACTGTTCTGCCATCATTACTTACCCCACATGGGGAAAATGGGTTCAACTTGCCCCTTTCTATCATGCCACTCTGTTGGGTGTATTGCCTTGCAGTTGCACAGACTGAGACACCAGTCCCACCCAGACAAATGGTGTTTCATGTATCCCATGGCACTGCTACTTTTGGTTCACATACAACAAATGCTTTTGGCCTGTATGATCCCATACCTCCACCCACCACACACATTGCAAACTCTCTGCTTGGAAAATCCATGGCACAGCCCTGCACCCCCCCCCCCCCATTTAGCTGTTAGGGAGATTCATGGTGGGGCAGCTTACTGGCAGTATGCTGCCCCACCATGGCCATCAGGGGTCATTTGCCGCAGTTAGCCATATCATGCACACCTCTCTTGTGACTGCTCCATATAAGCACTCATGGACAATCCTCCCATTGCTGCCCACATCAGGAACATGCTGCCTCAACCCAGACACTGTCCTAGCCTATGGCATGGCACACACTGACAGTACATCTGGATACATGTTCACATCACACAAACACTATATTGTAGCTTATGGCACGGTGTATGCTTTCAAGAGCATCTAGGACTGTACGCCTGTCACAGCACACACACACACACCCCTACCGCTGCTGCATTCTCTCTGTTGACTCTGCTGCCACCACCACCCACCCATGACACAACCAACACCCACACTGACCATCATCACTAGGCAGCTGCCTATCTTGCCTAGTCAACAGCATAGGCCTGCTGTATGGTCACACATGCTCATCACACATACTGCCACATTGCCAAGCATCAGGTATGTCAATTCCATCAGCTACTAATTGTGCTTGCATCCATACTTCTCCAATGCCTTCCCTGCCCCTCTTTCAGTGTTTCAGTGGCTTTCCTGAGTTAAGGTACATGCCACACACCTTCGCGCAGCATGTCCCATTACCGCAGTGTAAGTGTCCACTACCACCCCTTAATATCCTGTTACCACATGGTTAGTATCCACTACCTCCCCTTAATGCCGGACCGCTTCTAACACGCCCAGCACACTTACCGCATGGTAACCCCTTATCGCTGCTGTTAATGCACAGAAAAGACTGCTCCCTTACTGCCATTCTGTAAACATACCTCAAAGATTCCTAGACTTGTGCTACAATGACAATTGAGAAAGCTGCTGTAAAAGAAGACATGGTTCTTTGTTTACGACTACTGATGCAGTACGTGTGCAAATGTATGCATGGCCTGCTTTGGAGACCTTGAAGAAACTATGGAGGTCATTTTAGAAGCCCTATTTGTGCTTTGGATGTCAGAAAACATGTATAGAGATGTTCAAAGCACAGATGTTAGAAGCCAGATGTGGGGATGTTCCAGTGTGAGAACTGACATTCCTGACGGACTCCATTGCAAAGCAAGGTAATACTCTGCCTGAAAACTCTCAAAGGGGTTTTGGTGTTCATTTTTAAAAACTAAGGGGTATTTATTTTTATTTATTTAACAGTTTTTCTATACCGCTTTCTCATTGAATCAAAGCAGTTTACATTATAACTAACATGTTTATAGAGAACTCTTTATATAACACACACATTTACATAGAACCTGTTATAAGAAGGGGGAGATGCGGGAGGTGCACTGATGCAAAACCTATTTACAGAAATTGAGTTATACAAAGAACATATTTACATAGTTATGTTGTGTAATCTCATATATTAAATAGTGGTTCAATTGTTCAGGAGTTAAGTGGGTTCGTTGAGTTGATTAGAAAAGAGGAAGGTCTTTAGCTGTTTTCTGAAGTCCTTCATGTCAGTGGTGGATCTCAGTTTTGTAGGGAGCGCGTTCCAGATGGCAGGTGTGGCATAGGAGAATGCTCGTCTTGGGGTCGATGCTCTTGAGTCCTTGTATGCAGAGGGTGTAGCAATGGTGTCTTTTGTGCTTTGTCTCTTAGGTCTGTTGTTGTGACTGGTGCTCAACATCTCCTCTAAGACTCCCGCTGACATGTTGTTTCTTATTTTGAATATCGTCAGGGCAGATTTGTATCTGGCACATGTGGCAATTGGGAGCCAGTGGAGTTGATGAAGGAGGGGTGTTATGTGGTCTTGTTTATTTGAATCAGTGATGATTCTGGCAGCAGTGTTTTGAACTAGTTGTAGAGATCTTGTAGCCTGCTTAGGTAAACCTTGATAGATGGCATTGCAATAGTCCAGGATAGGAGTTATGATTGCTTGACACACTGATCTGGTATGATTGCTTGACACACTGTTCTGGTATGTTTATTAAAGAGTGTTAAGAGAGCAAGTTCCTGTTAATGCCTGTTATTGGTACCCTTGTGCCCTTAACACTGTGATAATGCTGCATTAATGAGCATTAAGGTCTCCCACAGCATTAAGGGAAAAGAAGTTGGAGAGTAGGTGTTAAGAGGGCAGGAGCACCCTTTAACGCTAGGAACCCTAACGTCAAGTAAAACCTTGCAGAAAGAGGGTATTTTGAGGGAAGAGAGCATATTTTGACATCTGCAATGTGATGGACAGGCACGAGAGCACAAGATGGTGATAGTAGTACACTATTAGCAGCAACAGATAGTGCCCAAGTATGAAAGGGTACTATGTTGATGGTGCTAATGGGGCAAAGGGAGTGGCACATGGGTCATGCAGTGGGGGTTGCTGGTGCACAAGGCTCACCAGGCAGCTACCCAGGTTGCACATCTGTGATGTCCGCCATGATCCCACAGTGACAGTGGCGGCACACAAACATGCTGCTTCTGTGAAAAGGTGATGCGCAACATGGAGTGGTCCGAGGATCCCTGGCACCCTAAGCAGAGACGCCAGTTCTGCAGGAAGAGGCCAGTAGTGCCAGCAGCTGTAGCTCTACAAGAGACTGCAAAAAGCAGCTGCCCAGGGAGATACCACTACTGCAGCTGTCCGCCTCCCCCCAAAGACATATCTGTGGCTGGTGGGGATGGGGTTACACTAGCAGCAATCATTTGGGGGAGCAATGTGGCTACCTATGTGTGCCTATGCTCCCCATATTGAACTGGCATTCCAGCACATGCCTAAGCCTCATAGCGGATGGATAGGGACTGCACCCCACCCCCACTGACAGCATGCTGCCATGTCAGCATAGTGTGAGGATGTTGGCAGCAGGTGCAGCAGCCATCGCCAGCAGCATACAAAACCATTGTGATATACAGACCAGACAACACATCCCACTGCAACACCCGCCAAACACACCTTGCCAAACAGGTATGGCACAGGACATGCAGAGATCACAGCAGACATAGGAAAACCCTTACTTATACCTGCAATGACCATAGCTCCACACAGGGTTTATTGCAGCCATATAGTAGTTCTGTGGTGCAACACACAATGCTAATGTGTATATGGGTGGATGGTCACAGGTTCAAGACCCAGCTGCAAATTATGTTTTGCATGTCCCTGCAGGTAAACGTTATCCTACAGTGCAGGCACAGCACCAACATGCGCAACCCCCAATCAGCCTGCAAGGGTACAGATACCCAACAGCCACACAGACAGCCTCCACTCTCCACAGTTGGATAGAAAGGCAGGCTGATAGCACCGGCACACGGAACGGGCATTAACATCTGAGCGTGCTAATAGTGCCTGTACAATGAGCACACCTTAACAATGCTGAGCTATTTTGGTGACCAAAATGGCAGGCAGGAATGCCAACCATCCCCATTTTTGCACAGCACCACAATGTGCTTGTGTGTGTGTGTCTCTCCAGAGTTTTTTGGTCTTCAACACTGCACTGTGCCTCACATTGCCTAAACTGTTCCTTGCATTCATCTGTAAATGTGCATGATGAGGAGCAGGAGATTGTGGGTATGGCCTGAAACAGAGCGGTTTGGCCAGGATGTGTCTGCATCAGAGGTTGGGTCAATGGCTGAGACATCATAGTGCCTGTCTGCACATGCATGGCCTGGTAGCCAGAGCAGTTCATGCTGTGAGGGCACTCTCACTCTGACTGAGCTGTGACTATGGCACGGCTATGTGTCCACATAGTGGTAGATAGTCTACAGCTCTGGTGATGTAAGTGCACTCCTTGCCCTGAGAGTCCAATCACTGAGACACATACTGTTTGTCCTAAGCCAAGATGTACATAGGTGTTCTGTACACATACATTGTGTGCTTAACAGCAGACTAGTCACAGTTAGTATATGCATGGCTACAACAGTTCTGTTGTGGGCAGCAGGTGCAGGCTTGCTGTGGTAGATTGATAACTCTAGATGGTTGGAACAGGAGCTGTTCTTGTCCTGCTCAGTGTGGTCATGGGGTAGGCTGGTGGCAGCAGGTCTAGTCAGCACCCTCTGCATATAGCATCCATGACACCAGCTGCTGCAACACTGGGTGCTGATGTGTGCTGTTCTAGGAAGGTCCTTGTCGTAAAGTGTAAGGACACAGAGCCCAGATGTGACCGGCACCTACAATATGCTGCAATTGTGCAGAAAACAAGGTGATTAGCATAACACACTACAGACAATATCTGCCACACACATTCTTATAGTTTGTTATGCGTTCTGTTATGGGTCAGCGAAAAGACTATGCACCATCATGCCCTTCTAAAGAGTATGGCTTTATTGGCTCTGCTGCAGCCCATTGCAGGGGGTCAAATATGTTCACCCTGCAGATATCTGACAACTGCTTGGAGGTGTGCCATAATGGGCATGGCACTGACTTGGGATCCAGGATACTAGGATTTGAAACCCAGTAGTACTCCTTTTGTGACAATTTGGAATGTTTTACTGTGGTGTTTTATGTATGTCGCAACCTTCATGAACTGCCCACACCTTCTTGTGACCTTGGGTAGGTCACTTAACCCTCCATTGCCCCAGTTGACTGCAGGTTCTTACAGTCCCTGTTTTTCATCAGACATTACCACTTTTTTGGTACAATGTAACCCAACGTGACTGCCCTGATACAATAGTACGCTAACAGGCAGTTACATGCATACAGTTGTAACCTACTTGTGCAACATGAGTCAGGAATGACATCATGACTGTGACTGTATAGTTTTGGCTCCATCACATCTCTGAATTACATGTAAATATATCCTATCCCTCGGATAGCCACCTGCAGATAACATATTATTTCTGTGCATGCCCCTTTGGCCAGTTTGAGCGACTCCTGTCTAGTTGTATGCACTTTTGTCTGGGTTGTTGTATGGTGGTTGGGTGGCTGGGACAGGTGTGAGACCCAAATGCCTGGTATCAGGCCTTACACGTGACATTAATACCAATGCATTGGGGATGACATCTCCAGTACATCGGTGCTGCCAGCCCAAGTCACACTCTCCAGTGCATATCCATCAGCCTCTGGCAGCTATGTGCATTCATGTCTTCTTATGCAAGCTGCTACACCATTGCCTCCACAGGTACTCCTTTCCACATTAAATGCTTCACTCACGTCTCTTCTGTGCCTGATCTGCATGTCGCCACTCCTGCTCCATCTTCCTCTTGCTGCACACATCTTGCCACTTCTGACAAGGCCTTAGATAGTGCTGGGGAGGAGTCTGCTGTCTTGGTACATGTTGGTACCAATCACATAGAAAAGTGCGGTAAGGAGGTTCTGGAGGTTGAATTTAGGCTTTTAGGTAGGAAGTTGAAATCCAGAACTTCCAGGGTGACATTCTCCAAAATGATTCCCGTTCCACATGTAGGACCCAAAAGGCAGACAGAGCTCCGGAGTCTCAATGCATGGATGAGACAATGTTGCAAGGATGAGGGGTTTGGATTTGTTAGGAACTAGGGAACATTCTGGGGAAAGGAGGGACTCTTCTGAAGGGATGGACTCCACCTTAACTGGAACGGAACCTTCTGGCATTAACCTTTAAAAAGGAGATAGAGCAGCTTTTAAACTAGATAATAGGGGAAAACCGACAATTGCCCAAGGGCGCATGGTTTGGAACAATGTATCCTTGAAGGATACTAGCAAAAGACTGAAGTTAGGGCATATCAGTAGAGAGGTTCCATTCAAGACAAAAGTAGCCCAAATGCCCTTGAGTACAGAGCAGACAGAGCTTAAAGATTCCAAATTACCCATGCCTACCAATAGCCAGATTAATATAAATAAAATACAGCCTCTAAAATGCTTGTATGCAAATGCTAGAAGTCTAAAAGATAAGATGGGAGAGTTAGAATATATAGCATTAAATGAGAGGTTAGATATGATAGAGATCTCAGAGACATGGTGGAAAGAGGACAACCAGTGGGACACTGTGATACCTGGGCATAAACTATATTGTAATGATAGAGAAGATCAAATAGGTGGAGGGAGTGCACTCTATGTTAGAGAGGGCATTGAGTCACAAAAGATTAAAGGTATGCAGGAAACAAATTTCACTGTAGAATCTCCATGGATTGAAATTCCATGTAAAAAGAAGGGGAAGGTGATGGCAGTGGGGATGTACTATTGACCACCTTGCCAGAAAGAACAAATGGATGATGAAATGCTCAAAGAAATCAGAGAAGCTAACAAAAGTTACAATACAGTAATAATAATGGGTGATTTCAATTACCCCAGTATCGACTGGATCTGTGTCATGGCAGGACATGCTAGGGAGACAAAGTTCCTAGATGAAATAAATGACTGATTCTTGGAGCAGCTGGTTCAAGAACCAACCAAAGGGGAAGCCATTTTAGACCTAGTCCTTAGTGGAACACAACATCTGGTGCAAGAGAAAAGGGTGTTGGGGCCACTTCGCAATAATGATCATAGCATGATTGCGTTTGATTTAATAAATGGAGGAGGGAGGGTAAGGAAATCCACAGTAATACCTTTTAACTTTCAAAAGGGAGAATATGATAAAAGGAAGAAAATAGTTAAGAAAAAACCAAATGGAGCAGTTGCAAAAGTTAAATATTTACATCAAGCTTGGGTGTTGTTTAAAAATACTATCTTGGAATCCCAGACCAGATGTATTCCATGCTTTAAGAAAAGTGGAAGGAAGTCCAAAAAACTGCCAGCATGCTTTAAAGGTGAGGTCAGAGAGGCTGTTGTTGCCAAAAAAATCATCTTTCAGGAAATGGAAAAAGGAGCCAAATAATGAAACTGGAAACAACACAAGCACTGGCAAGTTAGATGAAAGGCATTGATAAGGCAGGCAAAAAGAATTTGAGAATAAGCTTGCTGTGGAAGCAAAAACACATAATAGAGACTTTTCAAGTACATTCATAGCAAAAAACCTGTGAGAGAGTCAGTTGGACCATTTGATGATAGAAGGGTAAATGGGGCACTAAGAGGGGACAAGGCCGTAGTGGGGAGACTGAATGAATTCTTTGCTTCGGTCTTTACTAGGAAGATGTAGGAAAGTTACCCCTGACTGAAATTGTATTTAAAGGAGATGCTGCGGAAGAATTGAAAGAAATATCGATACACTGAGAAGATGTAAAAGATTACCCAACGCCAATTACAAGATCACATAGATACTAATGCACCCCTGCATCCCTGCCAGCATGGATTTCGCGAAGCACATGGTGTTGAAACATTACTCACAACCTTATTCAACACCATAACCTTAGGTCTCGATAACATCAGACAAGGCTTTGCACTGATCTTCATGGACATTGCTGCCGCATTCGACACCGTAGACCACGAAGTTCTCCTGCTACGCCTCAGAGAGAAGGGAGTTCAAGCTTCAGCTTTGTCATGGTGCGCTTCATACCTCACTGATCACTGGCAACATGTCCGTTCTGGCCCCTCCAACTCCGATTCCTTCCCCCAAACTAAAGGTGTTCCACAGGGCTCATCTCTATCCGCCTTGCTATTCAATGTCTATATGCAACCCATTTGTGATCTCATCCAATCATTTAATATCAACTGCCTGGTCTATGCTGACGACGTCTTGATGTACATGCCAATTTCGACAGAACATCTTGAACTATCCCCACTTATCAGGTGCTTTGACGCTGTCACAGACTGGCTAAATGCACAAATGCTTAAGTTAAATTTTAAAAAGACAGAAGCCCTCTTCGTAACCAGGAATCCGGCTTTTACTCCACCCCTGTCTATCAAGGTTCACGACACAGAGATCATATGCAAGACTACAGTAAGATACCTAGGTGTAACGCTTGATCAGCAACTTAATATGAAGGCTCATATCAAAAACATAACAAAGTCGGTGTACCATAAAATCCGGACCCTCCGCAATTTGCGTCAACTGTTAGAACCTGATGACTTCCGAACTGTCTTTCAGGCCCTAATAATGCCTCACTTTGACTATGCCAATGCGATCTTGTATGGTCTACCTAAGTGCACGACTAACCCCTTACAACTTGCAATGAATTCAGCTGCAAGAATCCTTCATGGAGCCTCAAGAAGTTCTCATATTACCCCAATACTAAAACAATTGCACTGGCTACCCATACAAGCCAGGATCTCATTCAAGATCCTAATTATGACCCATAAAGCCATCAATAAATACCCTGCTACTGCCATTACTGATCTAATTTCAATCACACCTCCCAATCGAGCAAGGAGATCGAATGCCGCAAATACTCTCATATTACCTAAGGCAAGCACGAAGTGTTCTCAATTCACTAGATCCAGAGCCTTCTCCTTCTTTGCTCCATCCTGCTGGAACGCACTACCAGCAACTATCAGAACCATCAGTGAACTCTCCCAATTTAGGAAGGCACTGAAACGGCACCTCTTTCTTCATCACTATGATGATGCAGTCTTCTCCCCACACTCACCCACTCTCACATCTCAATGCAGCACCTCAAACTCATGCACGTCACATTCCCAGACTGATCACGCGCAATCACACCTTCCCCTCCAACCACCATGAGAAACTTATGCAGTGCCGCATAACTCATTATATTGTTGCATAAAGTAGACTGTATTTATTCATCGTGTCTCCTTGTTAAGGGACTGGTTATTTATACCCTATTTTACCTGTTATACCTGCTTAATGCATACCCAAGTTTAATTTTCCTGTTTAATGTATACCCAAGTTATTATACCTGTTTCACTGTAAGCACAAATCACGAAATTGAGATGTGCAACTCTTATGTTCATTGTAAACCGCACTGATGTCGAATAACACGATATAAAAGAGACTGCAAATAAATAAAATAAATAAATAAATAACTATTTGATAAACTGAAGAAGAGCAAATTACCTGGACTGGATGGTATACATCCAAGGGTGTTGAAAAAACTGAAATATGAGATTGCAGACCTACTATTAGTAATCTGTGATCTATCATTAAAATCATCTCTAATACCTGAAGATTGGAGGATGGCCAATGTAATGCCAATTTTTAAAAAGGGTTCTAAGGGTGATCCAGGAAACTACAGACCAGTGAGCCTGATGTCAGCACCAGGAAAAATGGTGGAAACCATCATAAAGAATAAAATTGCTGAACATGTAGATTGTCATGGCTTAATGGAAGAAAGCCAACATGGCTTTAGCCAGGGAAGGTCTTGTCTTACTAATCTGTTATGTTTTTTTGAAGGAGTGAATAATCAGGTGGACAAAGGTGAGTCAGTTGATATAGTGTATCTAGATTTTCAGAAAGCCTTTGACAAGGTCCCTCATGAGAGACTTTTGGCAAAATTAAAAAGTCATGGGATAGGAGGCAGTGTACTATTGTGGATCAGGAACTGGTTAAAAGATAGAAAGCAGAGGGTAGGGCTAAATGGCCAATTTTCCCAATGGAGAAAGGTAAACAGTGGAGTATTCCAGGGATCTGTGCTGGATCCACTGCTTTTAGACATATTAATAAATGACCTGGTAATGGGAATAATGAGTGAGACTATCAAATTTTCAGATGACACAAAGCTATTCAAAGTTGTTAAAACCCATGAGGATTATGGAAAATTGCAAGAGGATCTTGATAAATTGGAAGACTGGGCATCCAAATGATGCATGAAATTTAATGTGAACAAGTGCAAAGTTATGCATCTAGGAAAGAAAAACCCAAGCTATGGTTATATGAATCAAGATTCCACATTAGGAACCATCACCCAGGAAAAAGATTTAGGCATCATCGTGGATAATATGTTAAAACCCTCCACCCAGTATGCAGCGGTGGCCAAGAGTGCAAATAGAATGCTAGATATCATAAGGAAAGGAATGGATATTATAATGCCTCTGTATCATTCCATGGTGCGACCGCACCTTGAATATTGTGTGCAATTCTGGCAGCTGTATCTTAAAAAGGATATAGCGTTATTAGAAAAGGTACAGAGAAGAACCACCAAAATGGTAAAGGGGATGGAGGGATACCCCTATGAAGAGAGGCTAAAAAGGTTAGGGCTCTTCAACCTTGAAAAGAGATGGCTGAGGGGAGATATGATAGAGGTCTATAAATGAATGAATGAAGTGGAACAGGTAAAGCACAGTTACTTACCTGTAACAGGTGATCTCTGGGAACAGCAGGAATAAGTCTTCACATATGTGGGTACGTCGGTACCGATGGAGCCTGCACGGGAACGCTCCCCAGCGTCCAATCAGAAAGCTTTTGGGAGCATCCCACAGTGCCTGCGTGCTGCCTTCCCGCCTTTCCAACTGTCTCTCCTCAGTTGAGTTTCATAGCTGAGACAAAGAGAGAGAGAAAGAGGAAAGGAAGATAGATAGAGAGATTCAACTCCTAGGGGAGGTGGGTGGGTTGTGAAGACTTATTCCTGCTGTTCCCAGAGATCATCTGTTACAGGTAAGTAACTGTGCTATCTCCAGGAACAAGCAGGAATGAGTCTTCACATATGGGGACTCCCTAGCTACAGATGCCAGGGGGAGATCCCATAAAATGCATGTCTCTGGATCAGGACTGCACTTCGCACACATGGGTCTCTGGCATCCTATGAGGGATGGTGGGTAGGAGTTGAAAAGAGAGGAGCTGTAAGAAAAAACAGCGAACCACAGGACTACAGGAGCAGAGTCCTTGGTATGTATGATAGTTACTATTAAAAATATTGAATGAGCAATCACAATATGGACCTTACCTACTGGATTGTAGGAAGTAGAGAGGGTGATGGAGTCTACTGGAGATTCAGTAGAGGAATCCTCAAGGTGACCTCACGGCAGTGAAGGTGAAGGTCCAAATCTGGAATTGGCAGGTGACCCAGGTCAACTGGGGTAGCATGAAGCGGCAGGTCTTCAGTGGAAAGCTTTGTGGGAAAAAGCTGAAAACTCTTTTAGCTACAGAGTCATTAACATCTAGGAGCAAAAGAGGAAGACTGACCGATTTGGACAACTAGCCCAGTCCTGGAGGGAAGAAGGGGTATGGGAACAAACCCGTATTCCCAAGGAGGACAAATGTGTGAAGGGCTGAAAACCTCAGAACCACTGAAAATCCACGCTGTCTTTCCTAGCTGGTGAGAGATAGGAAAGATATTGAAGCATGGGGCTTCAGGGATAGCGAGAGCTAGAGTAAAGTGGGAGCTGTCAGTACCACAGTAGTGGTTATGTGCATAATACCCCCGACATACTGAGGGACAGTATGAACATATGCAAGCCCACTGTCTGGAACCTCTAGGAAGATAAAAACCCTTATAGCATAGACAGTTAGGGAGATAAGTATGTAAATACATATCTACGTATAAGGAAGCATCTCAAGAGATACATATATATATATATATATATATATATATATATATATATATATTTATATTTAGGGGCATAACATATTGTGATGACGAAGGCAGTTCAGAGGAAAGGGAATGGCAGAAAAGGGAACCCTGTTCCTTTAAAAATGCTAGCACTCAGGGTTTCCCTAGTAACCAAGAAACTCTGAGTCAGAGTACAGCCAGCATCAAGCCCCGCCCCCGTCAGCACGTCAGAGCTAGGTGGAATCCTAGCAGCTCCCACGTGTGCTGGGAGAAGGGTGTGGTCCCTAAGAAAGATCAGTTTAAAACTGCTGGGTTTGAGCAGTCAGGAGGAGAACAGGAACAGGCACGAGTGCAAGGAAAGGAGTCTCGAGAGGAGCTCCAGAAAGCAGCAGAGGAGCCTTGGGAGGCTCAAGCAGAGCTGGAACTAAGAGCAGAGACGAGCTGTGGGATCTAGGAGCAACAGGTCCAAGGCAGACACAGCTAACTGGGAAATTGCCACGAGGAAGGCAAGCGTTTGATGAGAGAAGGCAGCATGGCTTTGAGCAGGAAGGAGTGGAACAACTAAGAGGCCCAGAGTTCAGGCAAGTGTATGTTCCAGAGTCCCTGCATAAGAGAAAGTTGAAGGAGTTAGTTCCTACTGGAGGAAGTAACTCAGCTAGCCAGTTAAGCTGTAAAAGTAGAGAGAATAAGTAAACTACAGTACCCAGCAGCCCTAGCTGGCAGCCATATTGGTGAACCTTATTCCAAGGGCAACAAGGCGACACTCTCCTGCTGCCTGGCTATACGCCCGGCCAGGAGGGGGCGACAGAGTGGCGTAGTTGCTACAGATGCAGCACTGAACACGCATGCGCAAAGAAGAAGCTACACATCGTTCCAGAGGTCTGAAGGAGGACGCCGGGTGGAAGTGCGAACAGCTGAGACTGGGAGAGAGAGTCTGTGGAGTTCGGCTGGTCCAGAGAGTCAGAGGTCCTGCGGAGGCCCTACGCTGCTGCTGAGCGAGATGCACCACCAGTACCAGGTACAGGGTATTTAACTAAGGGTAATTAAGGATACCGGTACTGGGTGGAGCGGTCGGAGCAGGTGACAAGGAACAATACCAGGTGTTTGTGCCGCACTTGAGTGGTTTGTTTTCTTTTTGTCATTGCCACAGGTGTAAAAATGACCATAGAGGTAAAAGAAGTCCTTACGTGGATGGCGTCCCAATTTGACCGCCAGAAGGAGTTGTCCTTAGAGCTCCAGGAGAGAGCTGCAGTCAGATTGGAGGCCCAGCAGAAGCCGTTGGTGGAATTAATGGAGGCGTGGTTGAAAGAAACTAAGAAGACGCCGGAGCCTGACCCAGCGAACACAGGTTTTGCAGGACTGGGGTTAGCCCGCACATTTGGACTGTGGTCCAAAGAGACACTTAACATTGACGATTTCTTAGAAGCATTTGAGAGGGTCGCTCAGATAGCCAATTGGCCAAAAGAACAATGGGCGGTAAGACTGGCCATTTCACTGACCGGTGAGGCTTTAGCCGCCTACCAAGCCGTTCCAGCACCTTTGGTCAATGACTATCAAGAAGTAAAAAGAACGATAAAGGATAGACTAGGCTTAACCCCCTCGGTCTATCACCGCCAGTTACGGAACGCCAGTTTGCATTCAGGTGAAACACCGAGAGCGTTTTATCACCGCTTGAAGGAGCTGGTATCCAAGTGGTTGGAGCCAGAGGGTAAAACATTGGAGACAGTCTTGGATAACATCATTCTTGAGCAGTTTTTGACAGCTATTCCAGAAAAGATGCAGACCTTCCTTATATTACAAGGATGTAAAAGTACCCAGGAAGCTATAGCGCTCTCTGAGCGGTTTTTAGAGGCAAAGGCTGTAGCCAAAGATAAAAGTGTTGCTTTTGCTAAAATGTCAGGTGCTGTGTCAGATAGGGATCAAACGTATGTTAAGAATGAATGTGTGCCTACTGATAAGAGAAAGTATGTGAAAAGAGCTTGTTATAAATGTGGTAGTGAACACCATTTACAGAGAGACTGTAAATTGAAGACAGCCTTAGTGATGAGTGAGCCAAGTAAGACTGGGGAAGGGTTCTTACTAGCCATTACTGTGCAAGGTATACCAGCGCAAGCATTATTAGATTCAGGCTCGGATCAATCCATGCTTTCCAAGAGCTTGTGGCGCAAGATAAGGGCCCAAGATAAAGAGACACCCAGTACACCCACGGGCACAGTAAAGATCAGGTGTGTGCACGGAACCGCGTCCACATATCCAATTTACCAGGTCCGAGTGAAAGGGCTAGGGATTGAGAGAGAGATCCCTGTAGCCATAGTCCCTCGATTACCACAAGAGGTAGTGCTTGGGAGGGATTGGCCCCAATTTCAGAGAGGTGTGCAACAAGGTCTGGGTGCAAAAGAAGGGATGGTTTCCACGCAAACCCAATCCAAGGCCCTAGAGGCAGAAGAAGAGGTTTCAGAGGGGGAGACGGAGGATCTTCCCTCTCATGAGGATTTAGTTACTGTCCCAGTGGCTAAAGTGAAAAAGCCTAAGAGTGAGAAGCGTCGGGAACGACAGACTCGTTCCCAGAGTAGGGATGAGGTCAGGGATGGGATGGAATTGCCCTGGGTCCCAGAGGAATTAATGGCTAAATTTCCTTCCTTTGCGAAAGAGCAACAGGCTGACCCCGCTCTTTCCCAAGCTTTCAAATATGCTAAGGAGGGGAGGGATACTTTGCCCAAATTTCAGATAGACCAAGGAGTTCTGTATCGGGAAAGCCTGGACCCAGTTACAGGGGATACACGTAGGCAGTTAGTAGTCCCGAATACATTTAGAACCTTAGTGCTAAGACTGGCCCATGACCATCCTGTAGGGGCGCACAAGGGTATCCAAGGTACCTTGGATCAGGTGTTGGCCCGGTTCTACTGGCCAGGAGTTTACAAAGAGACAACTAGGTTTTGTGAGGCTTGCCCTGCCTGCCAGAGAGTCACCTCAGTTAGGCCAGTGGAAGTCCCCATGATCCCAGTTCCGGTGGTCTCAGTACCTATACATAGGATAGCCGTAGATATTGTGGGCCCCATGATTAAAACACTGCGGGGATTCCAATATATTTTAGTAATGGTTGACCATGCGACAAGATTCCCCTGGGCGGTGCCCCTGCGTAGTATTTCTGCCCGCACAGTGGCGGCAGAATTAATAAAACTATTTTGCGAGGTCGGATTCCCAAGGGAAGTCCTGACGGACCGCGGCAGCAATTTTATGTCGCGTTATTTAGCCCAAGTCTGGGATGCCTTTGGCTTCAAGCATGTTAAGACTGCGGCTTATCACCCACAAACAAATGGATTAGTGGAGAGAACTAATCAGACTCTGAAGAATTTGCTAAGAAGGGGGTTGGACGGGAAGATGGCTGAATGGGACACGATGCTTCCCTTCGCCTTGTATGCATGCCGAGAGAGGAAGCAGGCATCCCTAGGTACTTCCCCGTACGAGCTGATGTAACGTCGGAGCCCCAGAGGTATTCTGGATATTCTCAGAGAGCAATGGGTGGAGCCAGGGGTGGAGGAAATGGAGGTTCCCCAATTCCTTAAGGATTTGAGAGGACGTTTGACACGTACCTCACAAATGGCCGAAAGCAATTTGAAAGCGAGCCAACAGCGTCAGAAGTCATATTATGATCGCAATACCAAGCCGCGCCATCTTGCTATTGGCGAAAAAGTAATAGTCATGGTAGCGGGAGCAGTCCCGAAATTTGAGGGCCAATGGAGAGGTCCATTCCGGGTAATTGAACAAGTGGGCCCAGTAACCTATTTATTGCAGAATAGGAGGGGACGCAAACAGGTATATCATGTCAACTTGCTAAGACCCTGGCATGAGAGGGTGGCACTAGCCCAGCTAGCCATCAATACTCAGGGTAGGCATGAAGGATAGGATAGCAACGGTTCTTTTACGAGAATTATGTGCTGTGATGAAAAAAACACCCCAGCCCGTAATATCTTAAGGGGGGGAATGTGTGATGACGAAGGCAGTTCAGAGGAAAGGGAATGGCAGAAAAGGGAACCCTGTTCCTTTAAAAATGCTAGCATTCAGGGTTTCCCTAGTAACCAAGAAACTCTGAGTCAGAGTACAGCCAGCATCAAGCCCCGCCCCCGTCAGCATGTCAGAGCTAGGTGGAATCCTAGCAGCTCCCACGTGTGCTGGGAGAAGGGTGTGGTCCCTAAGAATAATCAGTTTAAAACTGCTGGATTTGAGCAGTCAGGAGGAGAACAGGAACAGGCACGAGTGCAAGGAAAGGAGTCTCGAGAGGAGCTCCAGAAGGCAGCAGAGGAGCCTTGGGAGGCTCGAGCAGAGCTGGAACTAAAAGCAGAGACGAGCTGTGGGATCTAGGAGCAACAGGTCCAAGGCAGACACAGCTAACTGGGAAATTGCCACGAGGAAGGCAAGCGTTTGATGAGAGAAGGCAGCATGGCTTTGAGCAGGAAGGAGTGGAACAACTAAGAGGCCCAGAGTTCAGGCAAGTGTATGTTCCAGAGTCCCTGCATAAGAGAAAGTTGAAGGAGTTAGTTCCTACTGGAGGAAGTAACTCAGCTAGCCAGTTAAGCTGTAAAAGTAAAGAGAATAAGTAAACTACAGTACCCAGCAGCCCTAGCTGGCAGCCATATTGGTGAACCTTATTCCAAGGGCAACAAGGCGACACTCTCCTGCTGCCCGGCTATACGCCTGGCCAGGAGGGGGCGACAATATGCACACACAGCTTACAGACATATGTATCTATAGAAGTATATAGAGATATATACATACATGAATATGTATGTCTGAGGTTACATATCTGTAAGTAAGCAAATAGAGATATGCCCATAAGAAGATTCACATGAGAGATGTGAAGGAGAAAGATTCATCTAAGAACAAGAAGGTGGAACCTACTTGAGAAGATATATAGAGAATCTATTTTTCCTGGTTAAGGTAGTGCAGGAATGCTATCCAGTGAAATAACCAGGATGGTTGCGTGAAAAACAGAGGATAAAATCAGTCTGTAAGCAGCAAGTTCTGAGTCCTGTAGAACTCTGACATGGTAAATGGACAGAAAACGCATAGGAGGAGATACCCAGTTGACCCCCTGGAGGGGCACAAGGAGTATCATGCGTTACTAGAAGAATATGTGCTGTCCATAAGAGTAGGATACCTTGAGGACAAGCTGCAAGGAAAAGAGAGCATAATCCCGCAGGATTGGAAAACATTTTTGGACATTCACGCAAAAAAGGCTTATATCCTGAATATAACAGGAGATAACAGGGTGTGGAGAACCCTCACAGTCGTGGAAAATGACTGAAGAGCCTTTCCCAACCATATAGAATGGTCATCAGAACAAAACCCCATGCTCTCTAGCAAGGGCCCATAGTAGAAAGCTTCTCTGAGAATTGCAGAGAGCATTATGCAGGAGAATTAGGAAGTAAAACTGGCTGTAGGTCATCTCTGTTGCCCAATCCAAGGAAGTGGAGATGGCAAGAAAAGAAGACCGTATGATAAGCCTGAAGTGATTAGGATTATCCAAGATAGATGAAAGCACTATCTTGGAATCACTATTAAGGCCAGACAGGGAGTAGTGGAAGACGGACTGGAAACTTGTAGAAAGGTACCAGTAGTCTAATCACTGGAACTCCTGCATGGGTAGCTGCTGAATGAGACAGCAGAGAGAATCTCTCTGTGTAAAACAGAGAGAACAGACAAAAGGAGAGAAGGAATTCCTGTCCATGTCTGATGAGCTCAAAGGAAGAAAACTCTACACTGGAATGAAAGGCTAGAGGAAACTCTGCAGTGATATGGTACCACTCATTCAGGGGAAACCCTGGATGAAAGGGTAGAGAAACAGGAGCTGAAGGGTGACTTAACCATGTGCTGTGATACCTGGGTACAAACTATATCGTAATGATAGAGCTGATCAAATTGGTGGAGGGGTTGCTCTCTATGTTAGAGAGGGCATTGAGTCAGAAAGGATTAAAGTTTTGCAGGAAACAAAATCTGCTGTAGAATCTATATGGATTGAAATTCCATGTAAAAGGGGGAAGGCAATGGCAGTGGGGGTGTACTATCGAGCGCCTGGCCAGAATGACCAAATGGATGATGAAATGCTCAAAGAAATCAAGGAAGCTAACAAAAGTTACAGCACAGTAATAATAATGGGTGATTTCAACTACCCCGGTATCGACTGGGTCAGTGTCACGTCAGGACATGCTAGGGAGATAAAGTTCCTAGATGAAATAAATGACTGCTTCTTGGAGCAGCTGGTTCATGAACCGACCAGAGGGGAAGCCATATTAGACCTAATCCTTAGTGGAACACCAGATCTAGTGCAAGAGATAAGGTTGTTGGGGCCACTTGGCAATAGTGATCATAGCATGATCGCCTTTGATTTAATTAGTGGAGGAGGGATAGTAAGGAAATCCACAGTACTACCTTTTAACTTTCGAAAGGGAGACTATGATAAAATGAGGAAAACAGTCAAGAAAAAACTAAAAGGAGCAGTTGTAAAGGTTAAAGACATACATCAGGCTTGGCTGTTGTTGAAAAATACTATCTTGGAAGCCCAGACCAGCTGTATTCCACGTTTTAAGAAAAGTGGAAAGAAGTCCAAAAAACTGCCAGGATGGTTTAAAGTTGAGGTCAGAGAGGCTGTTGTTGCCAAAAAAGCATCTTTCAGGAAATGGAAAAAAGAGCCAAACGACGAAACCTGGAAACAGCACAAGCACTGGCAAGTCAAATGCAAGGCATTGATAAGGCAGGCAAAGGGAGAATTTGAGAAGAAGCTTGCTGCAGAAGCAAAAATGCGAAGTAAAGACCTTTTCAAGTACATTTGTAGCAAAAAACCTGTGAGAGAGTCAGTTGGTCCATTAGATGATAAAGGGGTTAAAGGAGCACTAAGAGGCGACAAGGCGATAGCGGAGAGACTGAACGAATTCTTTGCTTCAGTCTTTACTGAGGAAGATGTAGGGATGTTACCCATGACTGAAGTGGTATTTAAAGGTGCAGAAGAATTGAAGGAAATATCGATACATCGAGAAGATGTATTACAACTATTAGATAAGCTGAAGAGTAGCAAATCACCTGGGCCGGATGGTATACATCCAAGGGTATTGAAAGAACTGAAATATGAGATTGCAGGCCTGCTATTAGTAATCTGTGAACTATCATTAAAATTATCTCTAATACCTGAAGATTGGAGGATCGCCAATGTAACACCAATTTTTAAAAAGGGTTCCAGGGGTGATCCGGGAAACTACAGACCGGTGAGCCTGACGTCAATACCGGGAAAAAATGATAGAAACCATCATAAAGAATAAAATTACTCAGCATGTAGATAGTCATGAACTAATGAGAGACAGCCAACATGGCTTTAGACAAGGAAGATCTTGTCTTACTAATCTGTTATGTTTTTTTGAAGGAGTGAATAATCAGGTGGACAAAGGTGAGTCGGTTGATATTGTGCATCTGGACTTTCAGAAAGCCTTTGACAAGGTCCCTCATGAGAGACTTTTGGCAAAACTAAAGAGTCATGGGATAGGAGGCAGTGTACTATTGTGGATTAGGAACTGGTTAAAAGATAGAAAGCAGAGGGTAGGGCTAAATGGCCAATTTTCCCAATGGAGAAAGGTGAATAGTGGTGTACCCCAGGGATCTGTGCTGGGTCCGCTGCTTTTTGACATATTCATAAATGACCTGGAAAGTGGAATAACGAGTGAGGTTATCAAATTTGCAGATGACACAAAACTATTTAAAGTTGTTAAAACCCAAGAGGATTGTGGAAAATTGCAAGAGGATCTTGATAAATTGGAAGACTGGGCATCAAAATGGCAGATGAAATTTAATGTGGACAAGTGCAAGGTTATGCACCTAGGGAAGAACAACCCAAACTATGGTTACACGATGCAAGGTTCCACATTAGGAACCACCTCCCAGGAAAAAGATTTAGGCGTCATTGTGGATACCATGTTAAAACCCTCGGCCCAGTGTGCAGCGGCGGCCAAGAGAGCAAATAGAATGCTAGGTATGATAAGGAAAGGAATGGAAAATAAAACAAAGGATATTATAATGCCTCTATATCGTTCCATGGTGAGACCGCACCTTGAATATTGTGTGCAATTCTGGTCGCCGTATCTTAAAAAGGATATAGAGTTATTAGAAAAGGTTCAGAGAAGAGCCACCAAAATGGTAAAGGGGATGGAAGGATACTCCTATGAAGAAAGGCTAAAAAGGTTAGGGCTCTTTAACCTGGAAGAGACGGCTGAGGGGAGATATGATAGAAGTCTATAAATTAATGAGCGGAGTGGAACGGGTAAACGTAGATCAATTGTTTACCTTATCAGAATATAGAAAGACTAGGGGACATGCAATGAAGCTACAGGGTAAACTATTTAAGACTAATAAAAGAAAATATTTTTTCACTCAACGTGTAATCAAACTCTGGAATTTGTTACCGGAGGATGTAGTAAAGGCTGTTAGTGTAGCTGGGTTTAAAAAAGTTTGGACAAGTTCCTGGAGGAAAGGTCCATAAGCCATTATTAAGAAGGGACCCAGGATATCAATGCTTGAACCAATACAAGCATTGTGGAACCTGTGTCCCTTGGGGAAACTGCTAGGTACATATGACCTAGATTGGCCACTGTTGGAAACAGAATACTGGGCTTGATGGACCTTGATCTGACCCAGTATGGCATATCTTATGTTCTTATGGTAAGTCTGCTGAAGGAAAAAATGTTCATGTTGGGACAGAAAACTATCATGGGATAGTTGTTGACTTCTCTTCTTGGTAGGAAGAAGAGGAGAAATCTGTGGCCCATAGACATGTATATCCTGACAGCTCAGCATATGTAGGAGGAAAAGATGTGTAGAGATTTGAAGAAAAAAACAGTGAACAAACTTCTGCTAAGAAGAAGTGAACTGTAGGTTGTAGCCTTCAGGAACCTATGGTTACTGGGTTTGTTCAGCCTGGCTAGAGTTTAGATTCTTCAGACCAGGACGAGGTGTCCCTTGCTTGGGAACATCTGGATGATGAGCAGGAGAAGAGTGAAACCTTCTTTTCCTAGGGAAAGAAGGTTTGGTAGGACATTTCCTACCGACTGGGGAAGGAGAAGGCTTAGGATGGCCCCCAGAAACAGGGAAGTCAGTGGAGCAATGAGCAACCTGACGTAAAGCCTCCCTATTGAAGAGATTTTCTCCAGTGCAAGGAGAATTACCCAGTCTTTGTTGTGCCCATCTACTCAAGTCTGAAGCCTGGAGCCAGGCTCTACGACGTGCTCCAATGGCTATAGCAGAGGTTCTGCTAACAGACTCAAAAGAGTCTAGAGAAGCATGAGAAAGAAACCAAGAGATGTTCTGGCTATGACTAAGAAGTAAGGAATAGTCTGTAGCCTTGGGCTCTGATAGAAAAGGAGTCAAAAGAGATAATTTCCTTGTGACCTCCTGGAGGGATAGACTCATATAAAAAATATAAGAGATAATCCTTGTTGCCAGCATAGATGTTTGGAAGGTTTGACGTCCAAAGGCATCAAGTGCTCTAGATGCACGACCTGGCGGATAAGAAGAATGCTTCTTCTTGCTTTTGACCTTCCTCATTGCTGATTCCACTACAATGGAATGATGGGGAAGTTGAGTCTTTTGAAACCCTGGAGAAGGTGGCACCTGATACAGAACATCAGTTTCTGTAGAAGGTGAGGGAACCCTTAAAGGTGTTTCCCATATTCTCAGAAGAAGATCCTGCAAAGAAAAATGTAAAGGAAGCATTATATTTTCCTTTTCTGCAGGAGAGCCTTGAATAGGATCATAGCCAGGGATAGGAATATCAAGGAATGTTGCCATGTCAAGGAGAAATTTCTGAAAAGAAGGATCTCCAATGGGAACCATCCCTGGATAGGCTAAAGTTGAAGCAGCAGCCTGGGCACCAGAGGATGTACTGGTCCGGTGCAGAAAAAGAGCCGCACTAGATGGATACTGGTACTGGCAGTCACGATTTGAGACCGGCAGAACTGCATCGTCCATGCCAGGTATCGACTCTAAACTAGGTATAGAAAGTGATCCTGATGAAAAAAGCATGGAAGTGGCTTGTCCCGATGTCACTGCAGGAATCGACATCGATACCGATACCGGTAGCTGTGCCGGATTCGGAGGCGGTAACGCCATCGAAACAGACATCGGAGGCTGCTCAAGCGGTACCGAGGCAACCAAAAACCCCTGGTGAATATCCTCGGTACTGCGCATCCTGAATCGATAAGTGTCGGTTCCGAGACGCGTCGGTACCCAGTCTTCTAGACTAGATATGGATTCAAGACTCAGCATCGAAGGGAGCGAGTATATCGATGCATGTCTGGAGGGTACCAACGTCGGTGGTGATATCGGCGATGCTGTCGATACTGAAAAGTCAATCTGGGACGTATCGACCGGTCCCGAAGGTACCGAGGACGCCAGATGACGATGCCTGGCGAAGAGTGGATTACTCAACACCGGTGCCGATGCCGGGGTATCGGTACCGCTCGAAGCAGATGCTACCACCGAGCATGGCTCAGATAATGGAAAGTCAAACTGGGACGTATCGATCGGTCCCGAAGGTACCGAGGATGCCAGATGACGATCTCTGGGGAAGAGTGGGTCACTCAACACCGGTGCTGATGCCGGGGTATCGGTACCGCTCGAAGCGGATGCCACCACCGAACATGGCTCAGGTATGTTCTGTGAGGGGTGAGCCCCAGGAACAACCTGAAACCCCTTAAATGCTTTGGAGGCCGAAGACTCCCACCGGGGTTTTGAAGCCAATAGGGTCTTGAGGGCAAGGCCGGATCCGTCATCATGCTTGGCATGAGACCTACCACTCAAGGATTGGCTAGTCTTAACAGACTGTTTGTGGGTTACCTGATCCTGTAGAGAAGAATTGGCCGGTGCCCTGACACTGGAAGGGAACTCGGTATCGAGGGAAACTCGAAATGGAAAATCTCTTCTCATAAAACTGCAGCCTAATGGCTCCGGAGGAAAAGGGTCAGGACCCAAACAGGTTAGACACCAGTTGTTGGAGTCTAAAAAGAAAACTGTATTTCCACAGTTAAGGCACTTCTTAGGAGAAGAAGGCTCCATGATGGAGAGGCCTCACAGGCCCAAAACATTTAAGACAGAAACTGAGGGAAAAACTTTCCCTGAGTTTGGGAAAAAGAAAAAGAGAAAACCCACCGGCGGTACCGGTGGAGGCGGGAAAAACAGCCGAGACCACAAGAAAACAAAAAATTAAGAATTAAAAAAGAAATTTTCTGCGGTGACAGGAGTACGTCCTGCCGGCTCCGCGGAAAAACGAAAACTGAGGAGAGACAGTTGGAAATGCGGGAAGGCAGCACGCAGGTGCTGTGGGATGCTCCCAAAAGCTTTCTGATTGGACGCTGGGGAACGTTCCCGCGCAGGCTCCGTCGGTACCGACATACCCACATATGTGAAGACTCATTCCTGCTTGTTCCTGGAGATACATAGATCGATTGTTTATGCCATCAAAATATAGAAAGACTAGGGGGCATGCAATGAAGCTACAGAGTAAACTATTTAATCAAACTCTGGAATTTGTTACCCGAGGATGTAGTAAAAGCTGTTAGTGTAGCCATGTTTAAAAAAGGTTTGGACAAGTTCCTGGAGGAAAAGTCCATAAACCAATATTAAAGGGGGCCCAGGATATCCACTGCTTGATCCAATACAAGCATTGTAGAACCTCTGTCTTTTGGGGAAACTGCTAGGTACTTGTGAACTAGATTGGCCACTGTTGGAAACAGGATACTGGGCTTGATGGATCTTGGTCTGTCCCAATATGGCATATCTTATGTTCTTATGACTCCGCTGGGGGACATGTCTTCCCCATCCTAAGCCACATACTGACATTGCGCTGTTTTACATTGGCACCCCCAGTGCATCTGTACAGCTGCCTCCCACATGCTTGGCTGCCACGTAGGGTGCCCACGGACCTGACAGGTCCATCAGCTCCCACCTGTCCTTCCATCCATCACCTTTACATCGACTTTCCTTGGTGCTCCCTTATCCAGCATTAGGGTGACAGCCATTTTCGGATGTTAATGTGCACGCTTGACACCTTAATGCCCAATGTCCTGTTAACGCATGTTAAATGGCCCATTGCACCCTTAATGCCTCCTACCCGCCCAGAGCCTTTTTCACATCTAAAACCCATCGCTGCTGTTAACACTCTATAATGCCTGCTACCTTAACACTCATTAGTAAACATATCCCTAAGTCTTTTTTCTATATTGCAAAGGGGAATTTTTTGTTAGTTTGTTTGCTTGTGGTGTTGGGCAAGGCTCTGTCAGAGTTCATTCTCTTTGTTCCAGCTACCCATTCACAGCTCACTCTTTGAAGCCACTGACCTCATCAGGTTCTAGTGGCTCCACAGTCTGACATTTTCAATGCCTCTTTGATGTCAGTACTGATGCTAGAGGACTGGAGAAAGACACATGTGGTCCATTTACACAAGGATGACATTAAGAATGACAGGCTGGTTAGTCTAACCTCTGTGGTTAGTAAATTATTGGAAAGGCTACTAAAAGAGAGAATAGGTTTCTGGAGTCCAATGGATTGCAGGATCTGAGGCAGCATGGATTCACCAGAGGCAGGTCTTGTCAGGCAAATCTGATTGGTTTCTTTGACCGGGAGACCAGGGAGTTGGACCGAGGGAGAGCCCTAGATGTGGTATATTTAGATTTCAACAAAGCCTTTGACACCGTTCCTCACCGGTGACTTATAAACAAACGGAGCACCCTAGAGATGGACCCTAAAGTTACTTCTTGGGTTAGAAATTGGTTGAGTGGGAAATGACAAAGGCTATAGGTAAATGGAGCTCACTCTGAGGAGAAGGAGGTTACCAGTGGTGTGCCACAGGGATCTGCCCTTGGTCCAATTCTTTTTAACATCTTCATTAGTGATAATACATAAGGGCTGTTGGGTAAGATTTGCTTATTTGCAGTACAATAGAGTAGACACCCAGGAAGGAGTAGATAACATGAAGAGGGATCTAGTTAAGCTTGAAGAATGGTCTAGAATTTGGCAGCTGAAATTTAATGCTGAAAAATGCAGGGTCATTTGGGCAAAGGAGCAGTATAGTTTAGGGGCTGAGGTACTTCTGTCCACTTTACAAACTCAACAGAACCTCCCCACCCAATACACCTCACAAACCCACCATAACTACAGAATACAACCCCCCCCCCAACCCTATGCTACACACAAATAAAAAGAACTCAGATGAAAAAGTTTAATTTGATTTTATTGATTCAAATTCACCACAAGAACTTCCAATGTAATTACACAATGTTCAATGTAAATAATTAACAATACTGCCTATACTACTGTTCATGTAAATAGTTGACTGTAATTAGTTTTACAAGATGTTGTTGTTTAAAAAGTTGATTGTAAATAATTCAGAATTGTTCCATGTAAAACCTTGTTCAGTTCCTGTTATCTGTAAACCGCCTTTGATCTCTGGAAGAGGCGGTTTATAAGAAAAGCTTAAATAAATAAATAAATAAAATAAAAGAAGAGCGGGGCCTGGGCATAATTGTGTCTGAGGATCCTAAAGTAGCTAGACAGGTAAAAAAGGCAACTGCAAAAGCCAGAAGGATGCTCAGGTACATAGGGAGAGGAATAGTCAGCAGAAAAAGGAGGTGATAATGTCTCTGTATAAGTCTCTGATGTGACCTCATTTGGAATATTGTGTGCAATTCTGGAGACGCACCTTGAAAAGGGTATAAGCAGGTTAGTCGATGCAGAGGGTAGCTACTAAAATGGTTAGTGGTCTTCATTACGTAGCATATGTGGTCAGACTTAAAGATCTTAATATATATACTTTAGAGGAAAGATGGGATAGGGATGATAGAGACATTTAAATACTTCTGTGGCATAAATGCATAGGAGGGTTTCTTTTGATTGAAGGTAAGCTCTGCTATGAGGGGACATAGCATGAGAGTGAAAGGATATAGACTCAGGAGTAATATGCAGATGCATGGAATAGTCTCCCAGTGGAGGCGGTGAACACGAGAACAGTATCTAAATTCAAAAAAGCATGGGACACACAGAGGATCTCTAAAGGTAAAAAGAGGTCTATTGTCATTAATATAGAAGGGCAGACTAGATAAGCCATGTGGTCTTTTTTCTGCCATCATGTTTCTATGTTTCTATCCAAGTCTGAATGAGGGTGTGACTGGAACATTCCTAAGAACCTAGGTATTCTGCCTGATTTCATAAACATCATGGACGTTCAGCATTCCATCTGAGTTTAGACCTACTCCAGGCATGAATAGGCATCTGAAAAGTGCTCATTTTAGCTGAAAAACATCTAGAGAGTGTACAGAAGATAGCACTCCATCATATCTCGTACTCAGCAAAATGTCAACGATAGCAGTAATGGGATTTGAACTCTGGTTCCCCTGTCCCAAACCCACTACTCTAACCATTAGGCAATCTTAGATACTCAGGCCCTTAAGTACAGTTGTGGGGATGTCTATTTAGAAAGCCACAGATGTCCATTTCGGGCATGTTCACATTTGTGAAACTGTCTCTGCACCTGGACGTGCCGGTTGTTTTTTCAGACATTCTGTCTTAGACATCTCAGATTGCACTGGGACGTCACTTCTAAAATTCCCCTATATGTTTCCACCACAAAGGCCTGATGAGGTAAACAGGTTCTTTTTCCAGCACCTGTCTCTCATCACCTGATTCTGCCGTGTACATGATTAGACCATGAAGGATGATTTGTGATGTACTCAACAAGTACATATAAGGTTTGGTAGCGGTCAATGGCCATTTCCTGAATCCTGACTTCTATATATGAGTCTAAGAAGGCTATAGAAAAATCTTTAATAGGACTGCAGAAAGAAAGACATTTTTTTTCTGCCATACATTGCTTTTGCCTCTTGCACTGGTGTTTTGCCTTTAGCTCTCCAACCACCAACCAGCATGTATTTTTACTGATAGACTGTTATGAGCCTTGCACTTTTTTCTCTCCCCAATGTATACTATCCTTTGAGTCTACCCTGTCTAGCTCATGATTTTCTAGCATAAATAGATAAAACTTTCTGGAGCCTGCCTCAAATCTTGGAGTGAAACTAGCAGCACAAGATTGCAACGAGAGATGGTGTGCATTCTTACCTCCGTGAAGGCTGTCCCCAAGCGAGACACCAGTGAGAAACCAGAACCAAGGGGCCTTCATTTTGATTATTGATAATATAAACTTTAAAAGCACATTTAAAGTTTATATTATCAATAATCAAAATGAAGGCTGACAGCAATATTCAATATGTGGTTTTATACATTCCCCCCCCCCTTTTTTGAATTATTGCTTCATATTCATTTTTGTTTCTATAAGTCTCCTTCTTGCCCCTTGGTTCTGGTTTCTCGCTGGTGTCTCATACTTGTTTAATTTTGCAATATACATTATTTTATATTAAATTATGTTGGTTGTGATATAATTCCAGATATGCCATACTGGGCTTGATGGACCTTGGTCTGACCCAGTATGGCATATCTTATGTTCTTATGTTCTTTTACTTTAGGTATTGGTTCACATCGGTTGCTGTGCAATTTATAGTGGTTGTTGACCAATTCTATCTATAAGTATTGTCTTATTTATTGCGCATAAGTTTTACTATTTAGTTTTTAGTCCTTGTTGTGTATTTATGTTATAAATCACATTGGATCTCTGTATGTATACATTCTTTATTGTTATTCTTTGAAGTTGTCTATACATGTTGTTAGACATTATATTAATAATTATGTTTTATTATTCTATTCTTCTTTGTTTATTATCTATAATACTTATTTTATATTTCATATCTTATATATGTTCATGTATTATTATTTATCTGTTGGTTTTGCAGTTCTCAGCCCCCTGATGAAGGCTTTGCCGAAATGAGTTGGGGCGTTTTTTAATCAATAAAGCATCTGTGACCACCTAATTCCCCTCGCTATTTGTGTGTTTCTTCTGGTGATTGCAAGAGGTCGCTCCTCTTGTGGCTCCCAAAGCCTTACCTCTATACTCGACACACTCATCACTGGCACTCAAAGCAGCACTCAAGGATTTATCTTCATCTTCCTGGATATCTCATCGGCATTTGACTCCATACCCCATCACCATCTTCTAATGAGACTCAATGATATTGGTCTCCGAGATACCACATTAAACTCATACCTTGAAAATCGAAGCCAGCAAATAAAAATCAGACCTAAGACATTTCAACCATTTACCCAACAGCAAGGAATGCCTCAAGATTCAGCCCTCTGAATCCTTCTATTCAATATCTCTCTACAACCTCAATGTGCAATATTCTAAACACACAAGATATACTACCAAATATATGCCAATGACATCATGTTCTATACTACATTCAATACATCCAGACCAGAATGCACAGGAATATCCAAATCCTGCATGGCAGCGAAACACTGGCTCCAAGAACACAACCTATCAATCAACCACAAGAAGACTGAGGCTCTCTACATAACCACTGACCCAATCTTCATCCCATCACAATCCCTCAGACTTCAAGATTACGATATTCAGGTGAAAACAGAGGTTAAGTACCTGGGCATCATATTGGATCAATGCTTAAACTTCCAGTCACAAATTAAGAGAACAACCAGCAATATCTACTGCAAGTTAAGAACACTGAATATCTTATGTCCCTCCCTGACTTCAGATATCTTCCGAATGATATGTCAGGTAATAATCACTCCCATGCTAGACTATAGCAATATAATATACCAGGTTTACCCAAACACACACTGCACCCACTCCATATGGCCCAGAACACAGCCGTAAGAATAATACATGGAGCACTATGACACTCCCACATCACCCCCTTCTAATGCAACTGCACTGGCTCCCCAAAATCACAAGAATAAAGTACAAGGCACTAATCACCATGTTCAAAATCTTACACAACAAGTCAGCAAGCTGTCTGCAAACTCTAATATCAAGACCTAACACTGACAGGCTCAGAAGACATAAAACACTCAATCTTCTCTCTATTCCAACAGAGGACTAAGAGCAAACAAACAGTATGCAACCATGCTTTCACACTTTCTGCCCCCATGTCCTGGAACTCCCTACCACTAAATCTAAGAAGATGCTCAACAGACTTCACCTCTCTCAGGAATCCTATGGAACTGCAGCACCCCATGACATGACATTAAGCAGCAGCTAGAACCGCCAGCCTCTCACATCCTAGAGCTGGCAAACCTCTAATTAAATGGTCTGATTTCATTTTGTACACACAATTGAAATGAAACAAAGAGCCCAAAAGCTTTTGTTATATAGAAGTAACACTTGCTTCGGCAAAATGAATTAATACTTTCGTTAAGATGCCTAGACAAGATAAGAAATGATGAGCCCAATTTTTGAGACTGACTATATTCCGATGCCATGGTGGTCAGCCGTGACGCTTAAGAACTGGTGGGAGATTCAGCAGCGGTATCTGCACAGGATCTGCTGCTGAATCTCGGGGCCCAGTGGAAATTACCAGGTTAGTATGATTTTCTGCTGGCACTTGCCCAGATTGAAATTTAGGCCTGCTTTCAGGCAGCCTCAGTTGTCTTGACAAGGGCCGCTGAAAATCCTGCTAACTGGTACTGCCCCTGCTCCACCCATGGACCTCTCCTACACAGGGGTGATCTGTGTAGATATTTAGGGGTGAAATCCAGATATGCTGTATATCATGGTTTGCCCCCTTAGCCAGCCAGCCTCCCATTGGTAAGCTAGCTAAGGGCTGTGAATTTCGGCCCGTATGAGTCAAATGTCTTCAGCTATATCAGTATGAGGTGATAAAAAATTTAGAAAGAATTTCTAATTTTCTCTTTAAGAGTAGAGATCTTCACTTACCCCTTTGTCTCTGTTCTAACTATCTTATTAGACTCAATAGCATTTGCAATTCTGGTGAAGAAAAAGAAATTTTGAAGCCATGCAGAGGACAGCTTCTAGGCCCAAGTAACTCTAAAACTCTGTTAACCAAACGTTTTACATTTGTGAAGTTTATAAGTGAAAGACATTTAAGAGAAAACAACATTTTTGAATCTTCACAGAAATTCAAAATATAACTTTTTTCCTAAAGAAATCACATTCCATTGGTAACAGCCATGGGTGTGGCAATCAAAACCAGACACAGAAGCAAGTAAACTACACTTTCCCTACTCTCTTTCTCTTACCCCTCTCTTCTCCCTACCCTATTACTCAGCCATTCTCTCTCAGTCTCATCCTCTATCTTCTGCTCAGAAAGTCTCTCTCACTCTCCTTCCTTCACACTATCTCCCTTTCTCAGTACCCCATTTCAGCGGTCTCCCTCTCTCATTTCCCTTTGGTCCTAAGCAATTGCATTCATTCAAACCACCTCCACCCAATCATTCCCTACCATTTTTCTCTCAATCCTTCCTCCCTATCACTCTCTCCTCTTTTACTGACCATGGTTTTCTCCTTCAGTATCTCTCCCTCAGTGACTAGCATTCTTTTCCAACATCTCTCTACTTTGACTCCAGTACTATCACCCAGTCTACCCTCTTAGTGACTCCATCATTTTCCTTCAGCATTCTCCTCGGTGAATCCAACACTCTTCTCCAAGTAACCCCCTGAGTGACTACAGAAATCTAGCCCAGCATCTCCCCCCTCACTGCCTCATCGACCTCAACACTGGGTTCCATTTCTGTTCAGTCCTTTGTGGTAACAATTTTGATTATTTTTGCTCAGCATCATGGGGGTAGCAGCTGCCCTCTTCAGCTGAGTGTGGCTGCAGATGTATCTTCACGCCAGAGCCGAGAGGAAGAGAGGCCATCCCTGCTCCAATAACATCATATGGCTTCAATGGCAGCAAAAAGATGTTGTCTTTAGAGCACAATAAAGCAGAACAATTTTTGCAGTTTATTACTTTATTTATTTTATGCCTTTATTTGGGGGATGATGTGTAAAGGCGCTTCCCCTGTTAGCAGCACCTGCCAATCAGATCAGCACCACTGAGCTAAATATTCAATGGCACCATCCAGATAGTGCAGTTGAATATTATCCCTGATCACCATGGCACAATACGGATGGTGCTGGGGCAGTCTGGGGGCGAAGCTGGGCCGAGCTGGCATTTATGTGTATAGTGACAATTTTCCTATGATAAATCTCCAAAGTTCTACTGTAAGGTGTAATGGTAGTCCAGTTGATCAGCATAAAGAGCATGCAAGATTTTTTAAGGCTCTAGAATCCAGGTATGTTTTAAGAGGTTTTATTTCTTAACGCAAAAAACTTAACTATTGAAGAAATAAGCAGACGAGAATTGAGCTTGTTATCCAAAAGAACCCCAAAAGATGTTAGTGATTCCTTAAAAGGAATCAGGGTGTCTCAGATCCAGGGATGAAATAGGAGTGGTAGGCTTCTTGTAACACACATCACTTCTGATTTCTAGGGATTAATAATCAGTGTATGGGGTGTTTATCCAATCTGCATTTTTGTCCAAACTGTGCACCAAACTTTGTTGGAAATTACAATTTCACATTTCGTGAGCAATGTTAAGCAGAATATCATCAGCATAAAAACCAAGACCTGATTCGAAGGTCCTATATTAATGTAGCCAAGGGAGCTATGAAAATTTTGAAACTGATCCCTGAGGTACAACCTCTTTTCCCAGACAGTTGTCAGGCAAAGGAGTAGGAAGGCAGTCTCCTCCCCGTTCCCTGGCCCGAGAACCAATCAGGAGCTGCAGCAGGAACTTTAAAGGCGTTCCTCCATGGGCACCTGCGAACCTTTGCTCCCTGCACTGCTGGATCATCAACCTCTGCTCCCTGCACCACCAGATCATCAACCTCTGCTCCCAGACAGTCATCAGGAAAAGGATCAGGAAGACAGTCTCCTCCCTGTTCCCTGGCCCGAGAACCAATCAGGAGCTGCAGCGGGAACTTTAAAAGTGCTACTCCATGGGCATGCCTGCGCATGGCGGGCCCACGCCTGAGGGCCTCACTAGAAGGCTCTTTGGCATGGCCCTTAGGTGGGGTACTATCGCAGTATCAAGATCAGCACTGACAGAAACAACACACCACTGCTCTAGCCAATTAATGCCACTTTATGGACGACTTCTTTCAATAAGACCACTAAAAATCTGCATAAACCAATGACGCAGAAAAACCACCCTGGTCCAGAACAAAGATAAGTCAAGAAGCTCTTCTCACTGAAACAACCCCCCAACCATCTACCCCTATCACTTCTACAATCAATCCTGCCTAGCTCTATCTCCCCCCAATCAAACAGTCTCTCTCCACCCAACCTCAACATGGCAAATAAACACTACCTCCATGCTGCTATCTTCCTACTTTACATTTTTCTTCAACACTTTATAGCCACCCACCCCCGAAATTACAACTTACTACAACCAAATCACTACCACCCAACAATGTTTCCCCACAATCCACCCTGGCAGAACACAAACAAATGCCCTAGCAGGAAACACCTGACTCACATTTGCACCAACTCCTACATACAACCACATATCACACAAACATACCCCACTGCACCCTCCAATCAGCATAGAACTAATCAATGCCAGATCTATCAGGAATAAAATCAACACCTTATCAGACCACCTTCAATCTCAACAAACCAACATCTTTTGCATAACTGAAACCTGGTTGTCCCCCACCGACCAAGTCCTACTAAACCAATTTACCCCAACAATACACACAGCATTCAACTGCCATGCATACATAAATGGGGTGGAGGTGTTCTAATACTGGCAAGAAACACCCTAAGATTCAAATTCCTCACAACGTCAAGCACAGCACAATGCAACTCTATCATTATACAGTACATGCATATCATCACCTCCCTAACCTACAGAGCACCAAACTGCAATGCTGACGAGCTTTCCACAACTCTCGAATCAGTCTGTGCAAACAAAACTCCCCATAAACCTTTGCTACTACTCAGCAACTTCAACCTTGGATCCACCTCCACAAAAGAATCAGAGACCTTCCTAGCTACAATGAACTTGCTACAATACACTCAACTCATATCTGCTCCAACACACAGACTGGGCTCATCTCCTGACCTAATTTTTGTACTAAACCAACTAATTAAATGCAACAACATATCAACACCAACAATAACATCATTACCATGGTCCGATCACCATATGATACAAATAATGCTCCACACTTATTATATGAACATGCTACCTGTACAACTCAGACCAGGAAGAAAATTCAAAAACTTCAACAAGGAGCAATTCCTCAAAGAAATCCTCCCATACCTGAATAAAGACCTCAATGATCTCGATCAATTGATTGAAAACTGGAACACAACCATATCAACAGTGTCAAGACCTCCAGACACCAAGAACACCAAACCCCTACGCAGAAACTCCGGCTCAGCACCCTAGTACACCAAGGACATAAGAAAGACAAAGAAATTGCTACGAAGACTTGAAAGACGATGGAAGAAATACAAATCCCAAAGCACCATACTTCTATACCAATATAAACAAGAAGAATACAACAACCTTATCTTTCAACACATACAGGACTACACACAAACCTTATACTTAAATCTCTCAATAAACCTAGAGAACTATTCAAACTAGTTCAGACTCTCACCAAAGATCCCGATCACAAAGATCAGGAAACGATACATCCACAAACTTTTTCAGATTTCCTCGAGACTAAAAACATGCCCTCTCAACAATGCACCAACAACAACAACAACACTACCAAACCCACACAAAACGATCAAACCTGGAGCCATTTCAGCATCCCATCTATCAACCAGATATCCCAAACTATCTCATCATTGAATGCAAGCACAACTCCATCAGATCCTTTGGCTGGTTACATTTATTTTTTATTTATTTAAAAGGATTTATATACCACTTTGTCATGAAATCAAAGTAGTTTACACTTCAAACAATCAAAAATCAGTGTCAGTAGGGTAGGCATGCAGTGTTAACACGGAGTGGAGGTGATGATTTCTTTTTGTGCTATTTACAGGCTGAGCTATGTACAAGTGGTTATATACAGGGAGGGTAGGGGGTACATTGGGGGTCTTTCAAACAATAACTTAATATTAACTTATACAAGGACATAAATTTTAAACAATAACAATAACTTCAACAAAGAACTTTCAATTGTAAACATTAACATCATATTTTAACAATATAAACAGGCTTGTAACTTCATGCTCCTTTTACTAGGAGCGTTCAATTGTAAATTGTGACATTGCATTTCAAACATAGACAGTCTTGTAACTTCCCATATTAAGAATGAGATTGGTGTGATTGTTGGTCTTTGTTATAATATTCAATGAATAAGGTAGTCTTGAGTAATTTGCGGAAGTCTTTTAAATCAGTTGTGGATCGTAGCTTCTCTGGGAGTGTATTCCAAATAGCAGGGGCAGCTAGGGAGAAAGCTCGCATGGATGTGGATTTATTGGTATTTGTAAAAAATTTAGGAGTTGGTATTGTGTTTTTAGTGCTGTTTCTGTCCAGTCTTTCTTTTGTTTTCATTCAGATGAGCTCTTGAAGTGTTTCTGCTGACATGTTGTTTTTGATCTTGAAGATTGTGGGTGCTGATTTATATTTTGCTCTTGAGAAGATTGGTAGCCAATGCAGATCTTGTAGTATGGGAGTTATATGGTCTTGTAGTGACACGCCAGCAATAATGCGGGAAGCAGTGTTTTGGACTATTTGAAGGGGACGGGTGGATTGTTTGGGTAGGCCTTGGAAGAGGAGATTACAATAGTCCAGCACAGGTGTGATAATTGTCTGGCATACTGTACGGGAGTGTTCCTTGATGAGTAGAGGTTTTAGTCTTCGGAGCATTGCTAGTTTGAAGAAGGTTGTTTTGGATGTTTTGTTAATGCGTGCCTGAAGAGTAAATTGTTTGTCTCGTATCACTCCAAGATACCGAACTTCCTCTTTTACAGTGATTGGTGTATTTGAAATGTTGATGGTGATAGGAGGAGTGAATGTGTGAATGGTTAAAAGCTACAAAAGAAGAGCTCTGCCCATTCATCCAAAACATAGTATGCTTATCCCTATCCCAAGGCTACATACCCACTGCTCTCAAACTCGCTACCATTCGTCCAATACCTAAGAAGACAACACTAAGTAAAAATGACCCAGCTGCATACCATCCCATCTCTGTACCCCCCTTCCTCACTAAAGTCATTGAAAAAACAGTGCAGTTTCAACTATAGGACCTGCTCGACTCTTATGCCCCACCTGATCATCACCAACATGGATTTTGACCTAACCATAGTGTCAAAACACTCCTCATATACCTATTTGACAACCTAATAAGAGGAACTGACAATGCAAAGACCGGATTTCTCCTAATCTTCATAGACATATCATCAGCCTTTGACATGGTATCACACGACATCTTTCTGAATAGACTTAAAAACATCGGACTCCATGGAAATACAATCAAATGGTTCCACTTTTACCACAGCAATAGAAAACTATTTGTCAAATGTGAAAATAAAAACTCTTCGCCTTTCCCAGCAACACAAGGGGTCCTGCAAGGATCCTCCTTGTCAGCACTTCTCTTCAATATTTACATTCAGCCTATCTGCGACATCATCAAAAAACACAGAATTCACTACACTCTATATGCCAATAACATTATGATCTACTCTCTTATCAACATCAACAACCCAGACTACTCAAAAATAACTTCATGCCTGGAAGAAATGACAATCTGGTTAACACAAAACAACTTAAACATCAATTACAACAAGACAGAAGCTCTCCTTGTCACCCGCAACTCAAGTTTCTCCCCACCAAACTCAATCCAGTTTAACAACCTCACAATACCCTTTAAACCTGAGGTAAAATATCTTGGAGTTACTTCGGACAGCAATTTGAACCAGAATTGAACCATCAATAAGACAGACAACTCTGCCTATCACAAAATGCGTGTTCTCAGAAGACTCAAACCACTACTCAGCTATGAACACTTCCACACTCTCTCTCAGACAATCATCACCCCCATCCTGGACTATTGCAACCCAATCTACCTCGGACTACCTAAACTAGCACTCTGCCCTCTCCAAATGATGAAGAAGACCACAGCTCACATCATAACCGGTTCATCAAAACATGACCACATCACTCCCCTCCTGAACCAGCTACACTGGCTCCCCATCAGCTCACGCATCAAGTATAAGTCTGTGCTAAACATCTTCAAAATCATTCAAAATATCTCTGCTAACATACTGAAAAACCTCATCACCACGGAGTCAAGCACCAGACCAAGATGACGTATCACTAGTCACACCATCACTACCCCCAAAGCTTATACAAAATCCAAACATATCACGTCTGGAAGAGCTATTTATTTAGCTATACCTCTCCTTTGGAATACACTCCCCGATGAATTCAGAGCCACTTCTGACTCCAAGGACTTCAAGAAAAAGCTAAAAACAACCCTCTAGACCGAACACTTTGGAAACATTACCTAATTCCACAACACTAATTCCTCACCTCTGCAGACTCCTCCATGAATCCCCCTATACACCCCTGTACTGCATTTTTGTAGATGTTAACTTGAAATATCCCCCGCATACCCACCGCTAGCTCTCTGTAAATCATTTGTTTCATTGTAAACCGCTTTGATTTTAAGATAAAGCGGTATAGAAATCCAGCTAAATAAAATAAAGGAGAAAGATCAGACAAAGCTGATCGAGTAACAAATACCTCCTTATCTAGGGAGACTAAACTACAAGTAAAAAAAAAAACTGGAATCTATTGATATGGCAAAATTTACCATAAAGTGATCTGTCCATAACTGACATGGTACATAGAATTTTACTTATGATTCCTAATTGTCACTAAGTCAATCCAGTGCCCTCCAGTATGTGTAGGAGCAGAGGATAGCAAAGAAAATTCTAAATCCTCCAAGAGGGACATTTAATACCGAGTCTCACCCAGAGACAGAAAATAATCTGAATTTAGCAATCAATGAATTTAGGTTGTCAAGAAATGATGAGGTCCCTTCCTTGACATCCTCCTTATCCAACTGGTGCTGTATTTCTGTTAGTGAGGAGCATGGATCCCTTCACATGGATGAAGAGGGGGTGCAATGGCCCAGTGTGAAGATCTGTTGGTCCAACACATAGACCGAAGACATATGGCTAGTGCTGTCTGCCACCAACCCATCCAGGTCAGGTATATTGGACACCAACACCACATACGACATGCAACTGGTGTTTGAGGAGATGGGCACCTACCCCTATAGCCAAAGAAGTGCCTGGGGGATGGGAGGCATTCCACAGTAGCCACCCATGCTTTTCACATATTGAGAGCTCTGGGAGTATACCATAGAACTCCCTATATATCATCATGGGGAAGGGCATCACAATCAGTTCTAAGCTTGAATACATCAGCTTTCAGGAAACTGAGGGCCCCCCACCCATCAAATGCTCCCCAGATAGGTAGAACACCTTACCCCATAGCAACATGCCAGATGGGGAGGCATTGACTAGGGAGCTACAACTGAACACAGGGCTGGCCCGACCACCAGGCAAACTAGGCAGTTGCCTGGCAGAAGCTTCTGGGGAGCAGCAAATAGCCAGGCATTCAAAGCTAAACAATAGATTCAGACAACTAGGGGAGGCATAAGGCTTAAGATCTGCCTAGGGTGCCAACACCTTGAAGTAACTGGAGCCAGCCCTGACTGAGCTAGCCCTCCTTCAGTGGTTTAAAAGTAAGCAGGTGCTCTGAGTCAGAGGGCCACAGTCATGTCCTCTTGCAGTCAGGGTGAGGGGCCATGGGCCCTTAGACCCAATGCCTATGGCACTGGCATATCCAAACTTCTCAACAACACTGGCTGTCCACCCATGTGTGACTGTACTGCATAAGCTATCTGTCCATGTCCATGTGGAGGAGGTGCTCCACCAACCCAAACGCATTCAGCGGGGTAGGAAGAGGGCAACCTACTCCATCCCCCTGCTGCTACTGCTGCTCCCCCAGCTATCTGTTCACCACACAGGTCTCAGCCATCAGCTGCCCTGCTGTAGATGACCATCATCAAAATAAACCCACAAAATAAATTCAATACTATTTTTGTCGGAGCCCACCGAGGGAGGGCTAGAACTGTTTACCTAACCCCCACCTGACGGTAGACTACTTTTATTTTATTTCACCCTAGTGCATTTAAAACGAGTACTTATCTTCACCGCTTTATACACCAATATAGACCAGGCGGAAGCATTGGAATTGTTAGAGCATTCATTTCATTCAGCTCCCAGTCGTCTTCCACGATCTTTTTTATTGGAATTAGCACGTATGGTATTAACACAGAATTATTTTCTAGTAGAAGGTAACTTTTATAAACAAATTTCTGGGATAGCGATGGGGGCAACTATGGCCCCATCTTTGGCTACCCTGTATATGGGGAAAATGGAGGAGGACCTCATTCAACATTCTTCTTTGTATCAACATGTGAAATTATGGAAAAGATTCTTGGATGACATTTTCTTTGTTTGGACATCGGATCAATCCTCGCTCCATGATTTCATTACTTGGTTAAATCAGTTAAAAACCAATATTACCTTTACAGAACATGTTGCACAAGATAAAATTGAATTTTTGGATATTATGATTATGGTGGAAGATGAGAGATTAGTATTTACTTTATATCGTAAACCAGTGCAGAGAAATAGCCTGCTTCATTATCACAGCTACCATCCTGGTCCCCTTAAACGGGGTCTCCCCTTTGGTCAGTTCTTACGTCTTCGACGTCTTTGTCATTCTATGGGGGAGTTTAAAGTGCATTCCTCTGAACTGACACACCGACTGCTGGCAAGGGGATATCCTCCTAAAGTTGTCTCACAAGCTTATCATCGTGCTAGGCACGTTCATCGCGAATGGTTACTGGACCCTCGTTATTCTTCTAAAAAATCAACGGAGGGGGATTCGATAGTTGGGGTATTACCTTATACTGACAGAAGCACTGAAGTTGCAAAAATTCTACGTTCTCATTGGCAAATGTTGACCTTACATGATTGTTTTAAACAACCCTTACGTTTGGCATTCACAAGGGGCATCAATTTGGATAATCAATTGGTGAAGACAACTTTGGCACTAGACAGACACATTTCACCAGGGCGGAGGGGGCCATTACCCCTGTAATATGTGCAAATATTGTGAAGGGACAATCTCTGGTTCGGTTTGGCAACATCCCCTTACTAGTCGAAACTATGTCCGACGATGGAAGACGACATGCCTCACCTCATATGTGGTATATTTATTGAAGTGTCCCTGCGGACTCTTGTATGTGGGGCGTACGATTCGCTCAATGCGCCAACGCCTTGCGGAGCACGCTTCACGGATAAAAAATTGAGTTTTAACAGCCCCTTTGGCAGAACATTGCGCAGAAATTCCCCATGTTTTTGAGGATTTGACATGGACTGTTATAGATCATGTCCCTTGGGATCCACGGGGGGTGATCGAGAGCAAAAATTGCAACGTTTGGAACAAAGATGGATTTTCGTTTTGCATACGATCCACCCCCATGGTCTGAATCGGGCTATTGATTGGATTACCATTTTATGACGTGGAGTTCATGTGTCTTTAGTCATGATCCAAGATTTTGACCAATAGCAGCGGGGATACCTCTGACAGTGAGGTTTTTCCCGGTTCTGATTGGTTCTCCTTGATTTAAAGGTTAGGGCTTTGTCGATGCCATTCACCATAGATAGCCCATGGCCGCGAAGACGGCGTTTTTGTTGCATATTTCAACGGATGAGGAGCACTTGAAACAGGGCGCACACCCGTAAGACGGCGTTTTTGTTGCATATTTCAACGGATGAGGAGCACTTGAAACAGGGCGCACACCCGAAACGTGCATGTCGTGCACCTTCGTGATTTGCAACGTGGAAGATAATAAGTGCAGTGCTGGTTATGAAGATAAGTACTCGTTTTAAATGCACTAGGGTGAAATAAAATAAAAGTAGTCTACCGTCAGGTGGGGGTTAGGTAAACAGTTCTAGCCCTCCCTCGGTGGGCTCCGACAAAAATAGTATTGAATTTATTTTGTGGGTTTATTTTGATGATGGTCATGTATTAGAACTTTGGAGATCCATCATTGGAGGGGTACTTATTATTTAGTTCTCTGCTGTAGATGACGGCATGGGGGTTAGGTCCATGGGTGCAACCCTGCCTCTGTTGTATGGACTCTTGTATAAGTTGGCCCAGGGCAGTTGTTAGTATGGGGACAGCACTCATGCCACACTTTTGGAACGCACCACCACAGCAGGTGAAATTAGCCCCTAGTTGGAAGTAGGTGTTATCTGCGCCCACGCCAGCAGCATTTTATCTGGTCAGAGGTCAAGCAACTGCACTAGCTGTGTGTGGCTGTTCCTGCCCAATCTCCACCTCAACTCTGCCCTAACCCAGCCTATTCGCACGGTATTCAGGTAGCATGGGCGTTTTAGTGTGGATTCCTTCTCACCGTATGCTCCTGGCTGTCGTGGAGCTCAGGCGCTCGCTAGGCCCATGCTAAACACCACACTCCCATTTACCGTGCTTTAATAAACATTCTCCAGTGATTTCTCCTCCTTAGAGTTCTTTCTAATTTTTCAGGAAACACAAGAACCACCCCACTCAGGTAAAGTATTCACTTTATAGAACTGTTGCTACAAACATATAAAGCAATCTGTGATTGCTTAGTTTAGTTTAGTTTTAGCCCTTTTAGGTTTATTTTCTGTGCACATCTCATGCATCATTGTTCAATGCCAACAATAGTTTCTAGAAGAGATGCTGCAGTCTGGGATGATTCGCATTTCTTTAGTACTGGGGTGTCTTCACACTTCAAAGAGCAGAACCTGCTTTCCTATGTTTAAAGCAAATCAATAATTAAATAAAAGATACCCATAAGTATTCTCTCACATACTTTTTCCACAAGCAACAAATGTGTTTCCTACAATTTTTATGACCTTACTTGAGAAGGAAGTGAACTAGAAAAATAAAAGATAAGAAACATACTTCCTTTCCAATTTTTCAAAAAATCCTTTCATGTTTCCCTTCTTCGATACTCACACCATCTTGATATTTCGAGTCACACATGCATACGCAGCATTAGCTTTTTTAAAATAATTTAACGCCTTCACTGACTCAGTTCACACAAATTCACTGTGATCCTTAACTGAGAGTTGTTTTTCTGCACATTTGTCTCTACTCCCTGCTGACAGCTTCAACCCAGCTCCTTGTCACATATTTTCTGTCTGTGCCCTTTTACTACCAATTCCCTTTTTTCCAGACATACTTTTTTTAAAAATATACATTAAAGTGCTCACCTACTCAAATGAATCTTTCCTCCTTTCTATAGCCACCCCACATATACAACTCCCATCTGCCCCAACAGTTCTTTCAGCTGCTTTCTGCTCTGTCCATTGTTTTAAGAGCTTCTCTTTACACTCACAAAAACCCATGAAGCATCAGTATCCTTCCACCGACTAGCAGCAGGGCCACCCCATCCACGAGGCAGATAAGGCACCTGCCTAGGGCAGCAGATCTTGGGGGGAGGGGACACTGTGGCCCCTGCACAGCTGACAAGACAGTGACAGATCAAAGCGGGAAACTACAGACCGGTGAGCCTGACATCAGTACCAGGAAAAATGGTAGAAACCATCATCAAGAATAAAATTACTCAGCATGTAGATAGTCATGACCTAATGGGAGACAGCCAACATGGCTTTAGACAAGGAAGATCTTGTCTTACTAATCTGTTATGTTTTTTTGAAGGAGTGAATAATCAGGTGGACAAAGGTGAGTCAGTTGATATTGTGTATCTGGACTTTCAGAAAGCCTTTGACAAGGTCCTTCATCAGAGACTTTTGGCAAAACTAAAGAGTCATGGGATAGGAGGCAGTGTACTATTGTGGATCAGGAACTGGTTAAAAGATAGAAAGCAGAGGGTAGGGCTAAATGGCCAATTTTCCCAATGGAGAAAGGTGAATAGTGGTGTACCCCAGGGATCTGTGCTGGGTCCGCTGCTTTTTGACATATTCATAAATGACCTGGAAAGTGGAATAACGAGTGAGGTTATCAAATTTGCAGATGACACAAAACTATTTAAAGTTGTTAAAACCCAAGAGGATTGTGGAAAACTGCAAGAGGATCTTGATAAATTGGAAGACTGGGCATCAAAATGGCAGATAAAATTTAATGTGGACAAGTGCAAGGTTATGCACCTAGGGAAGAACAACCCACACTATGGTTACACGATGCAAGGTTCCACATTAGGAACTACCACCCAGGAAAAAGATTTAGGCATCATTGTGGATACCATGTTAAAACCCTCAGCCCAGTGTGCAGCAGCGGCCAAGAGAGCAAATAGAATGCTATGTATGATAAGGAAAGGAATGGAAAATAAAACAAAAGATATTATAATGCCTCAATATCGTTCCATGGTGAGACAGCACCTTGAATATTATGTGCAATTCTGGTCGCCGTATCTTAAAAAGGATATAGCTACTTTAGAAAAGGTTCAGAGAAGAGCCACCAAAATGGTAAAGGGGATGGAAGGATACTCATATGAAGAAAGGCTAAAAAGGTTAGGGCTCTTTAACCTGGAAAAGGGATGGCTGAGGGGAGATATGATAGAAGTCTATAAATTAATGAACGGAGTGGAACGGGTAAACGTAGATCGATTGTTTAGCTTATCAGAATATAGAAAGACTAGGGGACATGCAATGAAGCTACAGGGTAAACTATTTAAGACTAATAAAAGAAAATATTTTTTCAATCAACGTGTAATCAAACTCTGGAATTTGTTACCGGAGGATGTAGTAAAGGCTGTTAGTGTAGCTGAGTTTAAAAAAGGTTTGGACAAGTTCCTGGAGGAAAGGTCCATAAACCATTATTAAGAAGGGACCCAGGATATCAATGCTTGAGCCAGTACAAGCATTGTGGAACCTGTGTCCCTTGGGGAAACTGCTAGGTACATATGACATATCTTATGATCTTATGTTCTTATGTTCTTATGACCAGCAGACCATGTGGGTGCACGGCACGGAATTGGAAGGTCCAGTGCTGCGCTGATAGCAGTTTACTCTGCCACTGTCTTGCCAGGTTCTTGGGTAAGGAGAAAGGGAAGGGGAGATGCTGGACACCTTGGAGAGGAGTAGGGAAGGGAAGGGGAGATGTTGGAGTACAGGAATGGTAGGGAAGAGGATTGCTGGACTATGAGTAGGGAGATAGGACCCTGAGCTACCCAGGCTTCTATTCCTGCTCAGCCCTTCAACTGACTCTCTATCTACCACAGTGTCAACTTATGCCCACCCTGCCTCATACTATGCCAAAGCAAGCCTTTCTGCTATGCCCAATGCAAGTTGTATCTCAAGCCATCACACTGAAAATGTCCTGTTCTGCAAATTCTGTAAACTACCATATGCCAAGCCTCAAGAATTCTGGATGGAATTCCAAGTTTTGTCTTGACCCTGTGAGTGGGTCTTAATAGATGTCACTAGCTAGTAAGTGCACGATTGGACAGGCACTTACCAGCAGTGTCTATGTAATGATCTCACTATGCAGCTAGAGGATTTGAATGCCGCAGTGGGACATTGGAGTCTAGCTGAACCTGCTTTCTCAGTAATTGGACCCAGAAATAACAGACCCCAGAAGCAGGGAGCTAAAGCCAGAAGCAAGGCACAACTAGACTGGAGCAGTTCCTAGAAACCAGAGGAAGACAAAAGAGAGACTGCCTGAACTTGGGAGTTACAGATGACAAAAGGAGAGCCCTGTCAGCATGGTGGAGCCAGAGTTGGGCTGACAGAAGAGGACAATGAAGGAGATTCAGGCTGAACCTTGATAAAAGGAGAAAAAATTCTATTTCTAGTCACCCATCCCCTGTAGCCCTACGTAATAATCCAGCAGCAGGTGAGCTTCTGCAGGGGTGCAGTTTGAGCTGGGTGCGGGTGGCTCCCTGCAGATTCCAGGAGGAACCAGCCTGTGGTGAATAAGTGAAACCAAGCATTGCTGTTCACCTCTTCATACACCGAGAACTGCCTCTAAGCCCATGACTTAAAGACTCTGCTGCACTCTTTAGCACAGAGTTGACCAAGTGGAGAGAAAGCTTATACTGTAACACTGGCTAGATAGGATTGCCCAGATACTCAGGTTCTAGGATTTGCTGTGCACAGTCCACTCTCCCAGAAGTAGGCACTTGGGTGATTCATTCTACATAATAATGAGACTGTTTCTGAAAGGGTACCGTCCTTAAGTAAAATAATTACTAGAGATATGACCCTCGAAGCAAGTGTTAGACCATTTTTACTCTTTCCAACCCAAGGATGTTGTAAAGAAATTATGCAGGCATTGAGAATGTCTGTCTAAAGGCAAAATATCTCTCCAAAAATTTAACAAAATGGAAACATATTTGGCATGGGAGAAAACTGGTGAAAAAAAAACGAAACATCAAGCCCAAAAATGGGCTAGATCAGACTAAGAAAGAAGCTCCTCAAAAAATGACTCAATGCAAGTCTAAGGGAGAAGCAGCTTTTGCAGCAAAGAAATTTTGATACATTGAAACATAGCAGTTAGATAATTACTCCTATCAAATTTGTTCTCCTTCTTCTGTACTCTCCCTGTCGTAAATACATATACACATACACATACATACATACATACACACAAACACACACACACAGCTCTTAGCATTGTTTCTGGCCTAGACAGGGATGCCCCACGGGTGGTGTGGGGCCATGTGCAGAGACTCATTGTGGGGCTTCATTTGCATAAATATTTGCATAATGTTAACATGCACTAACGTTTAGTAAACATGCCTCTTAATGAGTGTCTGGATAAAGAAAGACTACCAGATTTCTACATTACTATACTCCTGAGCCAACCGCCAGGTACATTAGGAAGTACTATAAACACTGACCATTTAGAACCAATAGCAAACCCACTGTATCATAACAGCACCTCCAGGACTCACAAAGCACCAAACCCTACCTATCAAAAAGGCAACACTGCAAATATTAAACCAATACATCTCAGAGAATACCAATACATCTCCTACTGTGGAAAGAGAACAAGTGGCACTGACAAATATAAACTACATAAACAGAATAACTCAGCTCAGTTACACATGCAGAACATAGACCATCACCAAACAAAGTACAAGGAATCACAATTTAGAAATAGGAAGACAATAATTAAATTGGGAACCCCAAAAGCCAAACTTGGAATGTACAACAACACTGGAGAAATAAAACTATAAATTAATTTCCTCTTATACAAAACAAAAACACAGACATTAGTGATACACATTTCCCAGAGCTGACATATTCCAGTTCATAAATTCAAAATAAAAAAGTATTTTTCTACCTTTTGTTTGGGCATTTTATTTTTCAGTTGCAATTGCTCTAGTCATTTTCTTCTCATTTCTTCATGTCTTCCTCTAACTCTACATTGTCTGCTGTCCATGTCTCCTTTCTTCTCTCTTCTAGATTTTTTCCATTCTCTCTCTACGTCTGTTTTAACATACTGATCTTTCCCCTTTTGCTCTTTCCTCCTCTCTGGCTAGAAAGAATGCTATTGTACAGCATTGTTTTGAACATGATCATCAATGGCAACACTTACAGTGGCTTGTTTTGTTTTGGATGGGATTTGGGACTTTTCACAAGAGCACATGGAACAGCGCTTGGCCAGGTTGGAACAAAGGTAGATATTCACTTTAAATGCAAAACAGCCAATGGGATTAAACAAATCTCTGGATTGGTACACAGCTTTATGATGTCATTGTTGTCTGGTCTGGTAGTTGGCTTGTCAGCTTTACCCGCCTCCATTTAAACAACCCTGAGACAGAGCCGTACATTCCCTGAATGTCTTCAATACCATCACCGTGGAATTGTCCTAATGCAGCCCCTTTTAAATATATAGGGCGAAACTTGAGTCGACGGCCTGTTAACGGTGCAGTTGGCATCATCACAGTCTAGTCATGTGTGGGATTCTACTGACAGCTAAGTGCTTTAGGTAAGTTTTTTGTTGGTTTTAAATGCATTTAAAAAATTGAAAAAAATGATATTGCACTTGGAAGCCCATGAATGACAACTGGGGAATAGCATATGTGCTGTGAAACCGTGCTTGCCGCCATGATCAGCCAGCACCCCCATCTGAGGCTTCCTATCCCACTCACTCCTTTACTTTGTAATATTACCCATTTAGTAGGTCACTGTAATAGAGATGGATTTATATATACACATATATTCCTTCTAGCCAGGGTGTTATTGCAATTTCCCTCCTTGAGATGGTTTGTTGAATTTGATGTAAGGAGGATAGGAGTTTAGTTTAGTAGTAGGGAAAGGTTAAAGGGTATTTCCCAGCACTCGCGCGCTTCACAAGAACACAGCTGCCAGCCTGAGGGAAAACGTCGCTCTTCACGCTGGCAGCTGTGCAGAGGTGAGCCAGGGCCTCGTGCGGACCTCCCCAGCTGCCTCTGAAGCCGGCATTGCAAAGGACACCATGTGAGAGTGAAGTTTGCGTGGGGTCCTGTGCGAACAACATTCTCGCACAATGGACGGGCCGGCCCTGGGCCTAGAGGGGAGAGAGGACAGACAGTTTAAATGGAGTGGTTCAGAAACATTGCTCCTCTGTTACACAGCAAAAGGTATTGTTGTGTTTCTCCATCACTGGTTGGTAGTACACATAGCAACCAGTAGCAAAACTACAGTCACTAGTCACCATAAATAGCAACCGTGAAGAAACTATTATACAGTTCAGTCACTAGCTTTCACAGTAGAATTTACAACAAAGAAGATTAAATACACTAAGGGGTATGTCTACTAAGCCGGGTTAACGGTTAACCTGGACTATCTGTAACTAGGTCTTATTGAATAACATGGGACTTAGTTACAGATAGCCCAGGTTAACCATTAGCCTAGCTTAGTAGACATACCCCTAAGAGTCAGCCCAATAAGAATAAGAATGTTGCTGCAGAGAGTGTGTGTGAGTGCTTGTAGTGGCCCTATGCATGTCTGTGAACAGGGAAGAGGCAGTTTGAAAGGAGCAAGTCCCTAACTATTATACTTCAAGGTATCAAAGTTTCTATGCTGCAAAAGGAGTGGAGGAGTGGCCTAGTGGTTGGGGCAAGGTACTTCAGGCCAGAAGGTCAGGGGTTCAAATCCCACTAGAGGACAGCAACCTTGGGCCAGAAGGACTGGGGTTTCTAGTCCCACAGGTGCTCCTTGTGGTCTTGGACAAGCCACTTAACCCTCTATAGCCCATGTTCCCTGTAAAATAGTTATCTCCAAGTTATAATGCCCTGTTCAATGTAATTTCAGTTTGTTTAATGTAAACTGCACTGATGCAGAATAGCACAGTATATAAGAGAATGTAAATTAAATAAAAGCTGGAAGTGCTTCTCTGATAGAAATGCATTGGTCTATTTTCTGAGGGAGCTTATTTCTCTAGATTCCTCAATCCAGTCTGGCCTATTTTCCATTGTTTTTGTTCTATGTCAATTTTGGTTCTCTTCAGTTGATTTTTCAGAAGGTTAATTTGCTCTCATACAGATAGACAAACAGACATTCTTGATCTCTTTTCTATCATTTCTTTTTGACATTTGTTGAGTGGGAATGAATAAAAAGCTCTAAAAGCTGGCCATTTCAAGTTTTCAGTAAAGCAACTATTCAAATTGATAGAGTCATTCAACAAATCTTATTATATGGCAATAAGGTCTAGGGTCTAACTGTAGAGAATGAGACAGAATCCCTATAGAAATCCTGCAGTTCCAGTTCTGAAGATACTCTACTGCAACAAACACCATTAATGATGAATACAGGGCAGGAAAAGGGCCCTTACCCTTATTATTCACCATACCAAACAGAATATTCAAATTCTGGTGCCATGTCACTAGGAGCAATTCATACTTTCTCCAGGTACAAAGAAAACAATGAGCATCCATCTAGCAAACCTGCCGTAACCTAACCAGTACTAATATTCAGAATGCAAAACAACAGCACACCAGCATATGTCAAGGCAGCCGTGCAAATATTGGAATGTGCCCTAGAGCAGTAATATACCTCCTATTGGGAGGAACAGATTGGAAAACAGAGCTAGATGGATGGCTATCGATCCTTAAACAGAAACTGCACGCAAGACACCTTAACTCAGTCACACAAGCAGCACACAGACAGATCCTCACCGAATACAGAATAGGTGAGTATAAACTAGAAATATAAACATGCAGACAAAGAAACTGAACCTGGAAACCTCAATGCATCGGATGCTGTGGAGACGTATAAACAGAAATTTATTTCCTCCTGTACTGTACAACATACAGAAATATCAGAGATGCACATTTTCCAGGAGTAAGAAAAAGTCATGGACTTCCCATAAAATTATAAGCAGGAAGCCCTCTGTATAATCCGGGTAGAAACAAGAGAAATGGCAACTAGAGCAAAACCATAATTTGACCAAAGACAGACCAGGCTAGCATCAGAAACTGGGAACCGTCCTTGCAATTTGATCTTATTGTTGTTGTCATTATTAGGTATATTCTTCCCCTTTATCACTTTGAGAGCAATAATCAAAGCCTTTTAAAGTGGTAACATACCATTTTGCCCATGGAAATTAGCTTTTTAATTATTGCTCACCCTGCGTATACAGTAACTATGGGCGCACTTTCATCTGTATGCTTTAGGAGGTGTTCCAGGGGTGAGGTTAGGTTTCTGGAGGCAAATAAGCATATAGTTTATGACTAAGCCAAACTGCATATGTACTTCTGCCTTAGAAATGTGCCTGCATAAAAATCAGTGCAGGCACTTTTCCCTAGGTAATAAACGAGGCAAAACTATCGGCATAGTTTTGCTTTGATAATTGTGATGAACTCCACAAGTAAAAACTATCTGTGGGGTTTGTTCATTATTTTCTCCTTCATGTATTATTTTGGCAAGTTATACAAATTGTTACACCAATAAAGTTTCCTGAAGCTGAGCGGGGGGGGGGGGGGGGGGGATTATGGGTACTCTAGAGAGGGGGCAAAGAAGAGAGAGGGGGATGCTAGTGTGCTAAGCAAAAGGAAGGCGGAGATAGAAAGTGAAGGATGCAAGACTGACTGGGAAAGACAAAGAGAAAGGGAGGATTCTGGGCACTATGGGCAGGGTGGGCAAAGAGAAGAGGATGCTGGACAAGGAATGGGGAGAACAGAAACTGCTGTACACTCACTACCTGCTCCTCTGAGCCTATTCCCACCCATCTATTAAGTTCCATCTCCTCCACTGTAATTCCTTCCATCTCTCATATTCTCAATCTACCGCTCTCCACTGCAACTGTTCCTGCAGTCTTTAAGCATGCTGTGGTCACATCTCTCCTTAAGAAACACTCACTTGACCCTACTTGTCCTTCTAACTATTGACCCATCTCCCTCCTCCCTTTCATCTCTAAACTACTTGAACATGCAGTTCACTTCTGTTGACTTGACTTTCTCTCCTCTCAAGCCCTTCTGGATCCTTTGCAATCTGGCATTCGTCCCTTCCATTCTACTGAAACAGCTCTTGCCAAAGTCTCCAACGACATGCTCCTGGCTAAATCCAAGGGCCTTTACTCTATCCTCATCCTTCTTGATCTTTCCGCTGCTTTTGACACTGTTGACCACCACCTTCTCCTCGATACCTTGTCCTCGCATGGTTTTAAGGGCTCTGTGCTATCCTGGTTCTCTTCTTATCTCTCTCATCGCACTTTCAGTGTCTGTTCTGGTGGATCCTCCTCTACTGCTATCCTGCTCTCAGTTAGTGTACCCCAAAGGTCTGTTTTAGGCCCACTTCTTTTCTCTTTCTATTCCCAATCCCTTGGTACACTCATCTCTTCCCATGGCTTTCAGTACCATCTTTACACTAATGACTCTCAGATCTACCTCTCTACACCTGAAATCTCTCTGGCCATCCAGGCTCAGATCTCTGCCTGCCTATCTGACATTGCTACTTGGATGTCTCACCGCCATTTGAAATTGAACATGGCCAAAACCGAACTTCTTATTTTTCCACCTAAACCCACCACTCGCCTTCTTCCTTTCTTGGTTTCTGTGATAATGCCCTACAATTCCCTGTTTCCTTGGCTCGCAACCTTGGGGTCGTCTTTGACTCCTCCCTCTCCTTCTCCACACACATCCAACAGATAGCTAAAATCTGTTGTTTCTTTCTCTATAACATCAGTGAAATTTGACCCTTCCTTTCTGAACACACTACTAAGACCCTCATCCACTCTTTAGTGACCTCCCGCCTTGCTGGTCTCCCTCTGAATCATCTCTCTCCCCTTCAATCTGTTCAAAACTCAGGTGTGTGGCTAATCTTCCGCCAGCCTCGATATGCTCATATAACCCCTCTTCTCAAGTCGCTTCCCTGGCTCCCTATCCATTTCTGTATCTAGTTCATTCTCTTCCTGGCCTATAAGTGCTGTCATTCTGCTGCTCCTCACTGCCTTTCCTATCTTATCTCTCCCTACACCCCTCCTCATGAACTCCGCTCCTCTGCAGAGCACTTCTATCTGTGCCCTTCTCTTCTACTGCTAACTCCAGACTTCAATTCTTTCACCTTGCTGCTCCTTATGCCTGGAATAAACTACCTGAGTCTGGTTGCCAGGCTTCATCTCTAGTCCCTTTTCAAATCCAGGCTGACAACTCACCTCTTCGTGGCCGCTTTTGGATCCTGATCCGCTTAGTCTCCTATGTGTTTCCTTACCATTCCCCTAGATGTACCCTTGTCCTCAGCTGTTGTGCTGTCCTGATTAGATTGTAAGCTCTGATGAGCAGGGACTGTCTCTTATGTGTGTCTCTACAGTGCTGCATACGCCTTGTAGCGCTATACAAATGACCGGTAGTAGTAGTAGTAGGCAAGGAGAGGGGAGGATAGATGCAGAACAGGGGTGAAAGAAAAGGATGGTGATGGGTAGGGTTGGAGGAGATACAGGGAGGATGCTGTGTTGGAGCCGCTGCAGAAAGGGGAGAGAAGTGGAGGATGCTGGGTGGAGGGTAAAGGGAAGTGGGAGGTGCTTTTCCAGAAATGTGAAATGGAGGGAGCTCCTTGTCAGCACCATCACCATTAGGTCCAAGGAAAGGGAATACAATGCTAAAGATCCATCTAATATCTTGCACCAGTTCTGAGAAAGCATCAGATCAGCCATCCTACAGTACCTTGAAAAATCAGGACAGAAATAAGTGTTGCCTGCTACCAAGTAAGAGAAAACTAACAGTAAAAAGGATAAAATAGGTAAAAAGATGGGGTAACTTAGAAAAGCATAGATGCTCAAACCATTAGCTCCCAGAACAGAAGTAAAGAAATCAAGGACAGAAAGAACATGTAGTTGCTTTTTCATTTCATTGATTTTTTTTCATGCTCTGTTTTATTATGCCCTCTCCTTCCATCTGCTGGCCACCTTTAGTACCACTTCACCTTAATGTAACCACTCCAGCTAGAGAACAGACTTTCTCCAAAGGGAATTATAATACAGCCCTGGACACAAACGTACAGCATGTCAGCAACAGTATGTTTTGGAACAAATTAAGTAGCCGACATTGCCAGAAAGAGCTAGGATCTGGATGCTAATCACACACACAACCAATACTTGCATGAAAAGGGTGCAAGGGGAAAGAAAATCCTGAAAAACAGAAACATGGCAGATAAGACTATATGCTTATCCATTCTGTCCATCCACACAAACTATTCAGCTCCATAATCCCTTCCATGTCATAAAAGCAGCTTAATAAAAATGTATTTCATCCTCAGTTACCACTGAAAAGATGTGACCAAAAGATTTGGGCTTGTATCATATGCTTAGTTTACTGTATTAACTTGGCATATTACTTTTCATTGTATATACTAAAGCAGTTCACAATTTTAAAAAAAATTACAGACATAAGAATAGCACAATAATTAGAAAGGCTCTAGCAGAAGCATCAAAAATTGTAGGCTTTGCAGGAGGGTACAAATGTCCTTGTACATACAAAGCAGTAACAAACACAAAAGGGAAGGCGATAAAGCTGTCAGCCAAATTCCAAATGCCCCTGCCCTTCTCTCGAGGCCAGTGAGAAGAGCCAGGCTTTGATCCCTGCTTTAAAGTAAGGGTATAAACTTTCTGATCTTAATTCAGTGGGGAGGGGGGCATTGAATTCCAAAACAAGAGGCCTAAATAACAGAAATCTGTATGGTGATTTTGTTTGGATCCAATGCAGGGATTCTCAACCAGTCCTTGGAACACGCCTAGCCAGTCAGGTTTTCAGGATAACCACATGAACATGCATAAGAGAGATGTGTATAGAATGGAGGCAGTACATGCAGATCTCTCTCATGCATATTCATTGTGGCTATCCTAAAAACCTGACTGGCTAGGCGTGCACCTAGACTGAGCTGAGAACCAGTAGTCTAATGATTATGTGGACTATTGAGTCAATGCTGATTGCTGGCAACCCAGGGCTTTTCTTGTCAAGGTGTGACCAGAAGTAGATTGTTAGGCCTTTCTTCCATGCAATACATCCACAGCACCAGGTACTCCAAGGTGGTCTCCCATCCAAATACTAGCCACCTTATCTTCAGAAAGCAGCCAAGAGCAGATTCATTCAAGACAGCTGAAGACTCTTAATGATTATACCCCATATATTTAATGTGTTCAGTTTTTCTTTGAATTTGCTACATTACGAAAACTTCATTTCAATTTAACAAAAAAAAAACACCTATGAAAATCTACTCAACTGGAAATTTTTAGCACTAATTATTGTTTCTGGTAGTAATCCATTTTTCCTTGTGCAGTTTAAGGGTCATTTTTAAAAAACATTTATGTGGGTAAGTGCATGTTTTCCAGTATTAAAAAAAAGAGGCTTTTGAAAATTGCCACAGGGAAAAATATCATTCCCAGGATGAGGGAGGTCAAGAGGAGTACAAGTATATGCAGAGTTTTTGGGGCTAATATTGAAACCATGGCAATCTGAGCTTTTTAAATGTCAGTTGCTGTGTTTACCTAGTATTCTGGTATTCAGAGCCAGATTATGGATAGCAGCTAGCCCTGACTATCCGGATTTCGCGATCAGAGCCAGCACTACTCAGATAACAGTAATATTTAGTCGCTATCCGGATACACATTCCACATAACACTCAGGACAACTATTTTTGCTGTCCTAAGTTGTGCGGATTGTTATTCAGACAGTAGTGCTGAAAATCGCCGCTATCTGCATAAGTGCCGGATCCGTCTCAGGTCCGCCCATGGATTGCCCAGCACTATCCGAATAGTGACGAAGTGGCCAGAGTAAATATTCAGTGCTAGCAAATAATCCTTTCAGCGGGATTTCCACACTCATAAGGTTCTGTAAGCCCTTTTGTATATTGACCCCTTTATTTTTAAATCTCTGCACAAACTATTTGCAAGGGACCAGACCCACAGAAGTAGCAAGTGCAAAGTACCCCTAGGCCCGCAAGCTCTAAAAGGATTTTGAAAATTGTCCCCTTTAGATAAAACTTATAACAGAGCACCTAGACAGGAAATGCACATAGGTCCATAAGTTGAACCCATTTTATAAAGACAACTTTGGAGGAAAGGCAGGAGAGGGGAGATATGATAGAAATTGTTTAAATATTTCTGTGGCATACATGCACAGGAAGAGAGCCTCTTTCAATTCAAAGAAAGCTCTGTAATGAGGAGGCATGGGATGAAGATGACTGAGGAGTGATATACGGAAAGAGTGGTAGATGAATGGAATAGTCTCCCAGTGTTGGCAGTAGAGTCGAGGACTTATCTGAATTCAAGAAAGCATGGGACAAACACAGAGGATTTCTAAGGGTAAAAAAGGGACTGGAAAGCTTCATAGTTGGTATGGAAGGGAAGACTGGATAGGTCATACGGACTTTATCGGCTGTCATTTTTCTGTTTCTGTGACATATGCGTCTACTTGTCTTTATAAAATAGCCTCCCCAAAACCTCCTGTACACAATTACTCCTGCTCCTACATGGGTGAAACTGTGCATTCTAGTGCTGGTAGCAAGACAGTACCAAGGTAGAAATACGCCCTGTGCGACTAACGAATCTGGTGCCCCTCTTCCACCCAGCCACATTCAGTGACTCACTTTTTGAGCGTCCTGGAAGCCTGGCGATGAAATCAGAGCCCCCTTATGTGCTTGCACCCTGTGCAGCCACACTGCTCGCAGAGCCCTTGGTACAGCCCTGGCTAATAGCAATCAGTGCATATTGTGACAAGGCAGAGCTGTCAGAGCGCAAGAAAAAGGGTTTTAAACACACTTTTTACTCTGAACCTGCCATAGATACAGGGCAAGAGAGGGTTAAAACCTCAGCACACAAAGTTGCAGGGCAGGAGAGACGTGAAAGGGAGCCACACCCTAGCTCTAGGCTGACAGGGAGAGCTAGCCTATCAGGGAAAGGGGTGGACTCTCGCCTGATTGGACAAACCAGTCCTCATAACCAGGAAGGGGTAGTTTCAAGGGAAGAACAGGAGGAGGAACAGTTAGAGAAAAAGGAAAGTGAGGAGGAGAACGAGGAGATACACAGGCAACATAAGCTGCAGGAACGGAGAAAGCAAAGCAGACACTCACCTTTGGCACAGCCAGGAGAAAGGGACTCCAAAGGAGCAGATACAGCCTTGGAGTCAGGCATTCTTCTCAGAGAGACAGAGAGAGCCGTGATTTCCCAAAGAGGCAGAGCTCGTAGCAAGAGGGACCAGGTGGGAATCAATTACTTGGACGGTTGCCAGCTACCTTGCACAGAGGAAGCCACGTCTCGGGGAAAACAGCTGAAAGTCCTCCCGGGAAGGAATAGCCCTCAAGCAAAGCCAAAGCAGGTCAGAAAAGCCTATAAGTCTTTTAAACAAAGTATAGAGTCTTTGTCTGAAAGGGACAGGAGCATTTCTGCTGATAGTTTCCCTGGGAATAGACAGACAAGAGAGAAACTGGGTGGAAGGGTAATCCCAGTGTATGAAAGACAAACGTTGCCTCACAGCAGAGAACGTGTCAGAACCTGCAAGCTAGAGGCTACCACAGGTGCACCTCAGCATGCTCTTAATTGGCAGCAGCGTGACACAAGCCTAGATACAGAGTCTGATGAACAGGAGATATTAAGAGTGCCTGTAAAGCCTAGTCAGAAGAGATACGTACCTCCTCACCAGAGAATAAGACCCGGGCAAGTCAAGGAAGAAAGAAATCCTTATGCTCAGCTCTTTAAGAAAGTTAATAAACAGATATCCCTGCAAGAGCACAGGACAGTTAGAGAGAAGGGAGATAAGCAGTTACAAAGTCTCCTCAAACACCTAAGAGCACTAGATTCAAGTAAACCTTATATTCAAGAAGCTCCAGTTAGTGAAGAGGAACCGATGCAAACTGATATTCCATTATCTTATAGTAGTGGCTCTGAAATGGAATGTGGTATCTGCCAAAGAGACTTTTAATGTACAGCTTAAATATATGCAATATTTTAAGGCTGTTATAAAAGTGTTTTAGAGATTGGAGTTTAATTGCAGACAGGAAGCTTGTCTCACTGCCAATCCTATTTAATTGCCTAATTCCAAGAGATAGCTTCAGGAAACCTAGATTTCTTCTGGGAGAAGTTTTATACAGAAGAAAGGTTAAGCTCATGGAAGAAGCTTCAGTTTTACTTGGAGGCTAGAAGAGAATTTCTTAGGTAGAGGTGGACCAGAGGAAAAACCACAACTTTGGAAGTTCTTTATTGAATGTTTTATGTGAGAAGAAGTATCGCTGTTTAAGAAGAGCATAGATGTTTGGAAAGTGGAATGCACTAAGAGAAGCTGACCTTTGATTTACCTATTATACCCTGAGAAGTATCAGGAAGGCTGTTATACCGGACTTTATCTGTTATGTTTTGATATCCTTTGACCTCTGTTTTGGGGGGAAGAAAACCTGCTGGGAACAATAAACCTATTGTTTACCCTTAACCTACTTTGGCTGTGATCACTGGCTACAACTACACAAGCACATCCAGGGAACAGCGATAACAGAGTAACTTATGCTGTGCCCCCTCTCTTTACTGCCACCATACTGGGGTAGACGAGGGAGGGGTGTCACAATATGCGTGTGTTTTATTGCATATACAGTTTGTGTAAATGCATGATTTGGAACAGTGTGGCTTTAAAAGAGTGTAGCTGCTTTTAAAAACACAGTTGCTGTATTATAAGAAACCTGTCCTAAGTTATAAGGAAGCAATCACTGTGCTGAAAGGTCTTTAAAAAGCTGCTACTGTGTTTGATGTCCATTTTCTGAAAGCACAGCCTAACCCTGCATAGTCCCCAGAGGAAAAGGTAGCCTGGCCAATGTTCTAGGAATTCTTAAGCTTGGAGTGAGTGTGTGTAGATGAGTACACAGGCGGATGTATGAAAGGCTTCTGATAAAAAGAGGAAAGAAAAGTTAAGGAAAGAAAATTTGGACAGGAGAAATATAAATTACCCTTTATGTTGAATTAGGTTGAAAACATTGGGGCCCTTCTACTGTACTAAGTCCTGTTAAGGCTGTGCATTTAACGTGCAAATTTTATCGCATGGTATGTGCAAAGCCTCCACAATAACTGTTGGGAGCATGACTAGCATGTTCCCTGCAGATAATGCATGGATGCGTATGCTAACATTTTATTTATTAATTTAGCAACTTTTTTATACCGCTGTATCTACCAGTCACCATGGAACAAAAGAACAGGTAACTTTACATCGAACATAGGGAACAATAAATAACTGAGCGCAGCATAACCATTTGCATAATGTTGAATTGGTGCTGCGGGAGATTCATATGATGATGTGATGGGAGGGCGGCTAAAGGTCTGTGCCAAAGTGCTCCAAAAAGAGGGAGGTTTTTAGCTTGTGCCAGAATTCGCCTAGGTCTGCGAGGGCCCGTATTTCTGGGGTGATGGAGTTCCAAATGGATGGGGCATAATAGGAGAAGGCTCTGTTAGTGCTGGTATTGTTGGAGTGGGTGAAGAAAGCTGGAATCGAGAGGATGTTGTGACTGGTGGACCGTGTTGATCTCTTGTTGAGTGGTTGTTGAAGAAGGGGGTGAAGGATGTCTGCTGAGAGGACGCGGATAGCCTTGAATATGGTTAACGTGACTTTAATCCTCATGTGGATGGGCAGCCAATGTAGCTGTTTCAGAGTGGGGGTGTTGTGCTCTTGTGGGCTTGTGCCTGTGATTATTCTGGCTGCAGAGTTTTGGGCAAGCTGTAAGGGTAGTAAGGTAGCTTTAGGGAGTCCCTGGTATATTATATTTGCATAGTCCAGGATGGGGGTGATGAATGATTGGCAGACGTTTCTGAAATCATTAGAATCCAGCAGTGGGCACAGGTGTCGCAGTGTTCTTGTCTTGAAGTAGGCAGCTTTAATGACCTGTTTAATGTGCTGGAGGAAGCTCAGGTGTTGATCCAGGGTGATGCCCAAATATTTTACATGTTGTTTGACGCGGAGGGTTAAATTGGCCAGACTGATAGAATTTGGAGGAGTGAAGGATGGGTGTTTGGTTATGAGGAGGACTTCTGTTTTGCTAGGGTTGATGTGCATGTTGTATTTGTTGAGTCATTGAATGGTTTCTTCTAGGCATCCGCTGATCATGGAGTAGTCTGGGTTGGAAGTGGAAAATGGGATGTAGATCAGTATGTCATCTGCGTACAGATGATAGTAGATCTTATGGTGTTTTTTCAGTGTGCACAGGGGCTGGATGAAGAAGTTGAACAGAAGTGATGATAATGTGGAACCTTGAGGTAAACCCTGTAGTAGCTGGAAAGGTTTGGAGGTTTCAGATCCAATTTTTACATGTTGGGATCGGTTGGAAAGGTAAGATTGGAACCACTGTAGAGCTGTACCTCTGATTCCAATTGAGTGGAGACGGAAGTATAGTTGGGTGTGGGTGACCGAATCGAAGGCTGCAGTGACATCAAGAAAGATGAGAATAAATCCTTGGGTAATTTTCTATGTACCTTTGACACAGGTGCCTGAAAGTTGACCAGGCTTTTTTGTCTGGGGTATTGGTGGGGTCAGTGGCAGGCAGGTGCTGAACTGTGGTAGTCGGTTGTCTGGCTTGAATGAATTGTGCCATGGCATCAGGCGCTAAGTTGAGGTTAGATTTTGTACTTGTTGGAGCTTGGAGCAGGTTCAGGGCTATATTGAAAAACTCTCTGGGATGGCTGAGGGAGGCGTTTAGAAGATTGTAATCATATTCTTTTTTTATGCGGAGTTTGAATGCACAGTAGTCTGCCTGTGCGCTTGCATAAGCTGAGTGGTTAGTTGGATTTTTTTGGCGTCTCCATCTGCGCTCGAGCTGTCTGAGTTTATTTTTAGATTTTTGAGTTGAGGGGTGAATCATGGAGCTTGGTGTAATAGCTTTATCCTGGCTGTGTTGTCTGGCATGATGGCATATAAAGAGATGTTTGTGTTCCATTCAGAGATGAAGGTGTCGATACTGGTCGGGTTAACCTGAGGGAGAGGCGAGATTGTGCTTGTAAAGCTGTTTTTATTGAAGGCCTTGAATCTCCATGAGTTTGGTAAGGTCCTGTGATTATCTGTTTGAGCTGTAGTGCTTCAAGAGCTTGGAGGAAGGGAGTGATCTGGCTGGTCGGTAAGGAGGGAAGAATGAAGTCACCCAGGAAGATGAACCTTCCTCTCCCCTTCCTTCTTTCTCAGTCTCTGTGGATAACTCTCTACTCCTCCCTGTCTAGGGCCGTACCCAGGAAGATGAACCATTTGTTTTTGTGGTGTTCCGAGCATGTTTCTTCGATGAGTCATTGACCCCGGTTGAAGGAGATCTGTATGTGAGGCATAGTGATAAGTATGAATTGCTTATGGAGATGATATCCAGAGCACCTTGAGAGCAAGATGTAACAGCTTTGAAGTGGAGGTCTTTTCTTGCCATTATGATTACTCCTCCTCCTTTGTTATGTGATCTTGGTTGGTGAAAAAGCTGGCACGAAGGGATGGCAAGCTGGTTTAGTAGGACACTATTCTTTTCCTCAAGTTATGATTCCGTTATGCAGATAATGTCAATATGGTTTTCTTTTATGTAGTCCGTCACTATGGGGATATTGTTGCATACCGACCTGGTGTTTATAAGGGCACATTTGAGAGGCTGGGTAGGGTATGGTAAACTATTTGTGAAGAGGGGACCCTGGGAGGGCTTTATGTCGATTAGGTTGTGGGTGCTCCTTTATCTTGGCATGAAAATGGTAGGCTGGAGCCTATTGTCATATGAGTGATGTATAATTTGGATGAATGACGTTGTGATGAGACCTGAGGATTGAATGATAGAGTGGCTGGCAAGGAGTAGGATGATGACCATGTAAAAGCTATGTGTAACATTATGCTTGAGGGAATTTAAGTTATGTTTGGGAGTGGAAAGACTATGATGGCCTAGTGTGTTGCTGAGAAGAATTGTCTGGTAGTCCATGTGGCTTACTGTTGTGCGATGCTGATGTGGTCCAGTGGGCGGTGACGCTGTCGCTTGCTTTGGTTGTGCTGGATCCGCTGTTGACGAGGTTGGATCCAGCATGTCTGTGCGGCTGGCTTTAGGTGCAAGAATGATGGAGCTCAGGTGGTGGACTTGGTGAGTTAAGCTGCTTAAGCATTTGGACTGGCAAACCTGTTTCTGGCAATCGTTGGGTTAAACTTGGTCTGCTGACTGCTGTGTTTGTGTTGCTTCCACCCACAAAGTTGCTGGAGGGGTGTTTACGTTTGATCCCGCGAGCCTGTTCAGTTCCTGCCCACTCCAGTGCGGGGCCGCCAGGTGCGGGCACATCTGGAGGTGCTTAGAATTTAAATGTCCTGGCTCTGCTCTGATAGGCCTTGTGGTGGGGAGCAAGGAGGGGCTCTTCTTCCTTCTCCCTTCTGTGATGCTCTTTGGGGCAGCTGGCAGCGGCAATGTCTTCTTCTGCCTGGAGGTGCTTAGAATTTAAATGTCCCAACTCTGCTCTGATAGGCCTTGTGGTGGGGAGCAGGGAGGGGCTCTCCTTCCTGCTCCCTTCTGCAATGCAGATCAGGGTAGCCAGCAGCAGCGATGTCTATGCAGTGTAATTAACGTAGATGCACCTAAAGATACCCATAAAACAGGGGATCTCCACCCAGTCCTCAGGATACACCTAGCCAGTCAGGTTTTCAGGTTAACCACAATGAATATGCTTGAGAGAGATGTGCATGCATATCTCTCTCATGCATATTCATTCTGGTTAACCTGAAAACCTGACTAGCTAGGTGTGTCCCGAGGACTGGGTTCAGAACCCTTGCCATAAGAAGTATCATTAGATGCACCCATGCTAACTGACACATTATCATTGAGCATGCAACAATTGCCATTGCATTAGCAGCAATGTAATCTCCCAAATCCGCCCCTAACCCACTCACTCACTGCCCTAGTGCAAAGATTTGCAATCCAGTCCTCAAGAAACACCAGCCAGTCAGGTTTTCAGGCTACCAACAATGAATATGCATTCAATGGAAGCAGTGCATGCATAGTCATTGTGGTGATCCTGAAAACCTTACTGGCTAGGTGTGTCTCAAGGACTGGGTTGAGAACCCCTGCACTAGTGCATGATGCCCAATTAATGCACGTCTTTCCAATCACTCGCTGTCATGTCCACAGCTAGGTGTCACTGTGGGCAGCAAGCGCACGCTAAAACATGCATTAACCACCTAGCAGGCTTTAGTAAAAAGGTCCTATTATCCTCTAACTTATCCTGAATAGATATAGGAACACCTTCTTAGTGAATACAGAAGATAACATGGTTATTGTAAATGGGGTTTTCATATACAGTCAAACCTTGGTTTTCATGATTAATCCGTTCGAAAAAGTCTGACTAAAACCGAAACGTATGAAAACTGAAGCAATATTTCCCATAAGAAATAATGTAAATCCAATTAATCCGTTCCAGACACCCAAAAATATTCACAAAATACATTTAATAGAGAATAACTATATTTATACATACAGAAAACAATGAGAAATAAATAAAAATTACTAATGAAATGGATAAATGAACATATAACATCACTGAAAGCAAGCTAAGTTCAGTACTGTACAGTACAGAATGTCAACAACATGCCTTAGCCACCCCTGACAAGCTGCTGTGCCCAGCTCTCTTCGGAATCACATTGGATTCAGCCCATTAAAATACCTTTACATTATCTGCTCAATGCTTCAGAATGGCAGAAAATCTTAATGATATAGCTTCAGACGTACCATGCAAGAGAAAGAACTGCCTCCCACATTCATGCAACATCTCCTGCTTACGTTGACAGCTTTCTTCCCTGCTACCTCCGAGCCTGAGGGGGCGCTCCAGAGAACGGGCAGGCGGTGGACGAGATCGGGGCCTTCCTCTCTGCGCAATCCTTGCCTCTCTGACTCTGACCAGGCTCGAGGATGTGTTTCATTTACGTGCTCAGCTGGCTTTTGCTTCTCATCACGCTGGCGATCGGTGAGTCCGGGGGGCAGTGCTGCCGGGACCGGGCAGGTGTTCTGGCAGTGTATACAGAATGGTGTGCAGCGCGAGGGTGTATGTATTTACAGTACTGTACTTTACGAAACCGAGGCGATGTACGAGAACCGGGACAAAATCTCAGTCAAAAGACGTTGAAAACCGAAGCGATGTATGAAAACCAGGACAAAATCTCAGTCAAAAAAGACGTTGAAAACCGAAGCGTATGAAAACCGGGGCAAATGAAAACCGAGGTTTGACTGTATTCATATATTAAAGTTAGGGAGCAGGTGCTGCATGCTTAAAGCTGCCCTGATGTGTATCTAGAAGAAAGTGAAAAGAGAGGCTTCACAGCATCTATAAACCAGAAATTTTAAGGTGCCCCCAACACTCTTCAGCAGCAACTTAAACAAGATGCTATTTAGGTGAATAAGAAACCTTTAAACAATCCTTACCTGCTTAGTACTTCTGAGGATTTTCTTACATACAAGTATATTTTTGTTCCTTACTAACAGATAGCAAATACAGCCAAGTTTTTAAGAAATACTGAAAAATGAGTATTTTGTGCTTTCGAATGGAAAGAATTCAAGAATTTTAAAGCAAAGTTTGTCTAGCAGTTGCAGAGATGGGGTTACTTTCTGGACTCTTTAAACTCTTTAGTGTGTAAACAAGAACATTTAAGATTAGATATACTATACGCTACAGAAAAACAATTTTAAAAAAACATTAAAAGAAAGAAAGAAAAGCACAAACAAAAAACATTTCTAAAATAATGTTACTTACCTGCTAATGTCATGGAAATTCTCTGCAGTAAATCTGAAATGTCTAGAAAAGAACGCATACCTGAAAAAGAAAAAAGCAATACAGCTGTGCAAATATAAGTTTTAAATGCTATTTATTGATGTATTTATTAACTATTTATGGAATGATTTGTGCTTTTAACAGATTCTGATTTATTTTTTTTAATAACTGTAAATTATTCATGATTTGATTGTCTTAATTTTATCACATTTTTAACTTTAGAATTATATTCCCATAGTTACCTTTCACCCCAGCTTCCAGGTCAATTTTGTGTTGTTAATTGTTACTATACAGAGAGAAACTGCGTGAGGTTAGGTTTTCGTAAACCTCTTCCCTGTCTTGAAAACTGGGTGCGGTAGAGGTTGAGCTTTGGCTTTCTATGCTAAGGAAAATGTTAAAAAATAAATCCCGTAAGTCAGTTTTCCTGCTTCAAAGCCCGTAGATGGTTATATTAGGTTTAAATCTTCATACTATTTTTCAAATCCTCCACCTTACAAGAAAAAACATTCCTATTCTGAACCAATGCAGCTTGAACAAACTGTATTTTAAAGACATCTGTTCTAATTCAGAAATCCTTTCATCTTACTGCACTGGGATGACCGGCAGGTTGAGTACTGGGAAGGGGCCCTCTCTTGCCCTTAGAAGCTCTGACAGCATCCTAGGAGGCAATTGGTTCCACTGCACAACCACAGACTAAGGTATTGGGACACCAGCATTCAGCGGAAGGGTTTGCACCCCACCTAGTCAGCAATCCACCCAGGGATAATAGTGCCAGGGCACTCGTGCACTTGTCTCTTCACATGTTTTTTGGTAGCATCTTTATGCTGATGACTCCCAAATCTACCTCTCTACACCTAAAATCTCTCTGGCAATCCAGGTCAGGATCTCTGCCTGCTTTCTGACGTTGCTGCCTGGATGTCTCACCACCGCTTGAAATTTAACATGGCCAAAACCAAGCATCTTATTTTTCCCCTAAACCTTCCTCTCCCCTTCCTCCTTTCTCAGTCTCTGTGGATAACGCTCTACTCCTCCATGTCTAGGGCCGTACTGAGCCAGAATGGTGCCCTGCGCAACTTGCACATTGGGTGCGCCCCCCCCCCCCCCTCACACCTCCATCCAGCCACTTTCTGCACTTAAACCTTGCTGCTGCCGCCACTCTCTGTTTTCTCCACAGCAGTGCCAGCAGCAGAACAAGAGCAGAAAGTGGCTGGACGGAGGTGGGAGAGGGCAGACCCAATGTGCAAGTTGCCGGCACTTTAAGCAGATCTGTCCCTCCCTGCTCTGCCGTCGTGCCAGAGGAGGGAGGGACCAGACCTGCTTAAAGTGCCGCAAAAAGGCTTAAGGGGTGCATTTTGGCTGCTTGCTGTTACCCTGCCGCCGCTGAGAGAAGAAAACGTGGCAGCAGCAGGGCAACAGCAGACAGCTGAAATGCATCCCTTAAGCCTTTGCACCCTGTGCAGCTGCACCGCTCGCACAGGCCTAGGTACGGTACTGTCCCTGTCTCCTCAGCTTGCAACCTTGGGGTCATCTTTCACTCCTCTCTCTCCTTCTCCACACATATCCAACTGATAGCTAAAACCTGCCATTTCTTTCTCTATAACATCAACAAAATTCACCCATTCCTTTCTGAACACACAACTAAGACACTTTTCCACTCCTTAGTCACCTCCCGCCTAGACTATTCTAATCCACTCCTTGCTGGTCTCCCTCTGAATCATTTCTCTTCCCTTCAATCTGTTCAACACTGTGCTGCACGGCTAATCTCATGCTCATATTACCCCTCTTCTCAAGTCACTTCATTGGCTCCCTATCCGTTTCCACATCCAGTTCAAACCTCCTGATGACCTATGAGTACATTCACTGCAGCTCTTCACTACCTGTTCTCTCTTATCTCTCCCTACACTCTTGAACTCCACTCTTCTGACAAATTGCTTCTATCTGTTTACTGAGTGTGTCTCATTGAGATTTTTGGAGACTGCTGTGTCTTCCTCCCACCACCCAGAAAGGCATAAGTGTTTCAGTCATGCCACTGAGAAAGTGATGTTTCCATCCTGTCACATGTGGAAACGTGGGTGATTTTCTTGTATTGTTAATGGAGTAAAGATTTTCTATAAAATGTTGCTCTCTCCTGTAGGTAACCTGTAGCACCCTAGGTCTGCAACATGCAACTAACAACTTATTGCATCTTCTAAACCAGAAGAAATCTCTGACTAAGGGGTAAGGAGAATGTATTTGATGTATTTCCTTTCCAGGAATGGATCCAATGCAAAACTAGAATGACTGCTTAGTCTTTCCTGGCATTGAATCAAGGTTAATGTGCAAGTTGTACTGGGGAATATGGTTCCACTGTACTGTGTCAGTCAGAAAAAAGAGCAGAGGGAACAAGGCAATATAAACTCAAAAAACAGTAAAAATATATAATAAAATATAATGATTATAATACCACTAATTTGATGTATACTACCTTTTATTTATGTTTTGCTGTTAAGTGCCGTCGAGTCGGAGTCGACTCATGGCGACCCTCTGGATAGCTATCCTAAATTGTGTACGGTCTTGAGTCAGGCGGCTCATTGTTGACAGACTGGTACCCGTAGCTGCTGTTATTGTATCGATCCATCTCATTGTTGCCCTTCCTCTTTTGCGTTGACCTTCTATCTTGCCAAGCATGATGTCTTTCTCTAATGATCTCTCTCTTCGCATGATGTGTCCGAAGTATGAAAGTCAAAGTCTTGTCATCTGAGCTTCTAAAGAAAGCTTAGGTTTGATCTCCTCTAGTACCGACTGGTTTGTTCTTCGGGCAGTCCATGGTATACACAGTATTCGCCGCCAGCACCATAATTCAAAGGCATCAATTTTCTTCCTGTCTATCTTTTTCACTGTCCAGCTTTCACATCCATATGATGTTATTGAAAATACCATGGCTTGAAAAAGTCGAAATTTTGTATGGAGAGAGACATCTCTGCTCTTGAGGATCTTATCTAGGTCTTTCATAGCCATTCTGCCAAGAGCAATGCGTCGTCTGATTTCTTGACTGCTTGTTGCTTCTTTATTGATAGTTGATCCTAGTAGGTTAAAGTTGTTCACGATTTCAATTTCTTCTCCCTCAACGATGATCCTGTTGATTATGCCAGTTGATATGATCTTTGTCTTCTATACATTAAGGTGCAGGCCCATTTTGAGACTATGTTCTTTGATTGTGAGAAGCAAATGTTTCAGATCATCTTCACTTTCAGCCAGTAATGTGGTATCATCAGCATAGCGAAGGTTGTTGATGAGTCTTCCACCAATCTTCACACCTCTGTTGTCTTCATACAATCCTGCTTCTCTGATGATTTGTTCTACATATAAATTAAACAGGTAGGGGGAAAGTATGCAGCCTTGTCTTACACCTTTGCTTATTTTAAACCAATCTGTTTCTCCTTGTTCCGTTCGAACTGCTGCTTCTTGATCAATGTATAGATTGTGCAAGAGTATGATCAGGTATTCTGGTATACCCATGCTTCTTAATGTGGCCCAGAGTTTCTCATGGTTTACACAGTCAAAAGCCTTGCTATAGTCGATAAAGCACACTTTATTTATGTAACACACTTTAAAATAAACACTGCAGCATCAAACAATACAATTAAACAAATCATCATCAATTCATGGATTCTTTGCCCAACATGCTTTAAGCATTAAACCTGCCTCAGGAGACTTGTTTAAAACAAAGTTGATGCACAAGCAAGGGGCAGTCAAATAGTACAGTCATATATAACAATCAAGCAGTGGGGCCAAGGGAAAGGAGAAAATTTTAACTAAAATCAAGAAAAATAGGGAAAAATAAAATGGAGTTAAAATTCTTACCCAGGAATGACCCTAATTCGATATCCAACAGAAGACAAAGGCCTTCTTTTAAGAGGCTAAAAAATAGAGATAGTATTATAACAATACATGAAAATAAACAATAAAAATACAAGTAAAATTGATTGTATATCTTAAAAAACAAGGATTTCTATCTTATTCACAAAGAAATATGTGTTGCCATCAGTCGTCAATCAATGAAAAAATCCATCAGTCAGGATTTCCTAAATAACTAATAATAAAAAATCATGTAGGAAAGGAGGAACCACTCTTCCAAAAACATAATCACATACCAGATCCACTAAAATCCCTTTATGAATATTTTACTGGGCAACCAATTATAACATCCAGGCAGCCACAAAGCAAATAAAAGGCAGAATTAAAATAGTTATTTATAATAAGGCATACCAAATTTTCATTGAAACCAGAAAGAATAAATATAAAATTACCTTAGTATAAAAAAGCAACAGCATGAGGGAAAGAGTTCTCACACCAGCAGAGTTTTTGATCCGTTTTTAATGTTTTTTCTCTATTTTAAGTTTGACCCCTACTCACCTGTCAATCATCCTCCACCGGGGAAGTTTCCGGCATTTTAAAGCAGCGCTGCTGCCAGTGTGAGAACTTTTTTTCCTCATGCTGCTGCTATTTTTTTAAGGCTAATGCTGTATATTTATTCTTTCTGATTTCAATGAAAATTTGGTATGCTTTATTATAAATAGCTATTTTAAGTGTGCATTTTCTTTTGCTTTATTAAGCATATTCAATAGCCTTTTGTAGGTGCAAATTGGATGATTCTAGATCCTTAGTGGGCAAAAAACCTTGATGGTCTACAGTTCCTGCCAGTTTTCATCTATTTTTTTGTGCCCAGAACTCTCATCCATTTCCATACAATTCACTTGCATTTAGTTCTATGATTCATTAGATTTCTATGTTATTTAGCTGTATTTAGTTCTATGCTTTGTTGTATGATGTTTAAAATTAATGTACATTATCAACAATAACCTTATAAGTTCCAGTTTTCCATATTCTACGTAATTGTTTCAAAGTTCAATTGTCTGTACACCACTTTGACTCTGAGATAAAGTGATCTATAAAAATAGCTAAATAAAAGAAATAAAATCTTTAGCTGCAATAACATGGACATATTTCTGTTTTGTCTTATGATTGTGATTGATGTAGCTACCTAGGTACTATAGTTAGTTGCCCTGTAAAATATTTGTAAATGGATTTTAATGGATCTAATATGTGATTATGTTTTTTGAGAAGTGGTTCCCCCTTTCTTTCATGATTTCTTTCATGATTTCCTTATTAGTTATTTAAGAAATCCTGCATGGGAATGGAGCAAGAAAGCAAATGAGTAAATTCGTTGTCTGTCATTTTTTCTATGAGCTGTTATCTTGAAGGACTAGAAAGGGGGGCTGTTACTTCTGGAGAGAAATCTGAAATTGTGAGTATATACTTCTGGGAATTTTTATGAAAGGAATTTTTTTCTTTTAAAGCTAATTAATCTGTGAACCCACTATTTTTTGTTAAATCAGTCAGGGCCTAGTAGCAACAGTTTAAGATTCAATTTAAAACACAGAAGAGAACTTTCTGGTTACCTTTCATACCCAGTAGAGAGCTGTAGTTTAAATTTCATAGTCACTCAGGGCCTAGCATCAGCAAAGTACTTTTAGTTTCAATTTAAAACACAGAAGAGAGCTTTCTGGTTAACTTTAGAATCCAGCAGAGAGCTTGTAGTTTAAATTTCATAGTCACTCAGGGCCTAGCATCAGCAAAGTACTTTTAGTTTCAAATTAAAACACAGAAGAGAGCTTTCTGGTTAAATTTAGAATCCAGCATTGAGCTTGTAGTTTAAATTTCATAATAGGTTAGGGCCTAGCATCAGCAAAGTGCTTTTAGTTTCAAATTAAAACACAGAAGAGAGCTTTCTGGTTAACTTTAGAATCCAGCAGAGAGCTTGTAGTTTAAATTTCATAATAGGTTAGAGCCTAGCAGCAGCAAAGAGCTATAATTTAAATCAAATCAGAATATAGCTTACCTCAGCAGCACAGGACAGGGTACTGTGTAGCAGCCCTCTTTTAATAAGTGTTATATCCCTCCCTCCCTCCCCACACCCACCCTCCCCTGGGATAATCACAGCTTTATAGGTACTTGCACAACTTAAAAGACAGGAGGTGCTCTCAGGTGAAGCTCATTACCCAAATCAGTCATACACTAAGGACCTGAGATTAACTAAGCTTCAGGTGAACAAGGTATATTAAACTTATTAGGTACAGTTTTAGTGGTATAAATATCCATAGCACCCTTTAGTACGTAAAGAACTTAAAGATCTAAACACAAACTTAAAACTAAGATGCAGACAGCAGTCCAGCAGCGGGATGTGGGCTTTCCAGTCTTTTGCATTGAGTGTCACATGTATGATTTTCTCCCAGCTGGTGAGAGGTCTTACGTGTGCACTAGGTGCAAGGAGCTCTTTGCTCTCTGGGAACAAGTCCGTTCTCTAGAGGCTAAAGTAGCAGACTTGGAAAGCATAAGACAGACAGAGAGGTACATAGACGAGACCTACAGGGATATAGTCCTGAAGTCCCACCTCCAGTCTGGCAGCATCCCTGTTGCCATGGAGGAGAGAGGTCACGTGACAGGAGAGCATCACCTTGGTGTGGCAGGAAGTGATCCTGTAACTAGGACCTGTCCTCCAGGTGATGTAAACCCCTCTCGCACTGAGAAGGTTTCTCCAGGGCCAAGTGCCCATGAGGGAAGGGTTAGGACAGCAGTTATAGTTGGTGATTCGATCATTAGGCATGTAGATAGCTGGGTGGCTGGTGGATGTGAGGATCGCCTGGTAACATGCCTGCCTGGTGCGAAGGTAGCGGACCTCAGGCGCCACCTAGATAAGGTCTTAGATAGTGCTGGGGAGGAGTCTGCTGTCTTGGTACATGTCGGTACCAATGACATAGGAAAATGTGGTAGGGAGGTTCTGGAAGCTAAATTTAGGCTTTTAGGTAGGAAGTTGAAATCCAGAACTTCCAGGGTAGCATTCTCCGAAATGCTTCCCGTTCCACGCGCAGGACCCAAAAGGCAGGCAGAGCTCCGGAGTCTCAATGCGTGGATGAGACAATGGTGCAGAGATGAGGGGTTTGGATTTGTTAGGAACTGGGGAACATTCTGGGGAAAGGAGGGGCTCTTCCGAAGGGATGGGCTTCACCTTAACCGGGATGGAACCAGGCTGCTGGCATTAACCTTTAAAAAGGAGATAGAGCAGCTTTTAAACTAGATAATAGGGGAAAGCCGACAGTCGCCCAAGAGCGCATGGTTCAGAAGAATGTATCCTTGAAGGATACTACAAAAAGCAGAGAGGTTCCAAAAAAGAGTAAAGTAGCCCAAATGCCCTCGAGTATGGAGCAGACAGAGCTTAAAGATCCCAAATTAACCATGTCTACCAATAGCCAAATTAATATGAATAAAATACAGTCTCTAAAATGCTTGTATGCAAATGCTAGAAGTCTAAAAAACAAGATGGGAGAGTTAGAATATATAGCACTAAACGAGAGGTTAGATATGATTGGAATATCAGAGACATGGTGGAAGGAGGACAACCAGTGGGACACTGTGATACCTGGGTACAAACTATATCGTAATGATAGAGCTGATCAAATTGGTGGAGGGGTTGCGCTCTATGTTAGAGAGGGCATTGAGTCAGAAAGGATTAAAGTTTTGCAAGAAACAAAATTTGCTGTAGAATCTCTATGGATTGAAATTCCATGTAAAAAGGGGAAGGCGATGGCAGTGGGGGTGTACTATCGTCCGCCTGGCCAGAATGAACAAATGGATGATGAAATGCTCAAAGAAATCAAGGAAGCTAGCAAATGTTACAGTGCAGTAATAATAATGGGTGATTTCAATTACCCCGGCATCGACTAGGTCAGTGTCACAGCAGGATATGCTAGGGAGATAAAGTTCCTAGATGAAATAAATGACTGCTTCTTGGAGCAGCTGGTTCATGAACCGACCAGAGGGGAAGCCATATTAGACCTAGTCCTTAGTGGAACACCAGATCTAGTGCAAGAGATAAGGGTGTTGGGGCCACTTGGCAATAGTGATCATAGCATGATTGCCTTTGATTTAATTAGTGGAGGAGGGATAGTAAGGAAATCCACAGTACTACCCTTTAACTTTCGAAAGGGAGACTATGATAAAATGAGGAAAACAGTTAAGAAAAAACTAAAAGGAGCAGTTGCAAAGGTTAAAGACGTACATCAAGCTTGGATGTTGAAAAATACTATCTTGGAAGCCCAGACCAGCTGTATTCCACGCTTTAAGAAAAGTGGAAGGAAGTCCAAAAAACTGCCAGCATGGTTTAAAGGTGAGGTCAGAGAGGCTGTTGTTGCCAAAAAAGCATCTTTCAGGAAATGGAAAAAAGAGCCAATTGACGAAACCTGGAAACAGCACAAGCACTGGCAAGTCAAATGCAAGGCATTGATAAGGCAGGCAAAGAGAGAATTTGAGAAGAAGCTTGCTGCGAAAGCAAAAACACGAAATAAAGACCTTTTCAAGTACATTCGTAGCAAAAAACCTGTGAGAGAGTCAGTTGGTCCATTAGATGATAAAGGGGTTAAAGGAGCACTAAGAGGCGACAAGGCGATAGCGGAGAGACTGAATGAATTCTTTGCTTCGGTCTTTACTGAGGAAGATGTAGGGATGTTACCCATGACTGAAGTGGTATTTAAAGGTGCGGAAGAATTGAAGGAAATATCGATACATCGGGAAGATGTCTTACAACTATTAGATAAACTGAAGAGTAGCAAATCCCCTGGGCCAGATGGTATACATCCAAGGGTGTTGAAAGAACTGAAATATGAGATTGCAGACCTGCTATTAGTAATCTGTGAACTATCATTAAAATCATCTCTAATACCTGAAGATTGGAGGATCGCCAATGTAACACCAATTTTTAAAAAGGGTTCCAGGGGTGATCCGGGAAACTACAGACCGGTGAGCCTGACGTCAGTACCGGGAAAAATGGTAGAAACCATCATAAAGAATAAAATTACTCAGCATGTAGATAGTCACGACCTAATGGGAGACAGCCAACATGGCTTTAGACAAGGAAGATCTTGTCTTACTAATCTGTTATGTTTTTTTGAAGGAGTGAATAAACAGGTGGACAAAGGTGAGTCGGTTGATATTGTGTATCTGGACTTTCAGAAAGCCTTTGACAAGGTCCCTCATCAGAGACTTTTGGCAAAACTAAAGAGTCATGGGATAGGAGGCAGTGTACTATTGTGGATCAGGAACTGGTTAAAAGATAGAAAGCAGAGGGTAGGGCTAAATGGCCAATTTTCCCAATGGAGAAAGGTGAATAGTGGTGTACCCCAGGGATCTGTGCTGGGTCCGCTGCTTTTTGACATATTCATAAATGACCTGGAAAGTGGAATAACGAGTGAGGTTATCAAATTTGCAGATGACACAAAACTATTTAAAGTTGTTAAAACCCAAGAAGATTGTGAAAAATTGCAAGAGGATCTTGTTAAATTGGAAGACTGGGCATCAAAATGGCAGATGAAATTTAATGTGGACAAGTACAAGGTTATGCACCTAGGGAAGAACAACCCAAACTATGGTTACACGATGCAAGGTTCCACATTAGGAACCACCACCCAGGAAAAAGATTTAGGCGTCATTGTGGATACCATGTTAAAACTCTCGGCCCAGTGTGCAGCGGCAGCCAAGAGAGCAAATAGAATGCTAGGTATGATAAGGAAAGGAATGGAAAATAAAACAAAAGATATTATAATGCCTCTATATCGTTCCATGGTGAGACCGCACCTTGAATATTGTGTGCAATTCTGGTCGCCGTATCTTAAAAAGGATATAGCGATTTTAGAAAAGGTTCAGAGAAGAGCCACCAAAATGGTAAAGGGGATGGAAGGATACTCCTATGAGGAAAGGCTAAAAAGGTTAGGGCTCTTTAACCTGGAAAACAGACGGCTGAGGGGAGATATGATAGAAGTCTATAAATTAATGAACGGAGTGGAACGGGTAAACGTAGATCGATTGTTTACGTTATCAGAATATAGAAAGACTAGGGAACATGCAATGAAGCTACAGGGTAAACTATTTAAGACTAATAAAAGAAAATATTTTTTCACTCAACGTGTAATCAAACTCTGGAATTTGTTACCGGAGGATGTAGTAAAGGCTGTTAGTGTAGCTGGGTTTAAAAAAGGTTTGGACAAGTTCCTGGAGGAAAGGTTGTCAGACGGCTGCCTGGGTGAGAATCTTCACACTCTTGGCAAGTGCATATTTCTATATGATTTGCAAGGTATTGTGGGCAATGTAGTTCATTCACACCAGACACAGCTGCTGACAATAATTTAGTTGTGCTCTTGGGTAAAGCCAATAAGATATTTATTTATGGGGTTATTTCTCCCAACACAGATATGCTTGGTAGCACATAAATTAGGTTACTTGCTTTCAGTGTTAACTTGGAAAAACAAAGTCAAAATCAGGAAAACAACAAATGAAAAGCCACAAAGCAAGAAACAAACTGTTCTTTTCAGGTTAACTTCTGATTACTTCCCACATAGATACAGAAGTGATTCTCTCCTAGCTCACAAGCAATTAGGTAAGGCTTAATTGCTAGCAGTTATCCAGCTGAAACCCCTTAGCTGGCTTGCCTTCCACTGTGTGGGTCAAATCCTGCTTCAGGAGCTTTTCTGAGTAGATTAAAGAACAAATTTGTATTTCTTTGTGATGGTTGTTGTACTTTATAACAGAAAGTTACCAACGGAGTTTAGATAGAGAGCAGTCCATATAAACAGGATCCTCATCTGCTATTATTACCCCTTGTTCAACAAGCATGGGTTCAATATCATGGATTGGCACAGATGAATCTCTCAATGGAGCATTTTCAGGAGAATACTTTTTTCCCTGCTGTCTTTCAAGGTTATAGCTAGGGCATAGATCAGTGTTCATACCTGAGCTTCCATTGCTGCTAGAGTTCCTCTCTATATAGCCTGGCCAGTATGTAGTCCAGTTCTTATGTCCAGCCTTCCAATCCAGATCCCTGGACACCGGATCTCTCTTCACATAGCTTCTGGCACGGGTCTTAGGGTCCCTTCCACGTACAGCTGTCTCCCTCACAGGTAGCCTCTGGTGATTCCTAGCTCTGCAGCACCATTCCTCTGGCTTTCCCCAGTCCAATGGTGTATGCTGGCCCTTGGAATACCTCCCAGTATACGTACTGCTTTGGACTCTTCTAGACCTCTCAAAGGCTTTTCTCCTCTTTCTTCCAGAGGGTTTCTTTCCCTCTCTGTCCGTCCGGTTTGGCTTCTGCTTCTGATAATCCTTCAGATGAAACTGATGATCCTTCTCTGGATATCCAAGGTGATCATGAAGATGGTCATCTGTAGAATAAACTCTACTCTTATTCTTCTTGGATGAGTGCTCCTCCCTAACACAGCGCAGCTGTGCTGAATCAGGCCCTGCCCTTTGAGATGAGTGCTTAGGGATTACCTCATAGCCCTCCTGATTGAACACACGTTTCTCCACTTCAGCTCCTCTAATGGCTGTTGGAAACCTGGTGCATTCTGGGACTGGTAGTCTTTTATGGGAAAATTCTGTTTTCTTATTTCTACCAGAACTGACAGGTTGCTTGTTCAGAGTCACTTCACCTTTTCTATAGCTCCTTCCTGAGCTATGATAAGCTTCCTTATCACAAGGTCCATAAACCATTATTAAGAAATGACCGAAGATATCAATGCTTGACCCAGTACAAGCATTGTGGAACTTGTGTCTCTTGGGGAAACTGCTAGGTACATATGACCTAGATTGGCCACTGTTGGAAACAGAATACTGAGCTTGATGGACCTTGGTCTGACCCAGTATGGCATATCTTATGTTCTTATGTTCTTATAATGGTGAAGAAAAAGGGTAAGGCTCATGGTCCGGGTTCCATCTCTGTTACTGGTCCTATTGACTCTTTCATTTACTGTTGTACTGCAGCGCAAGCTATTCCCAGGTTTTGGCCAATGGAAGACAGAACAATGGGTGGCTGATCAGAGTCTTCATCGGCTGATGATGTCACTGTAACTCCTGAGGTGAGGAGGCATCCCCTGGATCTGGGAAGGATGCAAACTAGAGATGCAGCAAAGGATGCCAACAGATGACCTGACTACCCACACGACAGTAAACATCTCTCACATCAGTGGATCTATGAGAGTGGAGTCGGAATATGGAAGTGGTGCAATTGCCTTAGGAACCAAAGAAAACACCCTAACTGAAATCTCTTCTGAGTCTTTACTTTGAAGGTGATTTAAAATGCCATAGAAGACCTGGGTAAGGCCCTTTTTGGGAAAATAACACAACTTTTATTTCAAAAGACTAGCATGGCAGATGTGGCGGCACAGCATGGACTTGCTATTGAAGATTGTAAAATTAGGTTTGATAAAGTTGAAACTAACATGGGAAAATTTATTATGTTTATTGTAAAATTTGCTATACCACCCTTCGCAGGTATCAAGGTGGTTTATAATAAATAAAAGGAAATATAAAAACACATTAAAAAAGATAAAATGCTAACAGGGAAACAAGCAATATTCTAAATGTTGTCCATAACACTTCTCATTGATCTTAGTCCTTCACTTGAACTGTGAGCCAGCCAAAGGTCTCTCTCTTCATCAGCATAATCTTGTTTGTCATGATTAAATTTCTTAATTTTTTGTTACTTAAGTTATTTAAGGATGAAGTGTCTTTAATTAAAGACACTTAGATTAGATAACATTGCTTGAAGAAGAATTTTTTATTTATACTGATTTGATTTCAGCAAGAGTAATGTTGAGGAAATACATGTTTGAAGTCCTAAAGTTGTCACTAAGCTCTTGACCTCCTGTGGCTACAGTATTTAATATTCTATTGAAGAAGGCTACATTATTGGAAGATCAGATGGAGTTAACGCAGTAACCTGGGTAGCCCAGACACTCGGCCTGTCAGAGCATTCCCCACCTTCCTTGACCGTCCACACCTTATTACTTTCACCTTGTTGCATTCCCACAAATGACAGAACACATAACTGGTGAACAAACATGGTCGCAGCTTTATTAATACAACTTCGTTTGAAAACTGACCCGAGCCAACAATAACTCATTACAAACATATTCCATCTCTGTCCCTTACTGGGAGATGTCACTCCTCCACCAGCCATATTATTAGCAAAGTGGAGCATCATCCCCCCCACCACTGCCAATCTTGCTATATTACTAGCAAAGGCAGGCCCCTCTCCTCCCAGCTCCGGGCGAAGATCTCTACTGAGATCTCCGCCCACCCCCCACACCAGGAGCTGAGCTCCCTTAGATCCTCGCACCGGCTGTTAGGCCCCACTGTCATAGTTCCCATTGGCTCGGGACCCCACCACCGGCACAAGGTAGTATTGCTATCCTTGCACCACCCCCCAACAAAGTTAGCTGCGACCATTAGTGACCCATCAGGTAATTGTCTCCAATTCCTCCTGCCAGTCATTCAAAAGGAGATCTTGCCCTACCGGTGATAAGTACACCTCGTCTGCGAGGTATGAGCCCTCACAGCCCACCTCTACCCAAGTGTGCTGTACTGAGAACCCTCCCATCTGCTGCACCTACTGCCCAATCTGGCAGTTCACCTTCACGAGACCTCTTGACTATCTGCATTGGGACTGGCAGGCAGGCCCTGGAATAATATTCGACTATATAATAGTCACACCTGGCAACAATGAAACTAGGGCAGACAAGTCACATTGTGCCACTCAAATGTGTTGCTTGCAAGTCCATCACTTTCCTATTTTTTAATGGCGTTCCTTTCCTTTCTAGCAGTCTGTATTTTTAAGGTTTTAATTGCTTTTACCCATTGTAAACCGCTCAGATGCCTTTGGCCTTGGGCGATATATTAAATCTTTTAATAAACATAAACATAAACATAGCCTCCCAAATGTATAAGGAGTCCGACAGACTGCCGCTGCTGCCTGGCTTGGAAACAGATCAGAGGCAGTAAGTGACACCATCGCATACCATGCTCGCCCATCCATTTCAACTGTAGGCCCACTGGCGCCAGCCCAAGATGCTGGCCCAAAGGTCATGCCGTGGCCCGCTGCCTGGCCCAGTACACAAAAGAATGGCCCAGCATCCACCATTCTTTAAGGCAAAGATACCCATCTATAAGACGACAAATCTGGCTGCCATCTGCAAAACAATACATCCATTCAACACCTCACCTCCCCTGTCCCATTCACAGCCCGCCTCTACTTAGCCCCTGCTCTATTCTCCATCATTCTCCACCAGCTTGGTGACTGATGTAGCCTGTATATGTCGTGGACCACCATCTGCCTATCTGCTGAATTACTTCTTCCCTGAGTCCTGCTGCTGCAGCACTGGTAGCGGCTCCTATGCGGAAAGAATGCAACGTGAACTGTTGCTCATCATATTCTAGGTGTCGCAATGCCATGTGTAGCGCCGCCATGAACTGAAACTGCGTCACTGGATACAAATCCTCATGCTAGAAGAACAAACCCTCCATCGCAGCACACCGGGCCATGTAGGCCTGCAAATTCTGTATGGGACAAGTAGGAAGCTACTCAGTCATGCAAAGAACCACCCACTCACCCCATCCATGCTGATCTGTCTTAGACCGGTGTATAAGGATACGGACTTATGCCTGCCTAACCACCACATGCTTCCTATATAAGCCCCCTGCAGCTCCTACCTATATAAGCTCCTTCTGCCCCATTACACTCCCTGAACTATCTAAGACCTTAGCATCCACTCGCAAAACAACATGTCCCACTGACCCTATTCCTACCACCTGGTTTTCTGACTCCTCACTAGCCCTAGTTCCTCTTATCCTCTCTATGTTCAATTCTAGTCTTCTTTCTGGCTCCTTCCCCTCTTTGTGGAAATACGCTTTAATCCAACCCATCCTTAAGAAGGCCTCCCTGGATCCCTCTATCCCTGCAAACTGGCGCCCCCATCTCCAACCTCCCCCTTTTCTTTCCAAGCTCCTAAAAAACTAGCATTCTCTCAACTTTCTTCACACCTTGATGCCACCCTTTCCCTTCATCCCCGTCAATCTGGTTTTCGCCCCAGCCATAGCACAGAATCTATTCTCCTTTCTATCTTGAACGAACTCCACTCTGCACATGATCATGATTCTATCTCTATTGCAGTCTCTCTTGACTTGTCCTCTGCTTTCGATCTCGTTGACCACCACACTCTCCTCATTCATCTCCACAAAGTTGGGATCTCAGGTTCTGTTTTTCTCTGGTTTCGCTACTTCCTGACCAACAGATCCTTCTCTGTGCACTCTGGTTCTTCATCCTCTCCCACTCACCCGCTCACCTGTGGTGTTCCTCAGGGTTCTATCTTAGCCCCCTCTTGTTCAATGCTTTTCTAGCTCCTCTCACCCTTGTGGTTCAACAATTTGGTATTTCCGCCTATTATTATGCAGATGATGTATTTCTCCTCCACCACACTGACCCTATCTCCCCTGATCTTTCTTCACTTAATTCTTGTCTCTCCGCTATCGACTCCTGGATGTCCACCAACTTTCTTCACCTTAACCTATCCAAAACTATGGCTATTTGGTTCACTTTTTGTGGTCCCATTCCCTCCGCCTCTCCCATGCTTTCTTCCTCCCCATCCCAGTCATTCCCTCCCTTCATTATCTTGGCATCACCCTGGACTCTGCACTATTTCTTGAACACATCTCCTCCGTGGTCCAGCGCTCTTTCATCTCCTTGAGACAAATTTGTGCCATCCATCCTTTTCTCCCCACTTCCTCCCTGACCACTCTGCTCATTTCCCTTGTTCTATCATGCCTGGATTATTGTAACATCTCTTTTGCCGGTCTCCCTCAATACCAATTGCGCAAGCTCCAACTCATCCAGAACACCGCCGCCCGGATCCTCACTCACGCTACTCGTTTCGATCATATCACTCCTCTTCTCATCAGCCTTCACTGGCTTCCTGTGCCCTTTCGGATCCAGTTCAAAATTCTCACCTTTGTCCACAAAGTCATCCACACTGGTGTCCCTCACTACCTTTCTGGTGGGCGGTATATAAAGAAATGAATAAAGATAAAGATGCCCTTCCCGAGCACAGCACCAACTCACTCACTCTAAATGCCCCGAAAAAGACAAGAGAGAATGTGGCTCAGAACAACAGTGCCTCGTAGGCTGAGGCTGCAACCACTGGTTGTACCTCCCAAATGCGGGCCAGCAATTCATGAGACAGTCCCATTGCACCAAAGACCCCCCTCCCAGCCTGCCAATAGACACAGGACCAGAAATGTGACCCATGGATTGCCCCAGGCAGCGGCCTTACTGAAAAATTAGAAACCGGCCAAAGACTACCTCACCACCGCTCTGGACCAACCCTCCACCTTTGCCCAGATGAAAAATAATCCCAGCAACTTGACAGGGAACCTACTCCCAGACCAACCCAATGCTATCAGCAACTCAGCAACCTTCCTAAAGCCTTGTCGGTAAGATATCCAAGTCTCTGGTGCCACTGAGGACTGCAGCAATGCCATCACCTCGGGATTCCAACCTGCCAGAGATGTGCAGGCACCAATGTATCCATTGCGTCTGCTCCCAGCACAAACCGATGAAACTGTGACCATTGAAAATGAGATAACAAATCAGCTATTCTATTGAGCACACCCGGTATATGGCGCGCTCTAGCAGTTACATTAAGTCAGACGCAATACAGTACGAATACCTGCATCAGAGCTGCAACACGTGGACATTTGGGACATTGTCGATTAATGATCTCCACCACCACTGCGTTGTCACACCAAAAATCTACCCTCCTATTTCATAGACATTCGGGCCAAACTGCAAAAGCCACTACATTCGGGAACAGCTCTAAAAAGGCGACATTGCGAGTTAATCTAATCCTCAGCACACCATGCTCCCTAGCAATACAGTCAAAATCCTAGACCACCGGCTGCATCTGAAAACAACTGCAAATAGGAATTGGAGATTTCAGGCAAATGCAAGACCGTGCACCCAATGTAATCAGCTAATAAGGCATTCCATATGCACAGGTCTTCCCAGATGCCCTGCGATAACCGATTATAATGGTAAGGCTTAAGTACCCCAGCCTTTGCCAAAGACAGACCCCTAGAAAAGGGGAGCCCCATTGGTATCACGCAACAAACAAAATTGAGATGACCAACAAGTGACAACATCACATGCAATGTAACTTTATTGCCGAGCCTACCTCTGATATCAGATATCTCAACTTGTCCACCTTCTCTTGGGGCAAATGCGCCTCTAATGAATCGATCTCTATCCCTAGAAAGGTGAGACCTGTCACCTGGCCTGCTGTCTTTCCAACTACCAGCGACACACTGAACTCTGCTGCCATCTCCAAAAAAGTCGTCAGTAATGTCACACAGGTATCAGAGTGATCCAGGCCCACAAATAGGAAATCATCCAAATAATGCACCATGCTAGTCAACCCCGTCTTCTGCACCAGGATCCAATGCAAAAAAACACTAAATGATTCAAAGTAGGCACATGAAATGGCGCAACCCATGGGCATGCACTTATCAAAGTAACAGCCTTTATCAAACTGAAAACCCAATAAAGAAAAAGCAGAGGGGTACACCGGGAGGAGCTGAAAAGCAGATTCTATGTCCACCTGTGCCATAAATGCTCTGGCCCCACATTGCCACACTAGAGAGACCACACAGTCAAACAATGCATAATGGACGATACAAAGCTCTCGAGGTATATGATCATTTGCTGAATCACCGGTCGGGAAAGATAAATTGTGGATGAGTCTGAATTTGCCAGGTTCCTTTGGTACAACCCCAAATTGTGTTGTGACCACTTTGATTGAAGGATAAGGTGGTATACAAAACTGTCTAAATAAATAGTCTCCTCCTCTGCAACTTGGGCTGCCTCCCCATCCCCATTACTTCCTGCCTCCATGCCTACCCAAATCAACCCCATCCAAACCAGTATGCCAAGCCATACTACCCCTCCATGCATGTCTTCCCACTCCCCATTAAGTCACCCCTTTATGCTCCAAAGCCTTGAGAACCCCCCTAACTGCAGCCTCCATTATAATATCCCCGCCACCAAGCCATCTCCCCTGCTTCTGCTCTTCTTCTTCTGGGCGGATCCTGATCTTCTCCTTCCACCTGTAGCAGCCCTCGCCTTTCCTTGAGCCTGCCCGCTATTCCCCCGTTGCTCCGTGAACCTGCCAAGACTCCCTACCCCACATCGTGGCCCACTGAGCCAAGCACTCTTGTGAGCACGGCCCCACATTCTGCCTCACCATTTCTTTTTTTGGTCCTGGCTCTCGCTCTCTCAAACTCCAAAGTTTCATGCTTAAAGACTGCGCTCCCTACTCCGAGGCTGTGCTCCCCATTAAAAGACTGTGATCCCCGCTTGCAGACTGGATCCCTGAAGACCAAGGCCGTGATCCCACCTGTCCGCCAGTTGACATGGCGTGAACTGGCCGGCGGACATGTGGAACCCTCTCAGCCCCGCCCACTTTGTCTCCCCTCCGCCAATGAAATCACCTAATGCCTCAGTGTAGGATGATTTCAAATACTGCAGCCATCCCCATCACCTGGCAACCCCTCCCCCACCCCCTTTCCTCCTACCTACCATACTCTTCCAGGCTGCAGGTGCAGGGGCACCCGATTACTGATTGGCCCAGGGACCCTAGCCCTATGGGCTTCTACATATATCTTCAAATGGTTTGGACTTAACAGCAATGTTGGAAACATCAAGATGTAGTAGTGTAGTCCACTGGGATAGCTACTTTTGTATTTGAGGCAGAGCAAGATCTGATTTTGAGATTGTATTTCAGATATAAGCAAGAAGGTTTTATAATTTAAATTTAATGTTTTTTACTGATGTTGCTAGATCCACACAAAGAAAATATAAACAATTCATGCTCAAGCGCCCTCGAGTATTACAAATTGGGGCCTTGTTTTTCATCCAGTTGCATTGTCAAATAAAAAATGTGAAGTATGTCTTCTTTGATCTACCTCAACTAGCTTTCTTTTTGACTGATAAATTAGTTTCAACTTCAAAGGATATGGGTCATCCTTTGGAAAATAAGCCTCAGGCTTAACTGTAGTCTCCAGTAATATTTACTGTAGTTGTGTTTACAGGTTTTTACCTTTCTCTTTTCTTTATTTGTGTATGAGAATAGTCTACTAGAGCTCAGTATTTTCTTATATTTTGAACTACTTCACCCCCTGTTGTTAGAGACTGTGAGGAGACAGCAATTTGTATTAATATGTTTTCATTTTATGTATTTTTCCTGCTCTATTGGAGTAGTTATTTATGTATTTGTCTCCAGTATGCTTGTAAAGCGGTTGAAAACTTATAAGTAAAAAGTTTAAAAATAAATCTTGCATGAGGGATTTTTTAATTGATTATTGACTGACAATAGCAGATAAGGTGGAAATCCTTTGGTTTTCAGATAAGTATTCAACTTTACTTGTATTTTTTAGATCTTTAATTTTGTGAAATGTAGAGGCATGTTTACTAAGAACATAAGAGATGCCATACTGGGTCAGAACAAGGGTCCATCAAGCCCAGTATCCTGTTTCCAACAGCAGCCAATCCAGGTCACAGGTTCCCAAAATAGGTACACAGTTTCCATGTTGCTTATGCCAGGGGTAAGCAGTGAATGTCCCTGGTCCTCTTTAATAATGGTTAATGGACGTTTCCTCCAGGAACCTGTCCAAACCTTTTTTAAACCCAGCTACATTAACTACCACTACCATTAATCATTTCTACAGCGCTGCAAGGCATACACAGTGCTGTGCAAACATAAAAGAAGACAGTCCCTGCTCATAGAGCTTACCATCTAATCAAGACAGAACAATGCAAGAGAAACAAGGGGGTTCAAAATGGGAAGGAAACACAAGAACAAGGGATTAAGACCCATAAGCAGCCTCAAAGAGGTAAGCATTTAGCATGGATTTGAAGAGGAGGAGAGAAAAGACTTGATATAAAGATAGAGGAAGTTTGTTCCATACATAAGGAACAGCAAGGTGAAAAGATCAAAGTCTGGAGCTTGCAGCTTGCAAAAGGGCATTGAGAGAAGAAAGCCAGAGGAGGAGCGGAGTACATGAGGAGAGGTGTAGAGAGAGAGAAGAGAGGAAAGATAACGAGAGGCAGTAGAGTGAATGCATTTATATGTTAGAAGGAGAAGTCTGAATTGTATACGGAAATGGAAGGGGAGCCAGTGAAGTGATTTTAGAAGAGGGGTTATATGAGTGTATCGGGGCTGGTGGAAGATTAGCCACACAGCAGAGCTCTGGATAGATTGAAGAGGAGAGAGATGACACTGAGGGAGACCAGCAAGGTGGAGGTTGCAATAGTCAAGACGGGAGGTGACCAAAGAGTGCACAAGAATCTTAGTAATGTGTTCAGAGAGGAAGGGACGAATTTTGTTAATGTTGTAGATAAAGAAATGACAGGTTTTAACTATATATTGAATATGTGTGGAGAAGGAAAGGCAGGAGTCAAAGATGACCCCAAGGTTGCTGGTCGAGGAAATGGGAAAAGAAGAGTGTTGTCAACAGCAATAGAGAAAGGAGGAAGGTGGAGGAGGATATGGGGGAAAAATAAGGCATTCAGTTTTAGCCATATTCAATTTTAGATGGTGGTGAGACATCCAAGCGGCGATGTCAGATACCATGGTACACAACAGCCCTGAGGAATAGCAAAGCCGAACGCATTTGCAGACATGCATCAGATGAACTACCTTCAAATCCTTCACTCATATAGAACCAACACTAATAAAGCAAAGAAAGAATACCAGATCAGAACAATCCTAAAATCTTTAAACAAATCCAGAAAACTATTTAAATTTTCAAATCCATGCTAACAGAGAAAAAAAACCCAACTGCACAGATCACTCCCAGCACTCAAACACTCGCCCTACACTTCCAATCCAAATTCCAACTTCTTCCACTACCCGCATTAATAGATTACACCCAGAAACCCTGCAACTCCAACACCCTCCATTCATTCAACCCAGTTTCACCTGACCACCTTGATAACATAATTGGAAATCTCAACACAACTACTTCTCCACTAGACTGCTGTCCTGCAAGCTGGTTAAAAGCAACTAGATCTGAACTTGCACCTACCTTATGTAGAATGGTACATAAGCTCTCCTTCACCCAAGGATATATGCCAACGGTCCTAAAGACTGTTTCCATATGCCCCTTACTAAAAAAAACCTCTAAACTGAACCCTACATAGCCCAACTCATACAGACCTATCTCAACCCTCCCTTTCCTTACAAAAACACAGGTCTGTGACTAAAAAGCTGTTTGATTATTTTCATCTAATTTCCATGTATTTTGGTGTGCTGAAAACAAATAAAATATTGAAAAAACTCCTAGACGTCATGATTTGCCACAACATGCAAAATTGTCTTCAAATTTATCACATTTTTTCAAATTGCTATTAATTAATTCAAATTACTATTAATTAATTCACATAAGTGCATTTAAGATATAAAATGCCAAAAAAAACCCTTAAAGGGGTTGTCCAAGTTATGTAAAAAAAAATATAGCACTGTAAATCTGATGGTCAGCAATATATACATAAGCTAAGCAAGTTTTAAGTCCGTGCTTCTAATGGTAGAAGGGGTTAATCATTCCTGAAGAATCCAGTGGGAGGGAGACACAGGGCAGATAGCAGCAGCTCCGGTCAGTGCAGGGGGCGTGGCCAGTACTGTGACGTCTCGTGTACAGACACAGAGCTGCTCTCTCCTGCATGCCACACTTGTGCATGAATCATCATCAGGTTCTTGGCTCTAGGCTGTTCACACTTTTTCATCGCAATTCGTGTTAGCTCATCATTCTTCAACCGTTATGTTATGGCTCCGCGAAAGTGTATTAATTCGCCAGACAGTTTCTGTTTCATCTGTGGTGAATATACAGTGTTGAAGCAACAGCAGAATATTACAGACTTTGTGAAAAAAGTATACTTTGCATACTTTGGACTAAAAATTGGAGATCAAGATAAAGTCTGGGTGCCTCATAAAGTGTGCAAATGGTGTGTTGAGGACCTCCGAAACTGGTTCAAGGGTAAGAAAAAATCTTTCCGTTATGGGATTCTTATGGTATGGCGAGAGCAAAAGAATCATAGTGACAACTGTTACTTTTGTTCATGTGATGTGAAAGGGTTTAATTCCAAATGGAAGCATTCCATTTCATACCCCACTCTTCACTCGGCAATTCGTCCCATCCCCCATGGCACAGATATACCAGTACCCAAGCCCCCTGCTACCTTGGAAGAGATACCTAGCTCCGATGAAGGTGAAGTCATACCTGAACCAGATGACAAATCAAGTTCTGACTTTGAAGATGATACAAGACCAAAATTGTTTTCTCAGGAGGAGATGAATGATTTGGTAAAAGACTTGAATTGTCCCAAAGATGCCGCTGAGTTACTCGGATCAAGGCTGAAAAGCAGGAATTTATTGTTGCCAGGAGTATCATCTTCATGGTTCAGACATCATGAAAAGGAGTTCGTTCCTTACTTCGCCCAGGAAGACAAGTTGGTTTATTGCATCGATGTCGAAGGTCTGATGGGTCAATTTAAAATCCAATATGATTCAAAGCAATGGCGTCTTTTTATAGATTCTTCAAAAAGAAGTCTCAAAGCAGTTTTACTCCACAACGGTTTTTACGCTTCCATACCTGTAGGTCATTCCGTACACTTGAAGGAAACCTACGAGAACTTGGAATTGGTTCTTCATAAACTTAAATATGAAGACCATGGTTGGCAAGTGTGTGGGGACTTGAAGGTCTTGTGCATGCTGCTCGGGCAACAAGCTGGGTATACCAAATATCCTTGTTTTCTGTGTCTATGGGACAGTCGAGATCGACAAAATCACTGGACCAAGAAGAGTTGGCAGCTGAGGGTGCTAACAGTCGGTGAAAAAAATGTCCTCCGAGAAACTTTGGTACCTTCCTATAAAGTTCTTCTACCACCTCTCCAAATAAAATTGGGATTGATGAAGCAATTCGTAAAATCACTTCCAAGAGATGGAGAATGCTTCAAATACTTGGCCACCAAGTTTCCAGGCCTGTCGGAGGCAAAATTGAAGGAAGGTGTGTTCGTCGGACCAGACATTAGAAGGCTTATAGTTGATCAAGAGTTTGTCAATACCATGACAGATCCTCAAAAAGAAGGGTGGATTGCATTTAAAGAAGTCATACAGAAATGTTTAGGCAATAACAAAGATCCTCACTACAAAAAGATCGTCGGACGAATGCTGAAAGCATTTCAAGCTTTAGGTTGCCTGATGAGTTTGAAAGTGCATTTCCTCCAGTCCCACCTTGACTACTTTCCTGAAAATTTGGGAGCTCTGATTGAGGAACAAGGTGAGCGATTCCACCAAGACATTAAAGAGATGGAAAGGAGATACCAGGGAAAATGGAGCATTACAATGATGGCAGACTACTGTTGGATGCTTCAGGGAGACATTCCAGATGCTACTCACAAGCGTAAATGCACCAAGAGGAGCCTCACAAGGAAGAAGAATCGAGTGTAGTGTGTGTAGGTGAGCTCATTTCAGTTCAAAAAAGGATTTTCATGAAAATATTGTAATAAAAGTTTAATTTTATGCCTATTCCATTTATTTTGAGGTATTGCCTTATTTAACATAGTTACCTAAATTGTCAGGAAACGTGATGCCCTATGACAAAATGGAGGTCATTTTCGGATTCAGCGCACCAAAAAACATAAAGATTACGTGGAATAACCAAAACAGCTCTCGAAAAATTTTTTTTGCAGACCTGTTATAATAGAAAAAGTGGTGCAGCTCCAACTCCACAACCACATTAGCCTAAATGCTCCGCTTGACCAACTCCAGCATGGTTTCTGCCGAAATCACGGTGTGGAAATACTGCTAATTTCACTCATTGACTGACTCATCAAGGGAATAGAGAAACCAAAACAGGCCTTCATATTCATTTTTCTTGATCACCACAACCTTTGACAAAATACGTCATGAGATCCTCTTGCAGAGACTACACAGTATTGGCATCACAGACAACACACTCAGCTGGATCTGATCATCCTTGACTGACAACAAATTGTGAAAACCGAACACAAAAGTTCAGATCCTTACACGCAAACACGTGGTGTTCCCCAGGGCTCATCTCTATTAGCCCTATTATTTTACATCTATATCTAGCCAATCTGCGAGATCATTCAGTCACATGATATATTATTCCACCTATATGAAGATGATTTGTTTTATGCACCATTCTCAACCACATCTCCAGACTTCATTGCTGTAGCACAGTTCTTCAGCTCCATTACCAACTGGTTCTCACAATAAGGCCTTTCCATAAACTAGAGTAAAACTGAAGTGTTTTTTATATTCAAATATCAATCCTTATATCCACTGAAATCAATTAGTCAGACACACTGAACTAGCAGTTAAATCTGAAGTATGCTACCTCGGGTGATCCTTGACCAATACCTGACACTGCAATCCCAAATTAACAGCGTGGTAAAGAATGTCTATGGTAAAATAAGGACATTCCAACGGCTCCGTCCATTCTTTGAATCCCCCGACTACAAGACTATATTTCAAGCGATGATACTTCCCCACTTTTACTTCAGCAATTCAATCCTCCAAGGCCTTCCAAAATCACAGTTGCTCCCACTACAACTCGCGCAGCACACTGTAGCTTGAATCCTAAGCGGAACATCAAGGCGCTCCCACATCACTCCCATCATGAAGGAGCTCCACTGGCTACCTCTAATATACAGAATTAAATACAAAAACATAATGATAATATTTAACATCCTTCACGAGCAATCCTCTGAATACCTGCACATGATAACAGGAAAACTCCCTAACAATCGCCAGAGAAGAAGCACTGCAGAATACCTCCTTGCATCCCACCCAGACTTCGTCAAATTCAGCCAATCAGCATATGGATGAGCATTCTCCTTATATGCTTCAACAGTATGGAACTCTTTACCAATGAAAATAAGGACTACCTCAAACATGAAGGACTTCAGGAAGTTATTAAAAATGCACCTGTTTCAAATTCACTTCGAGGGTGTCACATAAATACAGACTAATCAATGCAATTTTAACCACTGTTAGAATCATGCCCATCATACCAGAAGAATCACATCCACTGATCCTTTCCTTCACCACCTGACCCCTCCCTTCATACCTTCAGGTGCTATATCCCGATGGTCTTAAGTAATGGTAACTATATTACTTGCACTATAAGCATCTATAGCTCATTATATACCACTATAATCATTTGAATTGTTATCCTAGGTTTTGTACTTTAATGTTAATAGGCTACTTGTATTGCTTCCTGTTCCTTGTAATGTTATCTTGTTCCATGTAAGGTTCTGTTTCTGTTACCTGTAAACCGTGTTGATCCTTGGAAAATGAGGTATATACATTTTTCAAGTTTGGAGTGAAGGAGAGATGTCAGGTGTAGATAGATAGATTTGAGAGTCATCAGCATAAAAATGATACTGAAAGCCAAGGGAGGAGATAAGGACACCGGAATGGACACAAGACAGATCCTTGGGGAACACCTTGGGGTACACTAACAGCTTTTACTACATCCTCCAGTAACAAATTCCTGAGTTTGGTTACGCATTGACTGTAAAAAATATTTTCTCCTATTAGTCTTAAATGGGCTATATTGTAGCTTCATTGAATGTCCCCCAGTCTTTCTACTTTTTGAAGCAGTAAACAACCAGTCTACATTTACCTGTTCCACTCCATTCATTATTTTTTAGACCTCTATCATATCTCCCCTCAGCCATCTTTTTCCCAAGTTGAAGAGCCCTAACCTTTTAAGCCTTTCCTCACAGGAGTATCCTTCTATCCCCTTTACTATTGTGGTAGCTCTTCTTGTACCTTTTCTACTTCTACTATATCCTTTTTAAGGTATGGCGACCAGAATTGCACACAATATTCATGGTGCAGTCGCACCATGGAATGATATTTGTTTTATTCTCCATTTCTTTCCTTATGATTCCTAGCATTCTATTTGCTTTCATGTCCGTTGCTGCATACTGGGCAGAGGGTTTCAACATATCCTAGCACCACTCGCCCTTCTGATCCAGCAGTTTGGGACACCGGCCTTCTTTTACACAGATGGTCTTGCCCTGTTCTACCATACCTCCCCTCTTCTACCCGATCTCTCCCCTCTTAATTCCTGTCTCCTTGCTGTTTCTGACTGGCTCACCTCCAACTGCCTACACCTGAATCTTTCCAAAACACTTGCTATTTGGTTCCCCCATGGTAGTCCCTCCCCCCAACTAGCCCCATCCTTTGCTGGCTCCTCTATCCCTTTAGTCTCCTGTTTTCGATATCTTGGCGTTCTCATTGACTCTGATCTTTCCTTTCATGAGCACATTTCCAGTGTCATCAAAACCTCCTCCTTCCACCTCCGTCAGATTAGGGCTGTTCGTCCCTTCCTCACCCCACAAGCTCTTACTACTCTTGTTCTCTCTCTTGTCATTTTACATCTGGATTTCTGCAACTCAGTTCTTGCTGGTACTCTTCAATCCCAATTAAGTAGACTTCAACGCACTCAGAACACGGCAGCACGTATCATTATCCACTCCTCCTGTTTCGATCACATCACCCCTCTTCTTCTTCTTCACCTTCACTGGCTCCCCGTAGATCATCGTACTCATTTTAAGCTTCTCACTCTCGTACACCAGGTTATCTATATCGCACCCCTCAGTATCTGGCTGATCTTATTCAATCTCACACACCCAGTCGCATTCTCCGGTCACTCAATGTCAACCGCCTTCACCTTCCATCCCCCTCCCGGGCTCACCTACAATCTACCCGCTCCTCTGATTTTTTCTTTATTGGACCCACACTCTGGAACTCTTTACCTTCTTCCCTCAGACTTGAACAAAACTATTGCACCTTCAAATCACGCTTGAAAACTCACTTATTTTCATCTGCTTTTGACCTCCCCACTCCTTCTATATAATCTTGCCCTACAATGTGTCCTTTCTCCCCTGTCAGGTATGCATGTTTTTCTCTCTCCTGTCCTATTAATATTGTAATTTCCTTTCCTTTTCTAAGCCATTGGCCGTTCCTGTGACTTTGACATTGTACACCGCTTTGCTTTCATAATTGAATGACGGTATATCAAGTTCAATAAACATAAACATAGACATCATACACAATGATACCTGAATCCTTTTCCTGGGTGGTGATTCCTAATATGGAACCTTGCATCATGTAGCCGTAGTTTGGTCTGTTCTTCCCTAAATTCATAACTTTGCACTTGTCCACATTAAATTTCATCTGCCAACTGCAAAGCTCACTTAACTGGGAAACGTAAACAGCACATCTCCATGCACTAGGCGCAGCTTCAGAACTCAAACGTGGTTAAAAAAAAAAAAAAGCAAGCTTGGGTGTCATTTGTGGACTATATCCCATCCGCACAAGTAGAGGTTGGGTCACAAGGTTGGGTTTCTTCTGTGGTGATCTAAGAGGATACAGGCAGTGTCTGGCCTGGCTCAATACCTCAAATGGAGGCATAGTCAAGACAGTGCCAGCCTGGAAAGCTTGAGGGGACAAGGAAGAGAGAGCAACATCGCTGCTGTTACACGTAATGCATTATACTATATAAAATAAAAACATTTTTGAACCATTTTGAACACAGAGCCAGACAGGGCAGGAGTAACTGAGATTCACTTCTGAACCATATCCCTAGACCACCAGGAATGTCTGAAGTAAGTCAGAATGGCCTATAGGGATGGGGTGGGGTGATCTTTGTGGAGGGTGGGGGGCTTGAGGGGAGGATAGAAGAGCCACAGGGGCCTGGATTGAAGGCAGCATGGCAACCCACCCATCTTTACAGTACATTTGCTGCACTGCCTTCAAAGGGAGTGGGGGGGTTGTAATGCATTGTGCTGCTGTTGCAGCTGCCGGGGGGGGGGCACCAGCTGCAAGGGGGGAGGTGCCCACCCTCATTACCAAGGTGACTGAGAATATCACTGCCCCCCTATCAACCCAACATATCTGGTTCTCAATTGTTTTTTTTAAGAATTCCATCCAATTCCTTGGAGTTGTTATGGATATGCAGCTTTCCTTCTCCCTCCATATCTCCAATACTGTGAGAAGCTGTTTCTTCTCTCTACGAAAAATAAAGGCAATAAAGCCATTTATTGAAGCTGCAAAGATGTCTTATATATTGGGACATTGAACGTACGAAGCATGAACCATTGGAAGTTGGAAGTGGCCAAGAATGAAATGGAACGTCTACAAATAGATCTGTTGGGTGTCAATGAACTGAAATGGACTGGCATCGGGCTCATTGCATCTGATGATCACATGGTCTACTATGCTGGAAATGAAAGACAAAGAAGAAATGGTGTTGGATTTATAATTAAGAAGAAACTTGCAAGAACTGTATTGAAATATAATACAATCTGTGAAAGCTTAATTTCTATTTGTCTACAAGGAATGCCCATTAACACAACTATAATTCAAGTACATGCCCCAACAACAGCTGCAGAAGAGGATGAAGTTGATGAGTTCTATGAAAAAGTACAAGCTGAATTGACAGAACATGCAAACAGGATTTCCTGATAGTCATGGGTGACTGGAACGCAAAAGTTATCAACAAAGAAGAAGGCAAAGTCGTTGGAAAATAAGGATTTGGTAACAGAAATGAAGCTGGAGAAAGAATGATAGAATTCTGCGAGACCAACGATCTATTCATCTCAAACACCTTCTTTCAGCAATACAAGCAGTAACTGTACACATGGACTTCACCAAAAATCAAATCAACTACATCTGTGGAAGTCAATGATGGAAAAGCTCTATAACATCAACAAAGACAAAGCCTGGAGCTGACTGTGGTACAGATCACCAACTACTTGTATGCAAACTCAAACTAAAATTGAAAAAGAGCAAGCCACTCATAAATGTAGCAAAATATGACCTTGAGAATATACCACCTGAATTTAAAGACTGCCTGCAAATTGTTTTATTGCTTTAGATACAAATGACAGAGCTCCAGAACAGTTAAGGGATGACATTGCAGAAGGCCCCAGTACTCTGGAGACACACACACACCTCACCGCAATGTGCAAAAGTGGTGATGGTTGGCATTCCTGCCCACCACTTTCTTATCTGACAAGCATTCCTAACATGAACTCATTGTGCAGGTGCCATTAGTGCACTCTGAAATGATTGCATGTTGTTAACACCCACTCAGTTTACCTGTACTATCAGCCTGCCCCTCAATGCAGGCATCAGTGGTGGAGGTTGTCTGTGTGTGTGGTCCCTTGCTGGATGGGTCAGTGGAGGGTTGTATATGCTTGTGCTATAGCTGCAATGTGAGATAAAGCATACTATACATGATCCACTACTTGGATTCAAACCAGCAACCTTCCTCTTATATATATACACGGCCCTTGTATGTTGAACCACAGAGCTACCTCATGGGTTTAGCAACCTCTGGGTATAGATGTGGTCATTGTCCAAGTCTGCTGGTATCTCTGCAGGTCCTGTGCCATAACTGTCTGACAAGGCGTGTTTTGCAGGTGCGCGAGGGAGACGTGTTGTTCATTCTGTAGACTGCACTGTCTGTCCATGCTGCTGGTGAAACTGACATTCCTGTCTAACACATGGGATATGTCCACTCAGAGAGTCAACCCAGGTGACAGGCGCACACACATCACATGCCATGGTCACCCTTACCTGGTTGGTGCTTGTGCAGCAGTAAGGCCATGAAGTCACATCTCGCAGATGGACCTGGCTGATGTGGATTCACATGTGCCTCAGATGGCTATTGGTGACTGGGTTCGTTACCTTGGAGGCATCCCTGGTTCACACAGAGCACCTTGCTCTCTGAACACAGAACTAGAACTTAGGTCCACACTCTAATTACCTCCCATCTTGCAACTGCACCCTACTCCAAGCTTGTTCCCCTCAGAGTCACCCCTGTCCCCATCCATCTATGCAGAGCTCTGCTGCGTGGCTCATCCTCTGCCTGTCCCAAGATACTCATATCACCCCTCTCCTGCTATTTTCTCACTGACTCCCTGTACGTTTACTTATCCATCTCAGATGTCCTCGCCTAGACTATAAATGCATCCCCTGTATTGCCTCTCAGCACTTTTCATCTCTGTCCCACAATCCCTTCCTGTGGACTTCACTCTTCCTCTCCCTCCCCAATCTCTATGCTCTGTCCTTCTTCTGCCATCCTCTGACTTCCCTCCTTTCACCTTGCTGCTCTTAATGCCTGGTGCAAGCATCCTCTGTCCTTACGTCATGTCTCATTTGTCTCCCTCTTCATATCCACGAATACCTCTTTGGGGCTGTTGCTGGATCCCTCTCTCTTGTTTCCCTGCTGTCTTCTCCCCCTATTGTACCATTCTTTCTCTTTTAGTGTACTGTCATCACCTGATAGTAAGCTCTTCGGACAGAGACTGTCTTCCTATGTGTTTGTTCCATGCTAGTACCAGTGTTATCATCTTGCAGGTAAGGTTGCTGGGTGGCATTTTGCCTCTGACATGCCCTGTTCTCCTATTGTGTGGTATCCCTTCCACAGCTGACATATTACCCCCACACATGCACATATCCACTCAGTATGTGCAGGTGGGGGGCATCCCGATCCACAGGACCAGTGCTCAACTCTGTTAACTGGACCTGTGCCATGGACCTGTGCCGGCTGCTTCATCCCTCCCTGCCATTGTGGCAGAGCCACTGGTTCATCATGGCACTCCTGCCCCCTCTACCGGGGTTTGGACACATTTTCTGCTATGTCTGACCTCAGTAGTGTGGGATCATCAGGTGCTCCACTGTTCCTGTGGCTGAACTGTTAATCCTCAGGCAACTGTGGCAATGCACATGACACGCAGGAACTGGTCAGAGCCTTTGTCTGCTGCTGGCGGGGGCCACAGCTCCCACCACCATTGCACCTGCAACATGTTGACTTGACAACATGGGCAGGTTAGGCTGGTGCCTGTGGAGACAGATCCAGTTGGGACATCAGCGGCACACGTACCTGGTCACGCTGCTCCCTTCCCGGCTACTGCCAATGCTGTCTTTGGTGAGGGGGCGGATGCACGCAACCCAAGTACTTTCAGGGGCAGCTGCTTTTTACAGCCCCCCTTTAGGGGTTCTGCCACTGCTGCTGACAGACTGTTCCTCCAGAGGTGCTGGCAGCAGCAGGGGTGGGAGTCGGCAGGGGTATCTGCCTAGGGTGCCAGGCTCCTTGGTCTATCCCATGGTTGTGCGTCACCTTTTCAACAGCAGCAGCTTGTCTGTGTGCTGACACTGTCACTGTGGGGTCATGCTGGCACCACAGCTGCGCCCCCTGGGCAGCTGCATGGTCATCCTTGTGCAGCAGCTACCCCCACTGCATCACACACATGGTACCTCCTTTGGCCCATTTGCAACATCATACTTGGGCTGCTAATGGAGTACTACTATTACTGTCTTGGGCTCCCCTATCTGTGCTTCACTTTGCAGACATTTAAATGGTCTCTCTCCCCTCAAATTACCCCCTTTCCCAGAAGTTTTCATGGAGTTAGGATTCCCAGCATTAGAGGGCTCTTACTCACGATTGCAGAACAGGCGTTAAGAGAACACCCACTGTCTATGCCCACTCTCCGCCCTGTTGACACCGTTATTCTGCCTCCTGTTCCCTTAACATTGTGGGAGCCTTTAACACTCATTAGTGCAGCAGTATCACAGCGTTAAGGGTGCAAGGGTGCCGATAACAGGCATTAACAGCTTACTTGCTCCCTTATGCTCTTTAGTAAACATACCCCTTGGTAACAGTTAATACAGTGCACAGAGTACTGGAAACTGGGCCAGAGACAGGCTGTGAATGCATGTTGGCCCACAGTGGTCTAGGTCTTGTCACATACCAGAAGACTGTGTCCCCCTACACAGCTTTGGGCATTGAGCACTGAACATACTGCCGTGCTCGTGATCCCATATTATGTCATGTCCCTGGATTATTTGCTGGATAACTCCCGGCACCGCCCACACTCCACACCCGGACCACCCTGTAATATCTGGATAGTGTCACTGAATATCCCTCTCAGCAGGACTTATCTGGTAAGCAAGTGCTGCCAAATGGATACATCTTTTTAAATAAGGGTCCTTTTCATTTTTTAGCAGCAGCTTTATGGAACTCTTTACCACAATATCTTGCAATTGAGACTCAGAAGTAATATGCGGAAATATTTCTTTACGGAAAGAGTAGTGGATCCGTGGAATAGTCTCCCACTGGAGGTGGTAGAGATGAGGACAGTATCTGAATTCAAAAAAGCATGGGACAAACAGAGAGGATCTCTAAATGAAAAAAGGGGACTGTTGTAGTGTTTGATATGGAAAGACAGACTAGATAGGCCATGTGGTCTTTTTCTGTCATCATGTTTCTATGTTTCCATGTAAAATTTAAAATAGACCTAAAATCGTACTTACGTGCTTCTTCTCAATAGCTCTTAGCGAATAAGCTCAACAGGGGAGATGTAGCAGGTGGATGGCTCAGTGGGGGATGCAGTCTATAGTCTACTCCTTGTTCTATCGTTTATTTTTCATGCTGTCTTTTTATTTTTATTTTCTTTGATTAAACATGTTTGTGCAAACTGCTCTGATATTTCCAAGATTAAAGATAGTATATCAAATTGTAAATAAAAAACATAAACATACATTTATACATTTAGGCCTGCCATTTCTTTGCCCAGATTTATGAACCTAATTTATGAACCAAGTGCTGAAAATCAGTCTTACGCTCCTAAGGGGTTTTTTCCTGCCTTAAATCGGTTCCTGTGGCCACCCAGTTTATGTTCCTAAATCGAGGAATGTTTATGAGGTATGTTTATGAAAGTGCGCTAAGGGTTTGCACGTAACACACATTTGTAATAAAAATTAATGCACAGTGAGACAGCCCCAGTCTAGCTTCTGGGCATGTGCCAAGCATATTCCCAGCAATTACCACATTAATAGTTCCCTAACATGCGACAGCAGAATTTGTGATTAACGCAGGTGTGCTTAATGCCACCCATTGAAGTGTCATTAAATGTACCTGCACTAACTGCAACTTTGAACATTGGTGCATGTTAATAACTCCTATTAACTCCAACATACAGTCAGCTTCCACTCTCCGCCTAGGAGTGGCCTAGTGGTTAGGACAAATTGCCTTGGCCAGAGAGCCCAGGGTTTGAATCCTACTGGAGAACAGCAACCTCAGGCTGGAGGGACTGGGGTTTCAAGTCCCATAGGCACTCCTTGTGGCCTTGGGCAAACCACTTAACCCTCTGTTGCCTCAGGTACAAAAAACATAGATGGTGAGCCCTTTGGGGACAAGGGAAATATATACTGTACCTGAATGTACACTGCTTTGACCCAGTAAAAAGCGGTATATAAGCCCTGCTAAATAAATTAATTAACATGCTGACTTCCCACCCCATCATGCACTATGCAGCTAGTGTGGCATTTGAAATGCACTGTCTATTTTAGCACCCAGTAGCAATAACTGCAGCCCCACCCTAAAGTGCACGTTAAGCATTAGCGCAGTTTAGTAAACTGCAAATATGCCCCTTTGGGTATAAATGTAAACACAGCTCTAGTAAATTTTCAAAGAGGCTAATTAAGGACTATAAGGCTCAATATTTCAAGGATTTATGCTCCTAACTTTGAGAGTCATGGGCCTGATATTCGAAGACCCTTACACAGGTAACTTCCTTAGTTATCCTACATGGGTAGTGACCTTCGAATATCCCGGCTAAGTACCTAATGTGCACAGATGCCATCTGCATAGCAACAGGGCGTCTTAGGGGCGTTCTGGGATGGAGCAGGGGTGGAGGAAGGGGCTACATGGGTAGCAGCGATTTTCGTTGCTACCCGCGTAGCCCTCTGCGACTTAAAGATAGGTGAGGAAAAAAACCTCACCTATCTTTAAGACGCAGAGGCTATGTGGATAGCAACAAAAATTGCTGCTACCCATGTAGCCTCTGCAGCTGCCAGGGCATCCGGGCTAACCTAGATATTCACTTCCTCCAGCGCGGAAGTGAATATTTGTGTTAGGGGGGTCAGTGGGCCGGCCATGTGCTGCTGTGGTGAATAGACTACCCACCTCATTATCAGGTCCTTTGCTCCTAAATTGGCCTCTTTGAAAATTTACTAGGGATGAGTACCTAAATAGTTTCTTAAAATTTCACCAAACTCTTAAACTTAGAAACATAAAATGTGGGTGGCAACGGGGCGGATTTAGGACAGGGAAAAGAAGTTTGGAACTTAGCACTAAGCACCTAAGTTATGCTCATAAATCTAAGCAAATGACTAGCAGGACTAAATTTAGGGGTATAAATTTTAAGGGCCCGATATTCCAAAGTAGTTACATGGTTTACAGACCTGTAAATTGTGTAACTGACTGTAAGTGGGATATTCAGCAGCACTAACAGTTACTGCTGCTGAATATTCCCTCATACTGCTGCTATATGCCCCAGTGCTACACGGTTAGCATCGGGGTGTTCTAGGAGTGGTACCAGAGGATAACCGGTTAGAGGTGACAGGACCATACCGAGCCCTGTGCAAGCAGTGCGGCCGCATAGGGTGCAAAGACTTAAGGGGCGCATTTCGGCTCTTCTCGCCAGCACACTAAGCAGGTTTGGTCTCTCCGGGAGGGTCCAGACCTGCTTAGTGTGGTGGCGAGTTGCAGATCAGGTACGTGCTTCTTCTCTCCCACCCCCATAAAGTGGCTAGATGGAGGTGCGGGAGGGAGGGGGCGCACCCGATGTGCAACTCGCACAGGGCGCTTTTCACCGTCGGTACGGCCCTGGGCGGTGATATTCAGTCACTGCCTGGTTATCCCTCAATAGCAAAAGTTAGTTGCAGCAAAAGTTGTCCTAACTTGTCGCCAAAGCTAACCAGGCAATGGCTGAATATAGCCACTGCCCGGTTAACCCCCCCCCCCCCCCATGCCTTGCGGCCCTGTGTGGTAGACCCAGATATTCAATGACAATGGCCAGATAAGGTCCCGGCATTGACTATCTGGGTTAACTCTTCAGCGGCAACAGCTAGAAGCTGTGCTTGCCCTAGCTGCCACCATTGAATATCGGACGTTCCTAAATCAGGATGAATTCTCAGCTGAAAATTTAGGCTCCTGTGTGGCTGAAAATAGGGCACAAATTTAGGAGCTCATGTTTTTTTGAATATCGGGCCCATAATTCTCAAAGCAGGAGCATAAATCCTTTGAATATTGGGTCCATACTTTACAATAGATACACACAGAAATTTACATCTTATTCAGAGCAAGTGTAAATTTGTGCAAGAGGACTTGTGCACTGCTGTGGTTCATTTTTCGAGCCTATTTTATAAAAACACATAGGTGCCTGTTTAAACATTTTTTCATAGTTTATTATTTGTGTATTTATTTATTTAACTGGTTTTATATTCCACCTTATCAAAGGTATCAAGGCAGTTTACATGGAACAGTTAGAACCTAATGTATAGAATTAACTTGGGCAAATTTAACTGAAGTAAACAACTTAACTGAAGTACAGGCATGTTTTTGGTAGAACAGTATTTACATATTAACATAAGTGGCAAACCGTTTGAAGTTGGATAACAACCTCTCTGTTATGAGGGGGGAGTGAGGGTGTAGCTGGGATTGGGGAGGGTGATGGGTGTGGGGATGGTGTTAGGTAGGGCCTTCGCTGAAGTGTTCCTTAATTAGATGTGTCTTCAGTTTCTTTCTGAAGTCTTGTAGGTCTTTAGTGAAGCGAATGTTAGGTGGTGGAACATTCCATAGGTGTGGGGCATAAAGTTTATCCATAAACTTGCTATACCACCCTTCAGGGCGGTTTACAATGCAACTACTAAGTAAAAGTATAAGGAAGAGTTTATATTGAGGAAGGACAGAGGTTAGGGTAGGAGAAGAAGAGGAAGAGACTCTAATACATATTTTCAAAACTACCCAGAAGAGAGAAAGGAGAAGAAAGGTAGTGCAACCAGCATAGTGTTCCCCAGCTCCGACCCCCAAGATCTAATTATGTGGAAATGAAATTACCCCCAGTGTATAAAGACAGGAAAATTCATGGATGCAAGCTACTGACTTGAGAGAGTGAAATGATGTGGGTTGTGGAATATTTGCATAATGTCCTGATAATCCTACACAGGATTTGCAGCGTGAGAGCAACTGCACTGACGGCAAACTGCGTGTTTTAATCAGTGTGCTTAGTTCAGTCTCGAGCCTCCATTCCATTCTCAGAAACACATTGGGGCACTACAATTTGTACTAGGCTGTGATTTCTAGCATAGTCTTTATTTTATATCTTTCTGCTGGGTATATTTTAATCTCTCAGTCCTGGATATTTTATGAGTATGAAGGAAGCTTGTCTTCCGATCCTCTTTGCACATTTGATGCTTTCAGTCTTTCGTTGTCCCACTTGGTTGCACTATGCACATCGTATAATGGCAACTCCAAGCTGACATCCTGCTATGCAGCTGCTCCCTGCCTTCTGACATTACCTTCCCTTGGAGCGCTGCGCATGTCCTTGAATGGTCAGTTCACAGCATCTGATATACCGAGGGGCAGAGCAAGAGGATGCTCAAAAAAAACAAACGTATTGACCAAGACTTTGAGTTTGCAAAGTGAATACCATCATTTTCATTGATTTAATGGCAAGGAAGACGGAAGGATAGAACACTGAAGTCTGTAATCCACTGTTTATCTTGGGAGGTGGGGAGTAGGGACAAAATAGGTGACATTCACGGAGGCAAACTGAGCTTTGCTATACTACCCGCATACTGCAGTCCCAGCATTTACCTGGCTGAGGCTTGTACACTTGAATCAGTCTGGCTTTCAGGCAGTCCCTAATGAATATGCATAAGATACATTTGCATTCAATCGAGGCAGTGTGCATGTAAATTTATCTCATGCATACCTTAGGGACAGCCTGAAAACCCAGTCACTATGTGGCCCTTGAAGGCTGAAGTTGAACACACTTGATTTACACAAAGAAAGGGATACTCTGAACTCCTTCTCCACAGCATGTGCTCAATTTCATGAAATGGACTTGCTTCACGCTGTAGCTTTGCTGAAAATAAATACCCATTCCTTTTCCTGTGACTCGTGCCAATTTCAGCTAGCGTGCAGTCATAAGTGCCTAAGCTGGATTTTCCTGTCTGGCATCATATTAGTTCCAGGCTTGTTACTTTAGAGAAAGCCCAAGTCACTCTCTTTCCCCTCGTTCTGTACCTATGAGAACAATTCTCAGGGCTTTATTCAGACAAAAACACTCCCATTGCCCAGGCAGGCTAAAGTGAGTGTACTGTATGTAAAATGTACTGTATGTAAAATGGCATCAAAATGGCAGATGAAATTTAATGTGGACAAGTGCAAGGTTATGCACCTAGGGAAGAACAACCCAAACTATGGTTACACGATGCAAGGTTCCACATTAGGAACCACCACCCAGGAAAAAGATTTAGGCGTCATTGTGGATAACATGATAAAACCCTCGGCCCAGTGTGCAGCGGCGGCCAAGAGAGCAAATAGAATGCTAGGTATGATAAGGAAAGGAATGGAAAATAAAACAAAAGATATTATAATGCCTCTATATCGTTCCATGGTGAGACCGCACCTTGAACATTGTGTGCAATTCTGGTCGCCGTATCTTAAAAAGGATATAGCGATTTTAGAAAAGGTACAGAGAAGAGCCACCAAAATGGTAAAGGGGATGGAAGGATACTCCTATGAAGAAAGGCTAAAAAGGTTGGGGCTCTTTAACCTGGAAAAGAGACGGCTGAGGGGAGATATGATAGAAGTCTATAAATTAATGAACGGAGTGGAACGGGTAAACGTAGATCGATTGTTTACCTTATCAGAATATAGAAAGACTAGGGGACATGCAATGAAACTACAGGGTAAACTATTTAAGACTAATAAAAGAAAATATTTTTTCACTCAACGTGTAATCAAACTCTGGAATTTGTTATCGGAGGATGTAGTAAAGTCTGTTAGTGTAGCTGGGTTTAAAAAAGGTTTGGACAAGTTCCTGGAGGAAAGGTCCATAAACCATTATTAAAAAGTGACCGAAGATATCAATGCTTGACCCAGTACAAGCATTGTGGAACTTGTGTCTCTTGGGGAAACTGCTAGGTACATATGACCTAGATTGGCCACTGTTTGAAACAGAATACTGGGCTTGATGGACCTTGGTCTGACCCAGTATGGCATATTTTATGTTCTTATGTACTGGTGGGAATTTTATAACAGGACACCTATGTGAAAAGTCCAAAAGGGCCCATCTTAAGCTTTTTTTTATAAAGGCAGCATAGGTGCCTCTGTGCCTTTATAAAATAGGCTCCCAGAACCAGCCCCGAAAGAGCACAAATGCTGACACAGAAATTTTCACTTGCTCTGAAAAGGTGTAAATGTGTGCATGTCCTTTATGCATATATCGGCATATACTATCAAATACACATGTACACTGCAGTTCCTACAGGGACCTGTGAAAAAAATAGACAGTTATCCATGTGCCTGCAGTTTTCACACATATGCGGCTGCCCGATTTTACTGTAATACTTTTTCTGTATGTAAAATGGGCTTTAAACACAAAGGCCCAGAAATTCAAAGAGATGTACATGGTTAGCAGACCTGCTGACCATGTAAATCCCCCTAAGCAGGATATTCAGTGACACAACACAGTTAGTACAGCCAAAAAAGACCTAAGCCCAGTACTCACCAACCTCACTCAAGCATCCCTACAAAAAGGCCACATGCCCGACTGCCTCAACCTATCCTCCACCCACCTCACCCTAAAAAAACCTGACCTCAATCCCCTGGACCCCGCTTCATACCGACCCATTTCACGCTTCCCACTCTCTGCCAAGATCATTGAAAAGACTGTTCAGCAACAACTGGAAGACCATATTGACAGATTCACCCTCCTAGACCCACAACAACATGGATTCCAACCTATCCATGGACTTGAAACCCTCATGGTCTCCCTCATAAACACCTCTTACTACCAATCCCAGTCAAGGCTCCACGTTATCAGCCCTTTTCTTCAACATATACCTGCAACCACTCTTCACAATAATAAAATATCACAACATCAGCTTCCACATATATGCAGATGATATCATGCTATATGGACCCATAACCACCAAACACCCTACCAACCCACAGCTCCTTCAATGCTTCAACGATGTCTCCAGTTGGCTCAAGGACAAGAACTTCACCATCAACTACATAAAACAGAAGAACTATTGATAACTAAGGACCACTCCTTTAACACCAACTCATCTCATGCTAAGCACCACCCAAATACAAGTACAACCACAGATAAAATATCTGGGCATCATCCTAGACCAAACCCTCTCACTTGAACAGCAAATAGCCAAAACCACAAAAACAATATATTATGTCTTCACCCTCTTCTAGATTCACACGACTTCCGCACAATACTACAAGCTATGACACTGCCCCACCTCGACTACTGTAATGCTATATACCAAGGACTCCCCTGTTCTTCCCTCCTCCCCCTAGGTACAGCCTTGCACACAACAGCACACATCGTACAAAGCACCAAGATATGATCAAATTAACCCTATCCTAAAACAGCTCTACTGGCTCCCCCTTGAAAGCTGCTTCAAATACAAAACCCTTCTCCTCACGCACAAAGCTGTCCACCAGCAGAATACATTTCACCTACACACACTCCTACAAGAGTTCAAACCCATCAGAACTTCAAGACAAACTTCAAACAACACCCTTGTAATCCCCTACACCAGAACAAAACACAACAGCCAAGCCTGCAAACACTCCTTCGACCTCTATGCACCCTCTTTATGGAACACACTCCCAACCAAAATCAGATCCACCACAACCTCCTAACCTTTCGGAAACAACTGAAGATGCACCTCTTCATTCAACACTTTGGCCTTCCTGAAAACCATGTAAATAAGCTAAGTCCCCATGGAATGTTCCTCCCACCCTGCAAAGAAGCTAAACCTCAACTGGTATACCAGTCTGTACTGTAGATATGTAAATAAGTTGAACACTACCTTATAGTCAGTTATTACCTCATTCAATTGTAAATAAGCTGACACAACGTTTAATGTACCTTTCTACTGCATGTTGATTTATGTAAATCACTTTGACCCGGTGAAATGAGGTATATAAGCCTAGCTAAATAAATAAATAAATAGTGCTGCTGAATATCTGCAGGTGCCGCCGCTGCACGCCCCAATGCTAACTGGTTAGCATTGGGGATTTCTGGGGGTGGCCTGGGGGTAGCAGCTGGCGATAATCCGGCAGCGGCAATATTGAGCTGCTGCCTAGTTATTGCTATGTGGCAAAAGTCAAACACAGTAAAGGCTGACTAACCTTCGCCGTTCAAGCTAACCGAGCAGCACCTGAATATCACCGTTACCCAGTTAGCTTCACGGAAATCCAGGCAACCCGAATATGGCCCTGGCATTGAATATCTGTTTTTCAAATTCCAGCAGTGGCAACAGCTAGATGCTTTAACAGTGCTAGCCTCCGCTGCTGAATATCAAGTCCAAAGGCTTTAGAAAACAACCCTGCTATGTTGATAATGGACTCAACAATGTTACGGAAAGCCTAGATGCTCAAGCCTATGAGGAAAGGATGCAATTGGTTTCAGCGTGCCGTGCTAACTAGAGCAGGAAACTGCGGTGTTTGTGCAGTCTGCGTTCCATAAGATCATGCGGTTCCTATCTGTAGATGAAATACCACAAGAGTTATTTGTGCAGAATACAAAGACGTGAAGAAATAAAAAGCCTGTGTCTTACAAGGCAGGAGGGGAAATGGAGCAGCTAAAACCTCAAACAGAACTGAAATTTAATGGCACCTGAACAACAACCCATTAAAGAACGCAACAAGTCACCATGTCTGACCTGAAATCTGTGATTTTGCACTCAAAAGTGAATAAGATAAGACGAGCTATACAAAGACTTCCAGGTATGATAAATCATTTGGGAAATCTTTAGCCAATGTTTGTGAAAAAGCAGCCTAAATGGGAACTTACTTAGACCCATGACAGAATTGTGCTGGATTACAAAACACCATGCACCTGTGCTAAACATTCCAAACATCAAAAGAGACACAAAGGTATCTAGTTATGCCACTAAAGCTTGTTAGGTTATAATCTCACTTTGGGACAAAGATAGCATCCCATGTTTATTTCAGAGCCACAGATTGAGTCTGAAAAGAATTCTATGTAAATCAAGAAAGACAAGCTGGGACTTCATTTGCTTCTACAAAATTCCATAATCAGATTTATGGCCCATTTAACAGCAGAGACTAGTCATTCCATCTCCGTAAACATTTTGGGAGCAATTTTCAAACTGCCCACATTGAAGCAAGCCTGCAGTCACTTTTCACCTGTGTTTGCAAGTCTCAGAGGGAGATAATGCATGCTTCTTCTTTGAAACCTGCCCTAGGAAAACGTGACTGCAAATACTCAAGCCCTCTTTTTCTGCAGGACTTTCTCCATAGAAAGTAAAACGGTAGATTTAACAATGGCATCTACATGTATTATTTTCCCCCCTTGGCTTGAGTTTGCCCCAAAGAGCACTGCTTTTCTATGTGGGTAAAAGTATGACTTGCCATTGCATAATGCACCTACTTTTAACCATGTAAAATAAGGCCAGTTTTTATACCAAGCCTTGACCAATTTTGTTTGGATTTACTGGAGGGGCCAGGGATCCAGGGGCTGTGACCCCCTCAGCCCCCCCCCCCCTATTGCCTCCATTTTCCACTGATGTTCCTCCATTTACAAACTACTTCATGTCTGAAGAGGGTAGAAAATTTTGAAGAGAGATGATGGAGTGGAGGAGTGGCCTAGTGGTTGGGGCAAGATACCTCAGGCTGGAAGGGTGGGGGTTCAAATCCCACTAGAGGACAGCAACCTTGGGCTGGAAGGGCTGGGGGTTCTAGTTCCACAGGTGCTCCTTGTAGTCTTGGGTAAGCCACTTAACCCTCTATTGCCCATGTTCCCTGTAAAATAGTTATCTCCAAGTTATAATGCTTTGTTCAATGTAAACCAGGTGGTACATGATAAATAAAGTGTGTCGTGTAATGGTAGTAGGCAGGGCTGTACTGAGTGTGAATCATGCCCTGTGTGACTTGCACATCAGGTGTGTGACCCCCCACCCCTGTACCTCCATCCAGCAACTTTCTGGATGGTGGCAAGAAAGAAGAGGCATGTCTGATGTGCAGTCACTCTAAGCAGATCTATCCCTCCCTGCTCTGATGTCATGTCAAGGGAGGGAGGGATCAGACTTGCTTAGAGTGCCATGAGGAGGCTTCAGGGGTGCTTGTCTGCTGTTGCCTGCTGCTGCTGCTGCTGACAGAAGAAAAAGTGGTGGCAGCAGGCAACAGCTGAAATGCACCCCTTAAGTCTTTGTGCCCTGTGCAGCTGCACCGCTCACACAGGGCTAGGTACGGTCCTAGCAGCAGGGTCTGTACAAGGCAGCTTTAGACCAAAATATATACATAGCAAGTGGTGTGTGTGCATCTTATGTCCATGTATGTGTGTGTCTGTCATGCAGAGGTGAAGTGTTTGTGTGTGTATCTGCTTGTATGTGGTTTTTTGGTGGGGGAGTGGCAAATACACCTCTTGGTATATACAATTGTCCTTTTTTCCCCATGCATTCATTCCTTCAACCTCCAAGTCTTGCAGTCTCCCGTCTCCCCTTCAACCCCTCCCCACTCTCTCCCCTTCTCCCTCTCCCCAAGAACTACCACCCATGCCCTCCATCCCACCATCTTCCTTCCTTTTTGTAATGCTATTTGCCGCTTTAAATTTTTGATGCCTCACTTCTCCCCTCCCCTTTAATTTTTTTTTCCTCCAGGGCCTCTATTGGACTGTCCTTCGCTGCCTTCCTGTAAGTATATGATGCCCCCGAGGGGATTTTACAGCAATTGCAGCTTACTTTTCTTCTGCCCATGGGAGGTCTTCTCTCTTCAGGGTCGCAATTGGAGCTGCCTGGGATTTGTAATGCCCTTTTTTAGACATTCCTTTTAACTGCATAAATCGGTATTTACCAAGGTTTTGAAAGTTGTCATCTATATTGTATGTTGCTTTAACATCAACCATTGTGACCTTCAAAGAATGTAGATTTTTTTTCCAGGAAAAACATGGCCCTAGAAGTCTCTAGGCCAGTGATGGCTAACCTTTTTGAGCCCGAGTGCCCAAACTGCCGCACAAAACCAAAGAATATCCTCAAAGTGCCAGCACGTCATTTGCATAAGTGGTCTTATTTGCATAAATATTTGCATAATGTTACCATACACTAACTTTTAGTAAACATGTCTCTTAATGAGTGTATGGATAAAGAAAGACTAAAAGATTTCTACATTACTATAATCCAGTGCCAACCGCCAGGCATATTAGGAACTACTACAAACGCTGCCCATTTAGAACCCATAGCAAACCCGCCGTATCCTGACAGCATTACCAGGACTCACAAAGCACCATACCCTACCTATCAAAAGGCAACACTGCAAATATTAAACCAATACATTTCAGAGAATACTGGGGAAAGAGAACAAGTGGCAACGTCAAATAGGAATTTCCTCTTGTACCAAACAAAGCGCAGATGTTAATGATGCACATTTCCCAGAGCTGACATATTCCAGTTAATAAATTCAAAATAAAGAGATATCTTTCTACCTTTTGTGCATTTTTTTTTCAGTTGCAATTGGTCCAGCCACCTTCTTCTGGTTTCTTCATGTTTTCTGCTAACTCTCCATCGTCTGCTGTCCATTTGTCCTTTCTTCTCTCTTCTAGTTTTTTTTCCATTCTCTCTCTCTCTCTACATCTGCTTTAACATACTAATCTTTCTCCTTTTGCTCTTTCCTCATTCCTATTTCATCCACACAAATTTTACCCCTCCATCCTCAATCCCCAATTACTCTCCCAATACCTGGCCAATTGTAGATTTTTCATCCCTCCTACACAAAATATTATTCCCCTCTCCATTTTACTCTCCCAGCCCCATCCCATTCTAATCCTCCCCCAACATCAGCTCCCTTCTAGTTCCAGTCTCACCCAGCATCCATTCCCTTCTAGTCCCTGCATCAGCCCATTTCCAGTCCAAGTCCCTTCATCAGCTCATTTTCAATCCTAGCCCCACCATCAGCCCATGTCAAATCATAGCTCCCCTCCACTCAGCCCAATTCCAGTCCAAGCCCCCCCATGAGCCTACTTCCAGTTCTAACCCCTCCATGAGTCCATTTCAATTCAAGCCCCCACCACAGCCCATTTCCAATCTTAGCTCCCCCCAACAGCCCATTTCCAGTCCTATCCTAGCTGTTCCATCAGCCCATTTTCAGTCCTAGCTCCCTTCCCTCACAGCCCATTTCCATTCCAAGCCCCCTCCCCATCAGCTATTTGCAGTTCAAGCCTCCCCTTCCACTCAGCCCATTTCCAGTCCTAGCAACACCCCAACCCATTACCAGTCCTAGCCCCCCGTCAATCAACTTCCAGTCCTAACCCCCATCACCCCATTTTCAGTTTAAGCCCCCCCCTATAACCCTTTACCAGTCCTAACCCCCCATCAGCCCATTTCCAGTCAGCCCCCCATAGCCCATTGCCAGTCCTAAACCCCCCCCATCAGCCCACAGCCCATTACCAGTCCTAACCACATCAGCCCACCTCAAGTCCTAACCCCTCCCCATCAGCCCATTTCCTGTCCTAGCCCCCCCATAACCCATTATCAGTCCTACACCCCCATCCGCCCCCTACCAGTCTTAACCACCCCATAGCCCATTACCCGTGCTCTCCCCTCGATCTGACCACTTCCAGTCTTATCCCCCCCATAGCCCATTACCAGTTCTTACCCCCCCATCACCCCATTTCCAGACAGCCCTCATCAGCTCATAGCCCATTGCCAGCCCTCATCAGCCCACAGCCCATTGCTAGTCTTAACCCCCCCATAGCCCACTGCGTCTTAACCCCCCTCCCCAGCCCACTGCGTCTTAACCCCCCTCCCCAGCCCACTGCCAGTCTTAACCCCCCCTCCCTAGCCCATTGCCAGTCTCAACCCCCCTCCCTCCCTCCCTCCCTAGCCCATTGCCAGTCTCAACCCCCCTCCCTCCCTAGCCCATTGCCAGTCTCAACCCCCCTCCCTAGCCCATTGCCAGTCTTAACCTCCCTCCCTCCCTCCCTAGCCCATTGCGTCTTAACCTCCTCCCTCCCTCCCTAGCCCATTGCCAGTCTCAACCCCCCTCCCTCCCTAGCCCACTGCCAGTCTCAACCCCCTCCCTCCCTAGCCCATTGCCAGTCTCAACCCCCCTCCCTCCCTAGCCCATTGCCAGTCTTAACCCCCCTCCCTCCCTCCCTAGCCCATTGCCAGTCTTAACCCCCCTCTCTCCCTCCCTAGCCCATTGCCAGTCTTAACCCCCCTCCCTCGGCTCATGGCAATAAAAAAAAAAAAAAGCTGCCCGCTGCCGCCGCGGCGGCATGGAGTGTCCCGCGGGGCTCCCTCTGCCCGGCGGGACTCTCCCGGCGCTGCTCAGCCCCTCTCTGCCGGCTTGCAGAGATGCGAAGGGAGAGAGAGTCTCCCTCGCGTCTCTCTTAAGCCCGCAGGGGCAGATGGGAAATTTCCCATCAGCCCCTGCGGGCTTAACAGAGACGCGAGGGAGACTCTCCCTTCGCGTCTCTGCAAGCCGGCAGAGAGGGGCTGAGCAGCGCCGGGAGAGTCCCGCCGGGCAGAGGGAGCCCCGCGGGACACTCCATGCCGCGGCGGCGGCAGCGGGCAGCTTTTTTTTTTTTTTAATGTGCGACCTTCCCGCGTGCCAGCTGCAAGGCCTTCGCGTGCCACAGCTGGCACGCGTGCCATAGGTTCGCCATCGCTGCTCTAGGCCATGGCTCATAATAAAGGATAGGCATTTGTCATACTGCTTGAGCAGAAAAGACAACTCCTTTTACAGTATATGCTGCTGTCTTGCTATCCTGCTCCCTTAATCACTTATAAGTGGGAATGTGCACAGCAAATAAAAATTTAATTTGTTTTTGAGCCATTTTAGACTTTTTTCTGATTTTGTAACGTTTTTCAATTTTTTCACTCATTTGCTTCAATAAACTTTTTAACACATCTTAGAACATTTTAACACACATTAATCCATAGGTTAGTGTGCATTCAATCTATTTAGTGTGCACTATGCATATTAAACCACACTAATGAACTGTGTCGCCCGGCCGCGGCGCCAGCCCCCCCTGGTGGCGGCGTAGTTTTTCCACCGAAGGGCTGGGCCCGGGGCCACTAAGATGTTTGTGATTGGGATTGGCCAGGTGCGAGGGTCAAGGGCCAGTGCCTTGTGCCGGCCTCGTTGCCAACTCCCAAAGAGAATACAGTCTTGCACAAAAGTGGAGGGGAAAAGAAAAAAGGCTTTATTTTCCCTTTTTGCACTAAGGGTTCAGAACATAGGATAAACACATTGGTAGACGTAGCAAAACAAGTCCTTACAGCAGCTTTTTGTAAGCACAAGAAAAACAACCAGAAACTGTTAACTTCACAGCATAAAAGCTACCAAAACAATATTGCTTCATTCACTCCAAAGGGCTCTGGAGTGACTCTATATCACTCACGGCACAATATGCACATTCCATAGGGCTATCAAGATCTTCATGTACGGATTCCACCTGCATGGCCTCATCTGACTGTTCTGAAGAGTCAAGATAGGTGTCCTTTATGTGGGTTTGGCTCACTGCTTCCCAGGACTTAGCAGTTTGTTTGGGCCTACGGTTCTGTGTGGTGGAATACCATGATGGCATCTCTTCCTCTAGAGGTTTAAAAACATTTTCTTTATAATGCTTTCCTCTAAAAGTTCTGTCCTTGCTCAAACTGTCTTTTAACTTTGGCTTTGGCTTGTGCTTTAGGTAAGGAGACTCTCCCTCCCAAGGTTCTTCTCTTAACTTGGCTTTAGGAAAACAGTAGCAAAGATTAAAAGCTTTACCTCTGGATTTTCTTTTGGCTCTCTGGGGCGAGACAGGAGGCCTACCTTGGCTGCTGCCTTCCGTATCAGTGCTCTCAGGTATTCTCCTTCGGCTCTCCCAGTCTTTCCTCCTCAGGCCTTTGAGGCCTGCCCTCCTGTGGGTTTCAGGGCCCGGTCTGGTTTGGCTTTGGCTTTCTCGGCCTAGCCTTTGGCTTACAGGACTGGTTCTCCTCTCCCAGCCTGTCTTTTTACTCAGGTTTGCTTTTGGACTAGATCCCAATCTTGCTCTGGTACCTTCATAGCATGTCCTCAGTCTCTCTCTGGAACAGGCTCCCGCTTGTTCTCTCCCAGCTGAGGAAGGTAATCCTTCCACTGCTTCCCCAGTAGTGGATCTCCAGGCAGATGAGATTCTAGCAGCTGAGCTTTTTGCAGGTAAGCTCCCAGCGTATGAGCTTCCTCCTGACTCTTGCTTGCCTCCCCTTAAATGTGAGCTTTTGGAACATAAGTCCTGCCCACAGAGGCGTGGTTCTGTGGTCTCTGTCCTGACTCTCCCGCTCCCTCTAGGTGGATCCTCTGGATATTGCAGGCAGCTTCTTTTTCTTTCAGAATCCAGAACTGTTTTTCTCTCCAAAGGAGGGTCCGCTGCATCACAACTGATGGACATGTCTACTAAAGTGCTATACCAAGATAGTGTGGCATTAGCATGTGATTTTTGCACTACACTAAAAGGTAGCATGGAGCCCCATGATAAAAAACCCACACTACCCCAGTGATGTGCATTGGGGAGGGGAATGGGTGAGAAAAGAGCAGGCTTGGCGCCGGAGTTAGTCATCTACACTAACCCATTTCATGCATGTAGCGCAGCTGCAGTAACATCACCTCAATGGATAGCGTTAGTTGCACCCGTGGCCTATTCGCTGCAGTCAGCTAGAAATGCTGCTCTGGTAATGCAGTCCACACACGCATTTCCGGTGCATAGCTTAGTAAATATGTCCCTGAGTGCACATCCCCACTTTCAAGAGATTCACCCCAGACTAAAGTGTGCTACCATTTTTGCATGTGTTAACATGGTTAACATGTCATTTTACTGCAGGTCCCATTTTAAGCAATGCAACCTAGTTACTAAAAATGCACATTGATGGTATTTGCACACGCTCACATGGTACTGCACTCTAGCTCGATTGGTTAATCACAAGCTAAAGAAAACCTCTTATTAATACTGTCTTATTCTTTTGCTTCCTCCACATGCTCATCTTTTAATAAAAAAAGAGAAAAAAGTGCCCTACTTTATGAATGCTGAGTAAACATTCTATTCAGCACGGTTCTGCTGGTTTTCTGTGTGCACTGCTGACAAGCTGTGACAATTCATAAATACCAAATTTTCCATTGGAATCACTGTCAAATTCCCAAAGCCTATCACAGATACTAGTAGGTTGCCATAACTTCCCAGAAGATTTAAAGAGCCAACACTGCACAGCTTCTTGCCGAGTCCCAGGCGTTTCATCACAGCTGCTTATTTCCTGATTGGCGGGACTAGTGCAACCCTTTCCTTACCATGAAGCATTATATAGTTTCATCTGTTAAACAGAAGCAAGAAAATAGTAAGTATCTTTGAAATGAGGAGGTTCATGGCCAGTTTCTCTGATAGAAACCGCTCAATGTCTTTGTGACATCACTAACTGCAACACTAACGGATGCACTAAACTGCAGATAATTCTGCGAATGCAGCTTTATGGGCTAAAAGGTTAAATATCACGTGCTCTTTGCAATAGTGCATGTTACGTAGTTGTTGTTTTAGGGCATGAATCAAATTTTGTAAAAGTTTTCAGGTTCATTAAGGACTATATTTCATACATGCATTTGTGGTCAACATTACTGGCACCCTTGCATTTTAGGTATGTTGTGTACAATATCTTGAGAAATAATTTGTAAATATTACAATTGTATGTCATAATATTTTAATAGTATGTTCAAGGATATACAACAAAAAAAGATGCCTGTGAAACTTTCACATAGTAATTTCTGAGAAAAACAAAAAACAAAATATGACCTGGACAGGATTAATGGCACGCTTCACTAATATTTGGTTGCACAGCCCTTGGCAGTGATGACAGCCTCCAAAAATTTCTTGTAGCCATCTAGAAGTTTCGTACATCTGTATGCTGGTAGTTTCTCCCATTCTTCAACTGCAATTTGTTCCAGCTTATGAATGTTTCCAGGATTCCTTTTACCAATGGCATATTTCAGCTCTTTACAAAGGTTCTCAATTGGATTGACATCAGAACTCATTGCTAGCCTTTTAAACAGTCTATTTGTTTCTTTTTAACCATTTTTTTGTACTTTTGGATGTATGTTTTGGATTATTGTCCTGCTGGAGGACCCATGATCTTCAACTCAGATTAGCTTTCTGACATTAGGTAGCACATTTCACTCCAAAATACTTTGGTAGTCCTCTGACTTTATGATTTCTTTAATACATTTCAGGCCTCCAGTTCCTGAGACAGCAAAACAGCCCAACAGCATTATGGAACCTCCACCATATTTAACTTTAGGAAGGGTGTTTTTTTCCCTTATAAGCTTCATTTCTTCGCCTGTAAATGTATCACTGGTCTGCATTGCCAAAGAGCTTGAGTTTGGTTTCATCTGTCCACAGAACATTTTCCCAGAAGAATGGTGGTTTCTCAAGGTGGGTTTGGGCAAAGATCAGGTGTGCCTTTTTATGTCAGTGACGTCCTCCTTGGCTTTCACCCATGTTTGTCTAGTGCTCGGCATATGGTCCAGATTGAAACCACCACTCCACTGTTCCAGGTCAGCCTCAAGCTTTTTGGATATTGTATATGCTGTTTTTCCAACAGTTCACACTAACCTTCAAAGACTTCTTGGATTAATGTTCCTCTTCTCGCCACGTCCTGGGAGGTTCTTGACAGTTCCATGAGCAGAAAACGTCTTAATAACATTGCGAACTGTAGACACAGGAATTCCAAGGCCTTTGGAGATGGTCTTGTACCCCTTTGAAGTTTGATGTTTGGTGATAATGGCTTTTCTGACAATCTCGGGCAGCTTTCTTGTCTTCACCATTGTGAAAATGGAACAGGGAGTGAATGTGACCTTTTTAAACATTAGAGCCATCATTCATTGGTTGATTCAAGTCATATGAGTACTGACAATTGATCATAGGTGTGTCTAATTTGACTGCAATTGGAATGTAATTTTTCTGTTCAAACTGATTTGTTTATAAGGGTGCCAATAACCAGGTCCTGTCCCAGTTTTATACTATTTCCTACTATTTCCTTTTTTAATTGGTCTTGTTTTGATTCTTTTATATGTCAAATATATGTGCTTATATAATCCAAAGTCACTTCACTGGCCACTTTTTTAGGAGATATTGGACATTAAGGGGTTGAACTGCAAGGGTGCCAATAATGTTGACCCCAACTGTATTTTCCTACATGCAAAATTGTATTAAAATTAATAGTTAATGAGCTGCCATATTGCGAAATAATTCAAAACAGCTCATTATTAGCATCTAGCAAAACTAAACATAAAACCTGCTTCATGGGCCAAAAAATATAAATGCACCAAAATAATGGATTTTTGTGTACAATTTAATATAACATAACATCTCTTCACATACTATTTATGTACCGAGCTCACTTTCATGGGAGAAAAATAGCATGCAAAGAATGCGAATCCTGCACACAAAAAAGACATACCTTAGTATATGAGCCTCACAATGATATACACTTTGGAGCAATATTCAACGAGATTTCCATGGGTAAATAGGTTTTTACTCACTAAGTCCCCCTCCCCTTGAAAGCTATGTAGTCAGTATTCAAAGGCACTTATCCGGATAGCAGACCCTGGATATAGAAGAACTAGAAAAGGTTCAGAGAAGGGCAACATAAACATAAAGCTCCTGGAAGAAAAGTCTATCAAAAATTATTAGCCAGATAGGTTTGGAAGAACCATCGGTCTTTCCTGGAAATAAGTTATGAGAAACACTTCTGCTTTTTCAGGATCTATTGGATATTTGAGACCCAGAATGGTCACTATCAGAGGTTTGATGGTCACTATCTGGGTTTGATGGCTCAGCATGGATTTTCATACATTCTTTTTGTAAACAATTGAAAAAATATTTGTAATTTACCTTGGACACAGCCCTGATCCCCCAAAGCAGCCTTGTAACAGTGGAGATGAGCACAGGCAGCTATATAGGAAGCACAGGAGGCTGCTGCCATGGAGAGAGTGTTTTTTCATAGTGTAGAGCAGTCCCAGAAAGAAGATGATGAGAGGAAGCAGAGGGTCCCAAAGTTCACTCACCCTATAGTCTGCTGCTAACAGAGAGAAGTTCCTATCCGCGGCCCGTCCCCCCCCCCCCCCCCTGTTCCTCCTCGAGTCATGCGGACAGGTGCAGGAAGGGCAAGTGCACCAAAGAACCCTATGAGAGGAAGAAGTCTGGCATCAAAGAATCAAGAAGACCCCTTCCCCCTCGAGGGAGGAAGAATGGCATCAGTGACCTTATATGGAGCTGCAAAAAAGAAGATCAGAATGAGTGACAGGCAGACAGGTATGTGAGAACCAGAGGCTGCCATAGAAGGATACAGAGAGCATGTTCTGAAGGGACAGAAGAACAAAGGGCCTATGTAGTATTTTATGTACACATGATTGTAGTCCGTGTAGTGTGGACTATAAATATTTTAAATACATAATTAATAAATGTGCTGTTAAGACAGAAGCCATGGAGTTGGAAGACAAGCCAGAGAAAAGAATAGCCAAGACTGCAACCTCAGTGATTGCCTGAGTGTAAAAGCGGATCCAGCAAAAATGACAGAGCGCCTAAGAGAAACCGAAGAAGAAGCAAATAGTTGAAGGTAAGCACTAGGCATAGTGCTGACAGAAGTAGAAGTAACAGAGAGCCATGGGACAGTACAGTCTGGGAGCTCGTAAAGAGAAAAACAAGCTGTCGAGGGATCCTAGTGAAGAACTATCACAGGAAGCTGAACCCAGCAAATTCTTTCTAAGTAATTTTTAACCTCTCATTAAACTAATCTACAGTACCTGGAGATCGAAGAGTGATCAATGAAAAGCTAATTTTTAAAATAGGTTCCAGGGGTGATCCAAAAAAAAATCTATAGACCAGTGAGCCTGACACCAGTGCCAGGCAAAATGAACAAAATTACTGAACATATAGACAGTGTGATTTAATGGGACAAAGCCAACATGGATTTAACCAAGAAAAGCCTTGCCTCAATAATCTGCTACATTTTTTGAAGGCATCAATAAAGATGAACCAGTTGAAACAGTGTATCTAGTTTTCAAGGAAGTCTTTGACAATGTTCCTCATGAGAGACTCCTGAGGAAATTAAAAAATCATGAGAAAGAAGACAACATCCTACTGTGGATTCAAAAGTGGTTAAAAGATAGAAAATACAGAGTAGGGCTAAATGGTCAATTTTCCCAGTGGAGAAAGGTGAATAAAGTTCCCCAGAAATCTATACTGGGACTGGTACTTTTTAACATATTTATAAATGTTCTGATCATGGGAACAATGAATGACATGATCAAATTTGCAGACGACAAAAAATTATTCAGTCACTAAATCACAAGTGGAATGTGAGAAATTGCAGAAGGACCTTGCGAAAATGGAAAACTGAGCATCAAAATTCCAGATTAAATTTAATGTAGAGAAATGCAAAGCGGTATACATAGGAAAGAATAATCCAAAACAACTACACAATGCCAGATGCCACACTAGGAGTCGTCACTCAGAAAAAGGATCTAGGCATCATCATGGACAATTCATTAAAATGCTCTGCTCAGTGTTTGGCGGTAGCCAACCTATTAAACAGTAGAAAGGAATTGAGAATAAAAACCAAGAATATCATAAGTTCTTGTTATCACTCTATGATGTGATCACACCTTGAGTATTGTATGCAATTCTGCTCACAACATCCCCAAAAATCTTTGTTTTGTTTGTTTCATTCAAGTCCATTAAAGTCAGTGGGGCTAGCCGTTTCATACACTGAGTTTTCTATTCATTTTTCACCAAAATTGCTTAAAGGCATCTGTCACAGAGGCAACAGCATTCCAAGATATCAAGAGTGGCATGAAACCCCATGGCACCAAAAAAGGAACATAGGGCAATAAAGTTGAATGACGATCCCAAGCAACCATAAGAGGGACAATGTGTCACAAACAATAGAATGAAGACCCCAGAAGACTAGGAGAGGGACAAAGCAACACCAACATTGGCATGAGACAAAGAAGCACCAACAGGGTTAAGTTAGGGTTAGAGTTCTGTGTGGAAATGGCCTCATTTGAGGAGTGAATAAAAGTGTATCCTAGTTTCTCCATGGGCAGGTCTGCCTGCGAGAAAACTGACAAGAGCCTATTTTTTTATCATATTGACAGAAAGAACAGAATAAAGGACTTACTTGGAAGGAAGACTAGAGCTTCAGGGACAATAGGATTGTAATGTTTTGTTTTGTATTTATGTATTCTCTATAGGCCCAATTCTATCCCAGAACCGGACATACAGAGGGCGTCGCGATTCTGATCCTCCAGGCCACGTCTAGCCCCGCGGGATCAGAATCATGATCAGGCCTGTATGTGCAGGCCGAGACTGCAATTCAGCCCAGACTGCATGTACAGGCCCTGCCCGACTAACTCAGTCAGGGCAGTTTAATGGAGCTGCGATCCTAGGCCGCAGGCATCAGCATCGATTTCCCCGCAGCCCGACCCCTGATCTGGCTTCCTAAGGCCAGAGTCATGCTGCAGGGAATGTCCTTGGCCCCATCCTGCCTCATCCGCACCCTGGGCTGCCAATCCCTGACATCTAGGGAATTTATTCCACCTCGGAGATGGAATAACTACCCCGTACAGATCACCGGCCCCGGACGTACAGGGTTGACATTAGATTCGGCCCTATATGTCCAGTTCTGATGACCACCCACCCTAACTCCGCCCACGATCTGCCCCTTCCCCTGTAGGGAAGTTAGCCGCCAGCGAGAAGGGGCACGAATAGCAGAGATGGACATCCCATTGAAACGTTCATCCCTGCTATTCTGGGTTCAGAATGACCCTGTATATATTTTAATTGTTATGTTTTCATCTGTTTTAGATGTATGAATTGTGTATATTTTAATGTAATTTGTCTGAAACATTATTGGAATAGTATGGAGTATAAATAAACAAATGAAAACTAATATGAAATGAAATCATAAATAAAGAACTAGAAGCATGAAGGTCCCAAACCACCAAGTGAAGGGCAAAGTGGCACCAACATTGACAGGAAGAATCTGAGTCAATGAGGATAAAAAGTTTGAGCATTGGTGTTCAGTGGGAGGATGATATCCTCGAAGACTTGAAGTAAAGAAGTTTACAGAATGTATACCCATGCCTTCCTAAAAGATAAGAGCCCAGCCCACCTTAAGGGAAATAACTCTAGGGAAACTGAGCAGATGAGAGGAATCCAGGTAAAGAACTAGTAACCCCAGGCCCAGAGTGAGAAAGGGAAGTCCATACTGGAAGGCAATAGGCCCCAGGAAAGCTAAGTATGTGTGTGTGTATGTGTACAGAGTTCATGGTTATGATGCTGTTTGAGCCTACAAAGTAAGCCAAACATATTATTTAGCTGCTTTAAAAAATGTTTTCTTTTTGGTTCTTTACCCAGGCTTGGCTATCTTTATTTCTATTTGCAAGTCTTACCACAGGCCCACAACTCCAGCCACTCACATTATCTCTATTACATTTGACCACTGGAGTTCTCTGATCAGGTCAGCATTCTAAATGGTATCAATATTCCTGGTATCTCCACAGAGCCTGAGAGGTTTTTAAAAGTGACTTTTCTCTCACACTCACACTGAAATGGTGACTTTCTGTCAGAGCTCTGTCTGTGCTCTTTGGATTCGTTCTCTATTTTTATATCCCTTTTTGACTTCAGCAAATTAATTCTCTGAAACCAGCATACTGTGATGAGGAGAGTATGGCTGAGCCCATGGAAATAGAGGAAAATCAAAAATCTACCTTTAAGGAAAGAGACAGGCAGCAAATCCATAGCTTGCAGAGTGCAGGAAAAGAGAAAAAACACGCAGTTGCTGAAGGCAGGCCACACCCAAGCTCTGCTAACCTAAGGGCAGGCTTGGAAACTAATGAAAAACACCTGAGCAGGGGGCAGTGCACGATAGGAAAAAAACAGCTTTATAAACCCAGAGGAACAGGAAGGAAAGGGAGTTCGACCAGGAATTCGATCGGGGATTCGATCGGGGAATTGACCAGGGAGTTGGAGTTGACCACAGAGACTGCTGGGGAGAGAAGCACCCAAGAAAGACCCAGAGAGTTCACCAGGGAGGAGACCAGTGGGGACTTCCGTGGGGACTTCAGAGGTGAAGGCAACACCCCAAGAGAAAGTCAGGCTTGCAGGAAACGTTTCAGTAGTTCTGAAGCCAGCAGAGGTGTGGCTGGGAGAATTACTGGCCAGCAGCAGAGTGCAGTTTCTACAGTTCGTGGACCAGCTCTAAGGGTTCAAGCTCCCAGAAGGTGGGTGAACAAAAGTACAGCTAACAGTGACCTGAAACAGTTAGAGGCACTGTGGCATTTAATTCAGAAAAAGAATCTTCACCTTCCAGGGGAAAACCTTGCTCGTAGTGGAAAGCCTCAGTGGAGAAAAGTTCAGGAGCTTTTGGAGTGTATTGAGCCAGAAGCCTTGCATGGAGCTTTAGAGTCAGACGTCCCGGCAGGAGATCCAGAAGAAATGCAGGTAGATTGTTCTGAACCTGTTTCTATGTCTGAAGATTCATTAATGGACTGTTCATGGTGTCAGAGAGCTGAATAAAAGCTTCTGGAGAAAGAAAACCCTGTAATTTGAAAACCCCGTTCTCCAAGGACAAGCAGGATGAGTCAGCCACACCTGGTGACGTCATCCGACGGCGCCGAGACGGAAGTACTCTCCATAGCTCAGAAAGCTAAGAACCCTGTTTAATGCAGAGAAGACATTTACTTTTGTTTTGAAGAAAAAAAGGACGTATTTGTTTGTTATATATATTGAGAGACAGCTGCATGTGTTAAGAGAGTCTTCTAAAGCAGTTTCAGTCTTTAGTTTCATGGAATTTCCTGAGGAATATTGTTTGGAGAAGAATCTTGTTGCCTTCTGTTAAGCCTTAGTGTTTTTGGAAAAGAAAAAAAAGAAGAAATAAATTCCTGTTTGCCTTTGAAAAAAAAACCCTTGGTTTCCAGGCTCTGGATGAGGATAACATAATCTTCATTTAAAGACTAACAAGGGCAGCCTTACGCCTATAGGCCGCGGCCTGGGCTAGGGTTCCCCACAATACTCCTATCACTAGCTCTCTAGATTCAGAAGAGAAAGTGGTGTGGGATTGCTGGTGCTTTTAGCTTAATGCTCACACACAAATTGTGGTCTTCTTCCGAGCGCCAAATACTGGCATAAATGAATAAAACGCTCAATAATATCCATGCGGAACTATAATCCCTTTCAAATCTTTTTATATACTCAATCAAGTGATATGTATTTATGTTAACTCCAGAGGTCTCAGACTTACACGGCACAGTTTTTGACTGTGTAAACCATGAGAAACTCTGGGCCACATTAAGAAGCATGAGTATACCAGAACACCTAATAGTTCTCTTAAACAACCTTTACATTGATCAAGAAGCAACAGTTCAAATGGAACAAGGAGAAAGAGAATGGTTTAAAATCAGCAAAGGTGTATGACAAGGCTGCATATTTTCCCCCTACCTGTTTAATTTATATGCAGAACAAATCAGCAGATAAGCAGGGCTGTATGATGACAACTGAGGTGTGAAGATTGGTGGAAGACTCATTAACAACCTTCGCTATGCTGATGATACCGCCATACTGGCAGAAAGTGAAGAGGATCTGAAACATTTGCTTCTCAAGATCAAGGAACATAGTTTTAAATTTGGGCCTGCACTTTGCTGTAAGAAGACAAAGATCATGACAACTGGCAAAATCAATAAGTTCATTATTAATGGAGAAGAAAGTAAAATAGTTGACAACTTTAACCTGCTTGGATCAATCAATAAAGAAACAACAAACAGTCAAGAAATCCGATGACATTGCTTTGGCAGAATGGCTATGAAGGACCTAGACAAAATTCTCAAGAGCAGAGATGTCTCTCTCCATGCAGAGATTCAACTTGTCCAAGCCATGGTATTTTCAATAGCATTTTATGGATGCAAAAACATTGGACAGTGAAAAAGATAGATAGGAAGAAATTCTATGCCTTTGAATTATGATGCTGATGAAGAATACTGTGTATACCATTGACTGCCCAAAGAACAAACCAGTCAGTACTAGAGATCAAACCTAAGCTTTTTTTAGAAATTCAGGTGACAAGACTTCGACTTTCATACTTTGGACATATCATGCAAAGAGAAAAATCATTAAAGACATTATGCTTGGCAAGGCTGAAGGTTAACACAAAAGAGGAAGGCAAGCAATGAGATGGATCAATACAATAACAGCAGTTATGTGTGCCACTCTATCAAAAATGAGCCACCTGACTGAAGACCAAACCCAGTTTAGGACAAATATCCACAGGAACATCATGAGTTGACACTGACTCAACAGCACTTAACAACAACAACTGGTCCCATGGCTATTTGGCTCATTTACTGTAAAGTTTCACAAACCAATTTTACCATTAATTTTTAAATAAATACACAACCCTACTAAAGCCCTAACTCTGTGCAGTGGGAAATCTTGGTATATAGTACTGGTTTAAAATCATTCAGATGCACGTAATGTGTGATCCTCTTTAAAAAAATATAAAATTTAAAAAGCCCTTACTGCAACTTCTCTAATATGGTCCTTCAAAGTAAATGAAAATCATATATCGCTCTTATATTCTCATTCAGGGTTGATATCTTAAGCAATGTCTCACCCAGCTGCACTTCCTTCAACTCATCAGGTAAAGGGAGGCAGCTAAGCACATTACCTCTGGTTTACCCAGTTTTAGTACCAAGCCACTAAACCTTCTATTCAGATCAGGAGGGTATTCTTCTGACCCTATGTCCACAGCTTAGGTCACAGCTAAGAAAGGCTTTGCGCGCTCTTGATGCAAGAGACGTATGACGTTCTACATAAAGAGAGTCTTCCAGTTCTATAAGGATTTACGCGCTCTTGATGCAAGAGACGTATGAAGTTCTACATAAAGAGAGTCTTCCAGTTCTATAAGGATTTACGCGCTCTTGATGCAAGAGACGTATGAAGTTCTACATAAAGAGAGTCTTCCAGTTCTATAAGGATTTACGTGCTCTTGATGCAAGAGACGTATGACGTTCTACATAAAGAGAGTCTTCCAGTTCTATAAGGCTGGTGTTTCAGTGGGATGTGGGAATTGGGATTTTTATCACAGGCAATGTTAGATATGGTACACCTGTACTTCAGTAAAGCCTTTGATCCTATTCTACATGGTAGGACACGTTTATGCGTGCAAATCATTCATTCACGCATTAATTTGTAGGTATATGCATATACAAGTGATTTGCATGCACAATAAATGTTTGGAGACCAAGACAAACCAAATGCAAAACTAACAAGTGCACACCCCTAAAATGTGCTAAACTGCCTCAGGATAGGTGCTGTGGAGCTAATTTTATATCAGGGTACCCAGGTAAGAAAAGGTATAGGAGTATATGTTGCACATGTTTTATAATGCAGTTCTATAACTTGATACAATTACTCCAGGTGAAATAAGAGTACACCTGAGAGCTGGGGGTGAGAAACTTTGTCAAGACCCCGCTATGGAGATGATTTTCCTCAGCCATAGAGGCACATTCCAAAATGGGATGTCCAAGTGCAATCTGGGACTTCAAAGCTAGAACATCTGAAAAAAAAAAGCAGGCACGTCCAAGTTCAGGCACAATTCCAGGAATGTGGATGTGCGAGATATGCACGAGTATCAAATGTCTATATACACGCCCCCAGGAGATTATTTCCAAACCAAAATGTCTAATAGCAAAATGGTTAGAGTAGTGACTTAAGAGCTGGGTAGCCAGAGTTTACATCCCAGTGTGGGACTTTGTAATCTAAAGCTAGTTACATAATTCTCCATCTTCTCTGGATGTTTTAAGGTGAAAACAAACACTTTTCTGATACCTATTTGTGCCTGGAGCAGGAATAAACATACACGTGCCTGCAAACAGCTCTGTGGCTTCTGGGATCAAACGGGACCATGTAAGTCTATTGCCCACCCCAGACATGCCTCCACCACACCCCTGTGCCTACTTGAACATCCCCATACTGGAGACGTCTGCAAACGACATTTGTGGAATGGTTATAGAGACGTGTCAATGATTTTGACGTCCATGTGCAAGTCTGCAGACATCCAATCCACAACTAAACCTTTTAAAATGACCCTCATAGGGGCTTGTTTACAAAGCCGCGGTAGTGGTTCGCGATCGCAGCCGCGGCCCCATTGAAATCAATGGGGCCGCGGCTCCGATTACGATCGCAAACCGCTACCGCGGCTTTGTAAACAAGCCCCATAGTGTCTTTCAGTCTTATCAGACATTCATTTCAAAAAGGTATCAATCACACCAGCACCTTTGGTTGAAAACATTATTTTAATTGGTGAATTAATGTGAATCAGATCATCTGTTAATCCAGTCTTTTTCTTTCTTTTCCTCTCCTGATTCCTTATACATGTGAAAGCCAATTTTTGATAGGATATAGAGAGAGGAATCCAAAAAATGACATTTATTTGGGCCAAGGCAGGCCTGTATAAAATCATTCAAACAAATACAAAGCTATTTACAAAACTATTTACATGGGTGGGAGGGGAGGAGGAATGTAAAAAAAAAAAAAGGGCCAATCCAGGAGGAAGAGGATCAGCAAGGGGGGGGGGGGAAGAGGCAGTAGATGATGGGCAATATGCTCAATGCCCTCCATCATTTCTGCGACAAGGACGTTCAACATATTGCCCATGGTGGCTATGGTTGCTAACCGCCCCTTGATGCAACATAGCATGCTGTGGACATCCCCTGCTGGTTGCCCAGAGGAGGGTGCCACAGCATGCAGAACCCTCACAGCCTCCTGGATTGGGGGAGCGTACCTGATCACACCCGGTCATGGAGATAGGATGGGAAGTGCTGGGGGGGATCAAGGGAAGGTGGTTCCGAAGGGGGAGGAGTACAGGGCATGGCTGGGGAGCGAGGTTATTTGGGATGGGGGGGAGGTTCTTCAGGATGGGAGGGAGGTTGTTCAGGATAAGGGGGAAGTTGTTCCGGCTCAGGGGAGAAGCTGTTCCGGCTGGCGGTGGTGGTAGTGTGGGTGTGGCTGAGGAGCATGTTGCTTGGGGGGGGGGGGGGTAGTGGTGGTGGCAGCGGTGGTGTGTGGATGACGGGAGGGTCCAGGGTCATCTTTGCCTTCCTCCGAGCTGCTAAAAGAGAAGTATATGTCATGTCATCCATACAAAGCAATGTACACAACAAAAAATAGACTGAATACAACAGCCCCCAACTTCTGTATACTTATGATGCCTCCCAAGGATATCTCCCACTTGCGTCATATCCACAGCAGATACCGTGGGTGCCTCCTCAGCTCTCTGGCCTTTTTCTTGGGGTCCTCAATCTGAAATACAAGAATCTTTTATTTGTTATAAAAATTAAAAATTAAAAAATACAAGTATCATTTGTTATAAAGGTGCCTTCGGGTGCCCAAGACCAAAAGGAGTGCTAGATAGTGGGCCATTGTACTAACCACTAGGCTACTCCTCCATGGCCATATGTCCCCCCCCCCCCCCAAAAGGAAACCCTACACCTGAAAAAATAAAGATTGGCTAAGTGCCACACTCACCTCCCGGCGAAAAATGTACTCTTCATTGAAGGCATTGTGAAGCCTCTGCCATGTTCTCTGCATCAGGTGGTAGTTGCACTTGCGGTCGGGAATTGGGAAAAGCCACTTTTCATTGGCGATGATGAAGGCTGCCAGCAGCTCGATGTCTTCCCGGGAGAAAATGGGCTTCCACCCGGGATATGGCACCTCTGCTCCTACTTCTGCAGCCATTTTTCTGTGGGCTCCGTGTTGACGCAGGGACACACGCATGCACCTCTACTACATGCGCATACAGCCATGCATCCCCATGGACGCACTTCTGTCTGCATCTGGTTTGACATCTCCTTTTTTTTACCTTGCCAGGATGCTGGGATATAAATTATAAAGGTGCCTGCATTCCTTTTCAACCAGCAATACAACAAAGTCGTGTTATGTTCCATCTTACAAAGTAAAATCAATCCAGCAAGGGCATGGGTGCAGCAAAACAGCATCTCAAGAAGGGAAGGGAAGGAATGTCAAATTTTTATTGGGTGGGTTTTAAATGTTGAGAATATTGTTTACATCACTTGCCTTTGGTATGATACCTTGCTAGGATGCTGGGATGGTCCTAAAGGTGCCTGTATTCCTGTATTCCTTTTCAGCCATTTTTTTCTGCATCTCCCTTTCCTGGGCCACATTTTAGTTTTGATTATTGGTATTCAAGGTACACAGTCCAATACAACCATGCAAGTATTTTCAAGAAAGGAGGCATCAGGAAGAGATGCTAGATCCTTAAAAAAGACCAATGTCTCCTTATCCCTTGACATCATGGCAATATTGGGCAGATGCATTGGACAGGCAGACTTGGAGACCAAGGAGGTCTTCCAGATACATAGTATCTCTGCCCACATCCCCAGTTCCATACTCAATTGTTTCCTTACAATTACCAGTCATACCCTGGGTCAGTCACAGCCTGACGCCACTCACCCCCCAATAATACCAATCAAAAGTATTTTCACCCCAAAACCATTTATTAGGAAAAGACAAGTAATCATATCATATCAATCCACATAAGGATTACTGATAACATGAAATGCAAAGTCATCTAGAAAAGTAGTCCTCTATAAGTCTCCTTCGTCTCTTATTACTCCTTGCTCCTTGGGTGGGTACGGGCACGGGCAAGTGCATAGATATAAGGTTGCGCTGGCAAGTCAGGAGCTATTTTGTGTGGCATTCCGTGTTCCAGAGCTATGTTGTGCAGCATGCAGCAGACTGCAACAATTTCCCCAACCTTTTCAGGTGCATATTACAATGCACCCCCAGAATGGTGCAGACAATGAAAATGACTCTTGAAGACCCCATTGTAGCGCATCTCTGCAGGTGTGCTTGGTGAAATCAGCAGAGTCATCAACCGGGTCTTACACCCATATCCAGCATGCACACACACACACACACATATAAGAACATAAGAACATAATCCAACAGTGGCCAATCTAGGTCATACGTACCTAGATGGGCCCGATTTTCATCTGGGCGGTGCCATGCGCCATGTTGGCACATAGCTTGTTCCCCTTCCATCTTACCCAGATTTTCAATGCCAGGGTCATAAGCGGCCATGGCATTGAAAATCTGGGTCTCACCGCATAACCCGGAAACCGCAGGAGCTAGCCTGGAAGCACCAATTTTTTATGCTACCTGCTTAGCCCCTGCACCGGAAAGATAGGCAAGGAAAAACTTCACCAATCTTTAAGGCACAGCAGCCTAAGTGGATATCATTGAAAATCGGTGCTACCTGGTTAACCCTTTCCTCCATCCCGGAACTCCCCTAACACGCCCTGATGCTAACCGCATAGCACCTGGACGCATTAGGGACTTATCTGAGATTTTTGAAGGGCACTATCTGTGTAGGTGCCCTTCGAAAATCCCAGATATGGAATTTACACGGGTAAATGGAGTGGAGGAGTGGCCTAGTGGTTGGGACAAGGTACTTCAGGCCGTAAGGTCGGGGGTTCAAATCCCACTAGAGGACAGCAACCTTGGGCCGGAAGGACTGGGGTTTCTAGTCCCACAGGTGCTCCTTGTGGTCTTGGGCAAGCCACTTAACCCTCCATAGCCCATGTTCCCTGTAAAATAGTTATCTCCAAGTTATAATGCCCTGTTCAATGTAATTTCAGTTTGTTCAATGTAAACCGCACTGATGCAGAATAGCGCGGTATATAAGAGAATGTAATAAATATATATATATATATAAATGAATTGCCTTATGCCCTCTGTTGCCCTCTGATACCCAGCATCCCCTAATACAACTCCAACAAAGCAGCCTAGATAAGATATACATTATATACATTTCATAGTAGTTCTTGTACAGCTGTCCCTCCACCCCTACCCCCCCCCCCACCCCCCACCCCCAAAGTTTCAGTATGCCTATGTGTCACTTACTAGTGAGTCAACCTTCACCATACTTTCCCTCTTCAAAATTACGGCTGAGTGCTAAGTTGGAGAGAATAAAGGCATCATGACACCTGCCCAGGAACTTGGAGACCACATCACACACCACTTGGACATTAATTGAGTGGAAATGTTTCCTGTTTCGGAATGCTGGCTCTCTGTCATTGTGAGGTGTTAGGGCTACATGGGTGCAGTCTATTGCTCTGAAGACATTTGTTAGTCTGGTAATATTAAAAAAGTCAGTCTTCAATACCTGCCTTTCTGCCTCCTGCTCTGACTGTATATGCTCCCCAAAGCCTGCAATACCTGCTTGAAATGCCTTGAAAATGATAACTGGTCCATTCCACAGGCCAGCCCAACAACATTTTCGAATGATCCAGTGCCCAAAAAATGTAATGCAGGAAGTAACTTTACCATTCCTGGTACAGCGTGCCCCCGAGCGGTTGCAAGATCAATATCATCTTTAATGTCCTCATACAAGGACAAGAAGGCCTGTCTGCATAAGTGGTAATTACACACGACATGCATGTCTGGGAGTCCATACAGTACCACCCTTCTCTGAACAGGTGCCATCTGCAGGGCCTCATGACGCGGGCTGCACCATGTTCCTCCTCTCGTACCTCCTCATGCTCCTCTCTTGGGTTTCCATTGTTCCTCCTTCTTTGGCTGTTCTTGCAAGCAGCAGAAAGGCAAAGGGATAACCAGCAAACATCTCCCTGACCAAAACGTCCACTGTCAAACGCTCCAAACCGTGCTGCTTTCAAAACGCTCAGACGGGGACGCACAGATTTGTGTTCTTCTTAGGATGCTCAGAATTGTGTTCTCAAGGACACATTAGATCTTAACTTCTACTCCTAACCAGGCATAAAAATAACAATTAATTTTAATTTAATTTAATTAACAGATTTTTTATATACCGCTCCTTCCATTGATCATATTGGGTCTGTAATTCTCGCTAGTTTATCTGAAAAGAATTCCCGCTTCTGTTGTCTGATCTTCTTGGTATAAAGATGTTAAATGTTCCTCCACTGTCCCTTTCTTCATTAGCCCTAGGTCTACATCACCATCTCTTGCATTCATGTCAGACTTCATCTTCCGAAGCTAGGAAGAAAACCAAAAATCCTTTTTTTTTAGCCATCACATCTACTTTCAAAGAAGCTTGCCTATCTTTACTTTCTCTAAAACCCCTATTTTACCATACTATTTTTATTTATTTATTTACTTAACAGTTTCTTCTATACCGCCCCTTCCAGAGATCAAGGGCGGTTTACATTGAACAGTTAACAAAATTTTGTATACATCTGTATACTTTACATGGAACATGGTTTTAACTATATACAGGTAATAATACGTAAAACATAACCGAACTAAATTACAAATGGTTATTTACAAGAGCAACAGATTGGGTAAGACTTTTGCGTGTTGGGTGAATTGTGTAAGTAGTGTAAGGTTTTCTTGTGTTAGTCGTTTGTCCTATCTTGAGTGCTGTGGATGTGTTTTTGTGATTGTTGGGGAGAGGTTCTCTGTTGATAGGGGATTGTAAAATGGTTTGTGAAGAGGTAGGTTTTAAGTTCTTTTTTTAATTGGTGAAGGTCTTTTATCATGCGAAGGGTTAGTGGTAGATCGTTCCAAGAGAGTGGGGGCAGCGAAGGAGAAGGCCCTATCACTTGTAGTTGCTTTAGTTTTTCTGAAGGTTGTTTTTATGTTGAGGGAATGGGTTGCGTTTTGTCTGCGCATTCTAGTTTCTGATGGGGGTGTATTAGGGTAGACAAATGTGAGGGAGAGATGTTATTAAGGAGTTTGAAGGTAGTTAGGATGATTTTATATTTTATTCGGCTACTTATAGGGAGCCAATGCAAGTCTAACAGTATTGGGGTCACATGGTCTGTTAGTTTAGCTTTTGTAATCATCTTGGCGCATATGTTTTGGGCTCTTTGTAGTAGGTAGATGCTCTTTAGCGGTAAACCATTTAGGAGACTATTGCAATAGTCGAAGTGGGGGGTGATGAGTGTATTGACTACTGATCTAAAATCATGTGTGTCAAGTAGGGGTCTTGGGTGTTGTATTGTTTTGAGTTTATAGAATATCGTTTTTACTATCTGTTTTATGTGAGGAAGCATGGTGAGTGAGTGGTCTAATATTAGTCCCAGGTACTTTACCTCCTTTTTAACAGGTATAGGTGTTTTGTTGATTGAGATTGTTGCTGGGTAATTGTAGTCGGCATCTGGCTTTCTCGTTATGAACATTGCTTCTGTCTTTTTAAGGTTGATGCTTAGATGGTTGTCTTCAAGCCATGTAGTGGTCTCATTCATGCATGTGAGTAAGTTGTCATAGTTGGGGTTGTTAGGGTTTATGGGGATGGCGAGCATAATGTCATCCGCATATATAAAATGGTTGATTTTGTGTTTTTTGAATATATTTGTAATGGGTTGTAGGTACATGTTGAAAAGGAGGGCGGAGAGGGCTAAGCCTTGGGGGATACCCTGACCTTGAGGGAAAGTTTCTGATGTTTCTTGACCCATTTGCACCCGTATTAATCTATGTGAGATGTATGACTTGAACCATTCAAGGACTGTCCCTCCTATTTTTAAATGTTCTAGTCTGTTGATGAGTGTGTTGTGATTGATGCTGTCAAATGCGGTGGATAGATCTATGAAGAGGAGTAGGAAACCTTGGTTGTTGTCATTAGTACCTCTGATGAGGAGATGATGCTACCATATCATCTAAATTTCCATCCAACCATTTCCCCAAATACCCCTTTAATCTATCTTCCAGCAAATTCAAATCCACTCTTCTATGCCCCCTAAATATCTCCTCTTTCACCTCCCTCCCTTTCCCCAGACCATAATAAAAATAGGAAACAAAAGCAAATCTGTCCAGGGCAGTGGTTCTCAACCTTTTTTCCATCAGGACACAGCTGATGGACAACACTCACATATGTAACACACTGTACATGTGACCCTCACAGACCTTTAGTCTGACACAGTATAGTAGTTAAATTTAAACATGTTCTGCATCCGCAAAAACCCTACAACAGGTGCAGATCAGAACTAGGACATTTCTCCATGGAAGTCACCATACAAAAAATATTCTGATATACATGTCATTTGAGTAACAGCAACATAACTCTTCCTACTGCCAGGCACATTGTGAAAGAACACAAAACCTGAAAAAAAACACCACTCACATATGCAGCAAATGTGCCATACCATAGCAACACTAAGACCTATGCTTTAAGCAGCTAGAACCCTATTGAATAATAGGCAGCACTACAAATATTACATTGGGCCATAGAACACTAATACATCTACTTCTGGTAAAACAGAACAAGTGGGACTATTGCGGATCACTACAGAAAACTACACACCAATGCCACCGCACCTTGGTCACATGCAAAACTACAGCAAACTCTCACCAAATACAGAACAAGGGACCACAAAATAGAAATAGAAATATGTAGACAAAAATTGAACCAGGAATCCCAAGAAGTCAAACTTGGCAGATACTGCAACACTGCAACACTGGAAAACTAAAAATAGAAATGCATTTCATCTTGTACAGAACAAAAAACAAAGACATTCACATTGCACATCTCCCAGAACTAACATTTCCAGTTAATGAATTCAAAATAAAATACCTTTTTCTACCTTTGATGTCTGGGCTTTTTATTTTTCCAATCACATTGGTCCCAGTTTCTCTTTTCTGCTTTCTTCGCCTGCCTTCTGCCAACGCTTTCCAATGTTTGCTGTCCACTTATTCTTTCTCTCTCCTCCTTTTCATTCTTTCCTGCTTCTCTGTCCATTCAAATTTCACCACTTTTCACCTTCTAGTCCTCAATCTCTTTCTTTTTAATTTTCACGTAAATATCAACTTTCCATCTCCTACCTAGCCCATCTCCCCAAAGTTCTGCCATTTCCCCATCTCCCGCCCTCCTCGGTCTCTTATTCCCTTCTATCTTTTACCCATTGCCACATTTTTACTCTCTGTACTCACCATTCTCCTGTTGCTTGTATCACCTTGAGAACCCTCCAGAAGGTTCCATTCCATTCCCAGCATCTACCCTCTCTCTCTCTTCTTCCCCCATCCACCCACCCTTAGAGCCTGGCATCTCCAGTCTCTCTCTCCCCCACTCACCCACCCTTGTAGCCCAGCATCTCCTCTCCCTCTCTCTCCCATCATTTCTCCTCCCTCTCATTCTCTTTCCCTCCTCTCCACCACCCATCCATCCACCTACCCATGTGGCCCTGCATCACCCCTCTTTCTCTGTTTCCTACCTACCCATGTAGTCTGGCAACCACTCACTCTCTCCCACACACCCACCCAACTGGTCCAGTATCTCCTCTCCACCCACCCACCTGCATAGCCCAACATCCTCCCTCTCTCTCTTTCTCACTCACCCCTCTCACTCTGTCTCTCTTTCCCCTCACCCATTAACCTATGCAGCCCTGTATCTTCCCTCTCTTTCTTGCTTGTGCCAACTTCGCTGCACATTTCCTGAATGGTGACTGTGTCTGCTGCTATTCCTTCGTGTGCCAGCTCCATGACAGACCTCCCAGGTCTTTGCAACACACTATTGTGTCACAACACACCAATTGAGAACCGCTGGTCCAGGATAATGCCACTGCTTGACAAAACCAATTTTCCCTTAAATCTGACTCAATAGGTTTAATCACCAAATCCAATGTGTAGCCTTTTATATGCATGGGAATATCAATCCTTTGAACCAAAATCAAGACTAACAATCCCTCTAAAAAAAGCTCCTTGCTTTCCCCCATCCATCTCATATGAATACAAATTAAAATCTCCCATAATCCTAAAATTTGATACACCTATTTATATTTCTGCCACAAGCTCCAAAAATTCATCCCAAATGCACCCACCCATCTCGAGGGAACATAAACCAACAGAATCACCAACTTCCTTTCCTCCCTCAACCTAACCAACATCCCATCAATCCCACCCAACAGCTCCTTAAACCTAAAGCCCCCAAACTCTCCCTCACCACCAATACCCACACCCCTCTTCCCTATCATAGGTTAAGACAACACCCTATAACCTTCTAGACATAATTTATATAAACCCACTCCAGCCCCCTCCAGGACTCTTTTAGTAACCACCAACAAATCCAAATCATTCCATTTTATAATATACCTAATATCTTCTCCGTTCTTCATTATAGATCTAGCTTTAACCAAACTTGCCAATAACTTCCTAACCCTTTCCTTTCCCACCCCCTTTTCCTGCTTAACACACACCAATGATGACCCCTGCATGCATACAGTTATCACATCATGCATATATCACAAACAGAAAACATACTGGAGGCTTCCTCCTGGTATGCTAGAGCAACTTGTGACCCTAGGATCACATAAAAATTGGCAAATATATTATAACATATGACAAAATAATGTTGGAAGTTACTCACCATACTGTATTTCATTAAGCACTGTAGCCCCTGCCCTTTGGAACAACATGCCTAGACATTTTAGAACTATAACCTCTTATATACAATTTAAGACCAGTGTTAAGATATGGCTTTTCTCTCAGGCCTTTGCTAACTAATTTGCTGTACCTGACATAGTAACATAGTAACATAGTATATGACGGCAGATAAAGACCAGTATGGTCCATCTAGTCTGCCCAACAAGGTGGCAAGAATAGGTGCACTTGCCGCTCCGTGCAGGTCACCCCTCCCCATGCCTTTGTTTAGGGGTGAACCCACTGCTCCATGTAAGTCACCTCTATTTGTTCAGATATAAGAGATAGTTATGTTTGTTTTAATTTTATCCTGTTGCTGTAAAGGGACCCACTGTGTCTGTCCCATGCCATTTTGAATTCTGTCACTGTATTTGCCCCACCATTTCCATCAGGAGGGCATTCCAAGCATCCACCACCCTTTCAGTGAAAAAGTATTTCCTGACATTGCCTTTCAGTTTACCCCCTTGCAGCTTCATGTTATGCCCTCTAGTTTTACAGCTTCCCCATCTTTGTTGTTCATTAATACTCTTAAGCATTTAAAGGTCTGAATCATATCTCCCCTGTCCCTCCTCTCCTCCAAAGTGTACATATTTAAGTCTTCAAGTCTCTTCTCATAAGGCTTCTGATGCAGGCTCCAAATCATTTTAGAGTGATCTGAAGGGTGACTAGGTGACCTAGGTCAACTGTCTCTTACTCAACATACCTTACCAGTGGATGGCTTCCTTCTTTCTAGAACTGTGTCTGTTTGTTGTTCCATTGCACTGTATCCCCAGGATGGTGGGCATTTGTCAACTTATCTGATTACTTTCATGTGTGGGTGTGTATTGTTTAGAAATATTTGCTTTTTAATATTATAGCTTACGCCCTCACTTGCTATCTATTATTAATGTGTTAATGTATTAAATTAAATTTAACACATGTTAAATAATGGAAGCCACCATATTCTGTATGAGACCTATTTACTTTTGTACTTAACTTGAATTAACACACATTCATCAATATCAATGCATGGAACAAACACCAAGGATTTCTGATGGAGACTAGATAGACCATATGGTATTTTCTGTCATCATGCTCTGTGTTTCTATGTTTAAATGAATGATTTTACACTTGTTAGTACTGGAGTTCACTGTCCAAGCCCTTAATCATATCATTCTGCCACTATGTTCAACTTTGACAAACTAAAATTCAGTGCAAAAAAATAAAAAGTATAAAAGCATGTATCTGAAGTGCAGAAATCTAAAGAAGCCATACTTTATGGAATACTAAAATATACCAGACAGGAAGAAGATCTCAGGGTGACATCAGATGACCTCAAAGTAGCAAAACTGTGCAGCAAGGCAGTCGCTAAAGATGGAAGAATGCTAAAGTGCATTATCAGTAGGAAAAAGAAGATAACAACTTTTGTACAGATAATTAGTCAGATTTCAAGATTTCTGAAGGCCACATTTCCAGAGGGATACAGAAGAGCTATCAAGAGTATATAGTCCCAGAACTATGAGCCTTAAAAAAATGAAGCAAAAGGGCTTAAATCTGTAAACCTTAGAATAGAGGAGGAAACTGGCCAAATAATATATAGACATTTAAATGCACTGGAAGTATTAATAGTTCACAAGAAGCTTATAGAGGGAACATTTAATACAGCAGTCATGCACGATGATTCTTGTTGCAATGCATGCCCTTATTTGGCAGCTTGACCCAAAGCGATAGTTCTACAAGATTATTTCCAGGAGTTGAGCAGCGCCATTTTGAATCCAGCGTTTGTGGGCAAGAGCAACTGGGGATCGCTCCTGCCACCCCCCCCCCCCCCCTCCACTAGACACCAGGGAGGCATTATAATATCCTTGGTTTTATTCTCCATTCCTTTCCTTATGATTCCTAGCATTCAATTTGCTTTATTGGCTACCACTGCACAATGGGCAGAGGTTTGGATTTGGACTATGAAAATTTTACACTAATTTTTGTGATTTTCTACTTTTGTGTATAGTATTGCTGATTTTGGCTTCAATATACTTTGTTTTTCTGGTTTGGAACAACACTCAGCATGTGGATTTTTCTTTGTGAGACTGAAAGATCCCCTCGAGCATTACAATTATAACTGTCCATCCCATCCCAGAATACGTATTCTAGACAATGCAGTTAGTTTTTACATTCAGCAGCCTCTGAAGGTGGACCCTTGGGTTTTCAGGAACTAAGTACCCTGTAAAAGGGAGGCTGCATAAATGAGATGTTTTCTCGAGTGCTGAAAATGTCAAATACTAGCAAAACATAAAAGAGACTTAGAAGATGTCAGAAAAGGAGATAGACAAAAAGAATGAGGGAAACAGATAAAAGACTGAAAGGTAAGAGGAAGGGAGAACAAAATTGAGAATAAAAAGCAGAACAAAAAGGATTAGTAAGATAGGAACAACAGAGGTTAGAAAAATGTTCTTCAAAAAAAGAAATATTCAAAATGTGGAACATTTTACATAGAGGGGACCTGTTACTAAAGTGCATTAAGCAGTCAATGCACATTTTTGCGGGCTGAAGTTGCGCAAGATCCAGTGGAAACTGTCACCGTGGGGACACGAGAGTCACAATGCGCTGATTTGCATGCTGCCACTCACACGTTGGGATGCTGAACAGATGGAGTAGAGGCGGAGAGGAGTCAAGGTGAGCAAATTGCACTTAGTGCGGGAGGGACAGACCACACGCTTGCTGTCAATGTTGCATTAGCATAGGTTCACCTAACACCATCTCAGTAGGTGGAGTTAAGAGCACTTGCGGCGACAGCGTCGTGCGTTAAGGTACTCATCTGCTCATTAACTGTTGGGAACATGCTGTCCACACCTCTGACAGTTATCGGGGAGGATTTGCACCTAACCAATGTAAGGTTTTGCACTAAGTGCACATTAGGATTTTGCACCTCATGTACTTTAGTAAAAGGGCCCCAAAGCTTGTCTTTTCTGTGTATATCAAGTGATGAATAACTTCACGCAAGCGTATCCTGCCTTCTTGAATACTCTGCTGCAGAACTCTCTAATCCTTGCGCTGAAGCTATCCATGTGCTGCTGCTGAAAACTAGAAACTTTAGTGTGGCCATCCCCAAATCAAGCAAGGCATGCAATTTTTTTTTATCTATGCCAGCCCTGCTTTTGTAGGTTATAGGAATAATTTAGCTGTCACAATAATTTAGTTTGGCATTGGCCACTGGTGCGTAAATAATGTGCAGTCAGGGATGAATACATTTGGGGTTGATTTGTGCTGGCCATAAATTCTTCAGAAAATTAATTTATTTAAGATAAAAAGGATAGCCTCCCATTCTTAACCGCCGAATGTTTTTTCAAAATCAGTAATTTAAGATGAGAAGAAGGATGTCTCCTGCTCTGACAAGGTCACATATAGAAGGGTCATTTACTAAGAGTTCTCAGGTGCAAACACTATTACCATACTTATAGCTCGAAGCAGAAACTCTACGCTAAAGCTTTAGCACAGAGCTTCTTAATGCACATTTAAGGCTGACTCTTTGCTCAGCAATGCTATAAGCAAATACCATGCAAATTAACTGCACACGTGGAGGCACATTCTGCTTTGTACATCTCTGGGCCATCCAGACATACAGACATCCCAGCAGGATCAGAATCACAGCACAATGGCTGGATGTCCGGAACAGGCCTCTATTCAGACACCCTGAACTTCCAGCCACTTATCTGGCTAACTCAGTCAGGCTCCTGAATGGAGCCACTGTGCCATGGCGTCACGTTGCCATGGCATCGTGACTCCATTCAGGAGCGACAATCCCCAGCCGCCGCTGAAATTGTCCTTTCCCTGCAGACTCCCGATCTGGCCTCCCATGGCGAAGGTCCAGCTGTGGGGAACTTACTTTCCCCCTCAACTGTCTCTGCCATCTGCCACTGAAAGCCCGTGTACAGGGGGAGTTATTCCCTGTCTACCTGGCCGACCTAGACATACAGGGCCGACCTCAGAATAGGCCCTGTACATCCGAGGAGATGACCCGCCCTCTCCCCGTCCCCATCTAAGGCTCCCCGTACAACCCAGATGTATGTATGGGGAGCTTTTTTCCAGCACCCACATTTGGACATACATCCCCATTATTTATGGTCCAGAATAACCCCCAAAATGTCTGCGCTAAACAAAGAGAGTAAACAGACCCATGTGCACAGGGGTCTATGTTAGCAGTATCTATACCTTGCATATGTGTTTGGCATGTGTTCCAAAAACAAGGTCATCTGAAATGAAGTTTGACTGGATTCACCCCATGCTGTGCATTCTAGGATACAGCCCAGAGGGGGGTGGGAGTCAGTTTGCTATATAAGGCATTTTTTACCTTATATGGCAGACTGCCCTCACCTGGTGCATCCCAGGTTTTACCCTGCAGGGTCAGGAACTGCTATTTTCCAAGATGGCAGCACAGAGGAAGGAGCATGAGATCATAGCTCCGGCCCCCCCAGTGAAGGAGGTATGGGGTATCAGGGAGGCTGGGAATACTGGGGGTGGGTTAGAGGGGTTGTGGCTACCGTGGGGGGGGGGGGAGAGCTGGGGATTTGAGATGTAGTGGCCACTTGACCAACCAATATTATTTTTTGATTGGATTTGTGGGGCGGAGGATAGAAGCCATTGGGCCACCAAGGACATTTTAAGGGGGTTTGGGGCCACTGGGCAATCAGTGTCGGCATGCACACAATGGAGGGTCTGGGCCTTGGATCATCTGAGACGGTGTCAAATTTCACTTCAGATGATCCCTTTGCTCCCCACTGCATCTTTATAAATGCCCAAAGCTGGCTTAAGGAGCTCATTTTTGTACTCTTCTCTTAATGCTGGATACATTTCAGCTCAGTTTTTAACATTCGAAGTAATTAAATGTGCAATCCTTTGCAAGAGATTAGCATGCCCAAGGCACAATGTTTTAGCACAGTGGTTGTACTCGGTATTCTCTTGCACTAGCTTGCTTTCTGCATCGGGAGTAAAACTAGCATGGGAAAATCTTAAGCAAAACTCAGCTCTAGCGCATAGCACAGTTTACTACATTGGGGCCACTATCTGTCACAGGATCTATAGGAATAAAATGAGCCGGTAGTAGATAACGAGTAACTCTTATATTGCTGTTTAAGTATACCAGAAGCATGCTCCACTAGATTCAAAATTTAAATCCACTGCTAGCCATCATGAACCTTGGGTCTTAAAAACAGCTGCATTACCAATCACACATCTCACAGCACAGTGATGAACTTTTTCTTCAACATTTGGTTTGTTGAGGGATGCAAACCTACAGCAAAACTGTGATAATGGAATGCCAAACCAAGATCTTTAAGGTTAATTCTGTACATAGGCAGAGGGTTTTTTATAATAGGTCACCTATGTGCAAAGGCTCATAGGGGCCCTTTTACCACAGGTTTTAACAAGCATTAATGAAGTTATCATGCCTTAAGTGCCCCCAGCCCTGTTATTTCCATGGTCACAATGGCACTTTATGTACGTTAATGTCATTAATGTGCATTAACCTCTAGTAAAAGTGCCCCCAAAGTGCCCATGTGTCTTTCTAAAATACTGGTGGTAAACCAGCAGAAATCACACCTAGACTGAAGTTACAGATATACTATTTTATAAAATAAGTACGTAATCATGACTCCACTTGTGCTCCATCCAAACTTCTCCCCTGTATAAAACTGCATGGGGGAATTTTGTAAGAAGCCCTTTTTGCACTTAGGGGCATGTTTACTAAAGTTTAACGCATACTAATGAAAGGGCTGTGAGGCACTTAACACACTTGAAGATTTGTTAACGCATGTTCATCTTTAGTAAACCTGCCCGTTATGCTGGTATGAAAATCTTTTATAAACTCACCTTCTTATCATATTCATCAGTGTTCACATCTAATGGGGAGAAACTAGAGATAGCCTAATTTTACTTATATTTTTTTTCAATGGGATGCCTTAGTTCTCCATTATTTTTTAATCTGCAACGATTCCAACCACTCAGGAATCATTGCATCTCCTCTCAGCTTGCCATTACATGTTAAATAAAATGCGTGCCTAAAACCCAAGGGCATCTAGGAGCTGCTATGATTTTCTTGCTATGGAGGTGAGTCAGCCTAGGTTTAGGATTCCCCTAGTACTGGGATTGTAGCATGAGGAAGCAGATCATTGCCCTATTTAGCTGTTGCTTTCTGGGTTTGTAGTGTGTGCTTCTTATACTCTAGAGACAGAGAGGAAAAGCATAATTTTGAACAAAAAACAAAGTGGCCCCTTTGTTATTTCCTCTATGATTTCTCCCAGATCAATTTTGGCAGTTTTGAACTGTGTAAGCTAAACCCGTCTCCTGGTGAAATAGCTAGAAATTAGCCAAGATTTAGAAGCAGAATTCAAAAATGGGATATTTTTTTTACCTCGACTAATGTTTGGCACAAAATGAGGATAGGGTTTACCCATTTGAACACATTTCCTGTGGTATGTGACTAGGACTTGCTTTGTCTCACTTTTTCAAATTTAAAAAAATATAGATATATAAGAAGGGCCGGTTTCTCCGAGCTAAAGTACCTTTTTGAAGACAGAGATAATGGCTAGTATTGACCTGAGAATTCAGCAGCTTTTATCTGCGTGCTAGAAATGTTCACAGAGCAAACACTGTGTTGGAAAGAAACCATTTTCACACCCCTCTAAAGCTTTTAAATGACCAAAGTGTTTGAAAGTACAAATGCCTACCTTAAACCCATAGCTGCCAACTGACTTCAAACCATCAGGGGTACCATGGGATAGTCCCGACTCTTCACTTTAAGCATTTGAGAATTTTAAGTCATACATTTGTCACAGAAAGTACCGGAGGCATTCATCTTATCAAAATGCTCAGTCAGCTGATCACACTTCCCACCCCACTCAATCTTGTACTGTGCTTCAGCACCACATCTGGACCATTTCAGTCTGGACCACGGGAGAAATGTTTCTCATTAGCACTCTTTTTTAAATTGAAAAAAGAAATGCCATTCATTGTGAAATTGAGATTTTGTATGTGCTTTATAATAAGTTAATGTGTGTTGAGGGCAGTGTCTTTGATTCTACGAGGCACCAGCAAAGGTAAGTGGTAATTTATAATACAAAATAGAGAACAATAAGTCAGGAGTGCTTAGACATGAAATTGAGTCAATAAATTATGATTGACATAAAGTACTAAGTGCAATCATTTCAGTAGGTTATTTACCATGGGCGACATACAAAAATTATTGAATGATGAACAGACCAATGTAAAAAGCTACTGATGTGGTATTTTTACCGTATCACTGCATGGTATCACAGTTACTGAAAGATAAGTCTTCAACACAGAGATGGGAAAACTATGGCCCAGAAGCCAGATAAGATCTGGGAAGTCTTTTTAGAAAAGACATGGAGGCCGAAATGGAGACTTAGAGGTCATAATGTTCACAATTCCAGTGTTATTTTAGAACAGGCTCTGTGACACCAACTCTAACAGCTGTCCTAACCCTTCCCTCATGGGCACATGGCCCTGAAGAAACCTCTTCGGTGCGAGAGGGTTTTACATCACCTGGAGGACAGGTCCTAGCTACAGGATCACTTCCTGCCACACCAAGGTGATGCTCTCCTTTCATGTGACCTCTCCTCTCCTTGGCAGCTGAGATGCTGCCAGATTGAAGGTGTGATTTCAGTACTACATCTCTGTAGGTCTTGTCTATGTATCTCTCTGCCTTCCTTATGTCCTCCACGTTTGCTACTATAGCATCCAGAGTACAAGTACTCCAGAGATTGGAGAGATTGGACTCATTCCCTGGGGGCAAAGAGCTCCTTGCACCTAGTGCACACGTAAGACACCTCACCAACTGTTAAAAAAATCGTACATGTGACACTCAATGCAAAAGACTGAATAGCCCCCATGTCGCTGCTGAACTGCTGTCTGTATCTGAGTTTTAAGGTTTTGTTTAGCTATTTAAGTTGTTTACTTAAAGTTGCTAGAGGTACTTGTACTGATACAACTATACCAATTACCTTTAAGGATCTTTGTTCACCACAAGATTAGTTAACTTCAGGGCCTGTAGTAAAAGCTGTTAGTGTAGCTGGATTTAAAAGAAGTTTGGACAAGTTCCCAAAGGAAAGCTCCATAAACCAGTAGCGTTTCTGGCCTCTTTTCTACTTGTTGTGGGCAATATCCCCTTGTAGCAAGTGCCCTCCCCCATGTCACACTGCTCCACAACATGGTATGCATCCCCCCCCCCCCCTCCAGTTGCACAGTTTGGAGGCAGTGCAGCAAACACACCTGCAAGACGGGTTGCTTAGGCCTAGATTGGAGATAGTGCAGTAAGTGACCCATCTTGAAGGTATGTTTGGCGCTCTGCCTCCAAACTGTGGACCGGCGGGAGTACACCCCTTCCTGTTGGCATCCGCGGTGGTGCCACAACTCCCGCCCCACTATTTGTATGCCTCTGCCATAAAGCATTGTTAAAGAAGTCTTGGAAAATCCATATCTTACAGTAGGGCAAGAAGCATGGAATCTATACACCTTTTGGGAACCTGACAGATACTTATGACCTGGATTGGCCACTGCTTTAAACAGGATACTAGGCTTTAGGGACCCTTGGTCTCATCCATTGTGGCACATCATGTTCTTATGAAGCACAACCACTTTTGGATGACATTTCACCTTTTTTTTCCAGCCACCGTGATTCCCCAGTAGAAACAAGAAACCTAGGCTAGGCTTCCTCTCCAACAGGGATCTACTTATAATTTCAATCCAAACTCCCTTACAATAACTCTAGGCCTCATGCTCTCTCCTGCATCTCCAAGAATCCTCACGTTGGGTCCTGGACTGCCTGAAGATAAAAAGCACAGAAATTTATTGGCTACTATTCTATATTAAATCCACCAAACCTTAGACATCTACGATTGGGGAGTATCAGACACTAGCAACAACTTTCTTGCATCATGAGAAGAGAATTGTAGTTGCCATGTTAGGCCACTTGGATATGTGGAAATAAGGGTCAACAAAATCTTTTTATTGAATTAACGTATCTTTGACAAGCTTTCAAGAGTTATCCTTTCTTCATCGGGTCAAAGAGGAAGCAGTATAGTTTGGAAGTGACAAGAGAGGTAATTAAAGCATCAAACTATTTGAGGTCGCTAAAACACAAGTAGACCGTGAGGAGTTGAAGAAGGACCTTGCCAAACTCAGGAAGTTGTTAGCTAAATGGCAGATGAAATTCAATATGAGCAAATGCAAAATGATTCCTATGGGATAAAATAATCCTAACTATAGATGCAAAATGCTGGGTCACATATTAGGAATCATCACTCAGGAAAATGATCTTTGACTTAATGTGGATGGTATATTGAAATGCTCTCCTCACTGTATGGTGGCAGTCAAAAAATCAATAGAATATTACTAATTATTCAAAAAGTAATAGAGAATATCATAATACCTCTGTAGCTATCCATAGTGCAACTATACCTTGAATATTGTGTACAGTTCGGGTCTTTCCATCTCAAAACGATATAAGAGAACTAGAAAAAGTACAGAGAAGGGCAGCAAAAATGATAAAGGGGATACAACAGTTTAAACAGTCTCTTAAGCTTGCAGACGAGATGACTGAGAAGGGTTATGATTATAAAGTCATGAGTAGGATGGAACAGCTAAGTAGGGAATGATTTATTCCTTCATTTCATTAATTTATCTATTTAACAGCTTTTATATACCGCCTTATCCAGGGCTGGCCCGTCCATTGGGCAAGAATGTTGTTTGCACAGGGCCCTGCGTTTCAGGAGCCCCACGTCAACAACATCCCGCATTGAACACCGGCAGGCAGGGCGGCTTTAGAGGGAGCCGGAGAGGCCCCGGCTCACCTCTAACAGCTGCCAAAGTGAAGCATGTCTTTTTCCTTCCCCCCAACAGCTGTACTAAAGTTTAGAATGCTGCCGTGCTAAGCGCCGGGAAACAGGAAGTCCCCTTTGACCTCAGCGCGGCAGCGTTCTAAACTTCAGTACAGCTGCCAAAGTGAAGGAAAAAGACGCGCTTCACTTCGGCAGCTGTTAGAAGTGAGCCAGGGCCTCTCTAGCCAGGGCCTCTCTAGCTCCCTCTAAAGCATTTTAGATAGCCGCGGGGCTCTTCGGGAGGGGAGCGGGAATTGGACTGGAAATGGGCTGTGGGGGAGGAGCTAGGACTGGAAATGGGCTATGGAGGGGGGCTTGAAATAACTGATGGGGAGGGGGCTTGGACTGGAAATTGTGGAGGGGGGCTAGGACTGGAAATGGGCTGGGTGGAGGGGGGCTTGGACTGGAAACAGCTGATGGGGAGGAGGCCTTGGACTGGAAATGGGCTGAGTGGAGGGGGGCTTGAACTGGAAATAGCTGATGGGAAGGGGAGCTTGGACTGGAAATGGACTGAGTGGGTGTGCTTGGACTGGAAATTATGCTGGCTAGAACTGGAAATGGGCTGAGTGGGTGGGGGCTTAGACTGGAAATAGCTGATGGGGAGGGGAGATTGGACTGGAAATGGGCTGAGTGGGGGAGCCAGGACTGGATATGGGCTGATGGAGGGGCTAGGATAGGACTGGAAATGGGCTGATGGGGGGCTAGGTTTGGAAATGGACTGTTTGGGGGGGCTTGGATTGGAAATGGACTGATGAAGGGGTTAGGACTGAAAATGGGCTCATAGGGGGGCTTGGACTGGAAATGGAATGAGTGGGGGGAACTAGGACTGGAAATAGCTGATGGGAAGGGGGGCTTGGACTGGAAATGGTTTGAGTGGGGGGGCTTGGACTGGAAATTGGGGGGGGAGCTAGAACTGGAAATGGGTTGATGGGGGGCTAGGATTGGAAATGGGCTGATGTGGGGACTAGAAGGGAGCAGATGCTGGATGGTGTTGGAACTAGAAGGGAGCTGATGTTGGGGGAGGACTAGAATGGGATGGGGCTGGGAAAGTGAAATGGAGAGGGGAAAAATATTTTCTGTGGGAGGGAAGAAAAAGCTATGATTGTCTGGGTATTGGGAGAGTTAAGTGGGGATTGAGGATGGAGGGGTGAAATTTGAGTAGATGAAAAAGGAATAAAGAAACAGATGGAGGAAAGAGCACAAAGGGAAAGATCAGTATGTTAAAGCAGATGCAGAGAGAGAGTGGAAAAAAACTAGAAGAGAGAAGAAAGGACAAATGGACAGCAGACAATGCAGAGATAGCAGAAGACAAGAAGAGCCAGAAGAAAGTGACTGGAGCAATTGCAACTGAAAAATAAAATGCAAAACAACAAAAGGTAGAAAAATACTTTTTTATTTTGAATTTATTAACTGGAATATGTCAGCTCTGGGAAATGTGCGTCTTTAACATCTGCATTTTGTTTAGTACAAGAGGAAATTAATTTATAGTTTTATTTCTGCAGTGTTGTACATTCCAAGTTTGGCTTTTGGGGTTCCAGTTTAATTATTGTCTTCCTATTTCTAAATTGTGATCCTTTGTTCTTTGTTTGGTGATGGTCTATGTTCTGATGGTGTGACCGAGCTGAGGTATTCTATTCTACATAGTTTCTATTTGACAGTACCACTTGTTCTGTTTCCCCAGTAGGAGATGTACAGTATTGGTATTCTCTGAGATGTATTGCTTTAATATTTGCAGTGCTGCCTTTTGATAGGTAGAGTATGGTGCTTTATGAGTCCTGGTAGTACTGTTATGATAAGACGGGTTTGCTATGGGTTATAAATGTATAAAAACGAACCCCATCCCAGTGAATACAATTATATCCAAAAAAGAAAAAATTCACCGATAAAGTCCCCAAACATTAAACTCTTTTTGTCGGAGTGTACCGAGGGAGGAATGAAACTAAATATTCATCCACACCTGTCAATAGACTCCTTTTATTCAGAATTAGCTTCACCTCGATATATTATGTATTTTTTTAAAAATATTTCGTCACTTATCTGGAAAAAGCCGTAGCTGAAATGCAAAATTCCCACATCGTTGCCACTCAAGAAGAAATTGTCACGACATGCACGTTTCAGGAATTATTCCCTGTCTCAAGTGCTCTCATCCAATATTCATTTGCAACTATGCCAAAAAACGCCATCAAACGGCTTTGAAGGACTCTATTCAATCACTATTGGCTGAGCCATAACACTTCAAAGGAGAACCACCAATGAAACCGCTCCATGTAGGACACCCCTATTTGTTGAGAAATTAGATGGTTCAGTTAATTATTATTATTATATACAAGGAAATCTATATACAATATGAATATGGAGTGACATCCATGACCTTAATCTGTGGCAACCTATATACATCTTAGATATCATATATACAGTATGTTTGAGTGGGTTAATTTAATTTAATTAATTTTAATTAACAGATTTTTTATATACCGCTCCTTCCATTGATCAGATGCGGTTCCCATAGAACAACAATAAACAGAACGAGCTGTTTTTACATATAACAATTTGTAACTTGGAAGTTACAGTTAACAATTAACAATTAGTGAACTATGTACAAATGAACAGAATTAAACTATATACAGAGTTATTTGTTGTTCAAATTTCTTCAACACATTGTCTTAGGGCTACAGTACTTCATTCCTTTGTTGAAGAATGTATTATCTGGAGTAGGATTATCCTTTATCTAGCTGAGAGGTGAGAGATGAGTTCGTCACGGATCCATAGTGTATTGTAAATAAGTATGTTTTAAGTTTTTTCCTAAACTCCATGATTTCAGGTAATTGTCTTAATTCTATTGGGATTGTGTTCCACAAGATGGGGGCTGCATGGGAGAAGGCTTTCTTGTTTGTGGATTTGTTGGCCCTAATGAAATCTTTTGGTGTTGTTAGTTTATTTAACTGGTCTCTCCTTTGGAGATTATGGGTGGGTTCTATTTTGATGAGGTTATTTATGGTCAGGGGTGCTGTTTTAGTTATGGCTTTGTAGGTGGTTAAGAGAGTTTTGTATCCTATTCGGCTTTGAATCGGGAGCCAGTCTAAATATTCTAAAATCGGGGTTATATGTTGGAAAGGTGGGGCCTTCGTAATGGTCCTTGCTGCCGCGTTTTGTGCTAATTGAAGTTTTTTTAAGGCTTGCTTAGTTACACCAAGTAGGATTTGATTTGCAAAGTCGAAATGGGGGGTTATAATTGCTTGTATGACTCGTTGAAAATCCTGTAAGTGCATTAGGGGGCGGAGTTGCTTTAGTATTTTCAGTTTAAAGTAAACTTTTTTTGTTTATATTTCTTATATGTGTGTCCATGCTGAGGTGTTTGTCCAGTATAATGCCTAAGTAACGTATTTCAGATTTTAGTTTGATATCGTTATTCTGCAATGTAATATGTGAGGGGGGAATGAACGTTGTGCTTTTGGTTACTATTAGAGCTTCTGTTTTTGAGTGATTGATGTACAGATTGTTTTCATTTAGCCAGGTGTTGATTTCATTGAGGCAATCGTTAATGAGTTGTATAGGGATATTTGGAATTTTGAAGGGGACATACATCATAATGTCGTCCGCGTATAGGTGATAGTGGACATTGAATTTTTTAAAGATTTTACAGATGTGTTTTAAGTATATGTTAAATAGTAACGCTGACAGTGCTGAACCTTGTGGGAGGCCTAGTTCTTGCTTGTATGTTTTTGAGGTGAGATTACCGATTTGAACCGTTTGAGTTCGGTCTGTTAGATAAGAGGTAAACTATTTTAGAACAGTAGATTTTATACCTATTTGCCTAAGTTTATTAATCATTGTTGAATGGTGAACACTGTCGAAGGCTGCGGAGACATCAATGAATATGAGTAAGAATGCTTGTTTTGAGTTGTCTATTCCCCTTACAAGTGTATCGATTAGAAATGTTAGGAGTGATTCTACTCCGTGTCTGGGGCGGAACCCATGCTGCTGGTCATCAAGTGGGGCTGAGCTATCAATGTACTCTTGTGTTTGAATTTGTACGGCTTTTTCAACTAATTTAGCCATAAACGGAATACTCGATATGGGTCTGTAGGATTTAGGTGATGATTTGTCAAGGGTAGTGTTTTTTAGGATTGGGCGGATCTGTGCGTGTTTTAGTGTAGGGGGTAGGTATCCGTTTTTTAGGGAAAGATTTATTATTGGGAGGATGAATTGAGAGAGTATAGGTAGAGAGTTCTTTATCCAGGTTACTGGACAAGGGTCAAGTAGTGAGGTTGTTGTATTAATGTTTGTGATAATGTTCTTGAGCTCAACCTTGGTTAGGGGTTGGAATACAGACCATTCGTCTGTGTTAAGTATTTGAGAAGTATTCACTGGTTTAGGTAGTGGGGGATGAGACATTGTTTGGTTCATGTAGTAATTTGCCAATGTCTGTGGGGTAATGTCTGTGATTTTGTTGCTGGAGTTGTGAATATTATTTGTCAGTTTTTGGACTATTGAGAAAGGTTCTCTGGGTCTATTTATTGCGTTATTTAAGATGGAGGCATGGTAATTTTTCTTGGCATTGTTTATTGCGTCTTTATACTTGTTAAGGAGCGTGAGGTATGAATCTTTAGTAATGTTAGGGCAGTTTGGGGTTAGGGCAGTTTGGGGAGGATAGGGGGGAGATATGATAGAGACATTTAAATACCTCCAAGCCTCTTTCAATCTAAAGAAAGTTCTGCAAAGAGGGGCAAAGGATGAAAATGAAAGGAAATAGACTCAGGAGTAATATACAGAAATATTTCTTTACGGAAAGAGTGATACGAGATACATGGAATAGACTCCCTTGGAGGTAGAATAAGTCCCTCTAGACAGAGAAGGACAACGGATCCAGGGCCGGAAAGGAAGATGAGGGGGTCGGGCTGCGGGCAAAAGAACTTTGCTGTGGCTGCTGGGGACCGCGGCTCCTGCATGGAACCACAGTGCCATGGCAATAGGATGCCACAGCGCTGCAGCTCCATGCAGGAGCCTGGCTATCTAGCCCCGCGGGATCAGAATCGGGTGAAACCGGAGCACGTCTGGGTTCTGGGTGCATGCACAGGAGGGGGGGGGGGACACACAGAACAGAATGGGCCTCCACATGTTTATCTGCCGCCATGTTTCTATGTTAAAACTAGGAGCACTCCACGAAAATAGTGGGAGGAAGATTTGAAAACAAATTTGGAGAAAGTATTTTTTGAGTCAACACACAATCAAGCTGTGGAATTTGTGGTCAACACATCTAGTATAAGTGAGATTAAAAGCAGTTTAGACAAAATCCTGGAGGAAAATTCTATAAGCAATATTAGCTAGATAGTAATGGAAAACCACCTCTTATCCCTGGAAGCGAGCAGCAAAGAACAAATCTACTCTTTGGGATATGCCAAATACTTCCTAAGGATCTGGATTGAGCAATGTCACAAACGAGATGCTGGGTCTTTGGTCTGATCCAGCATGGCCCATCTTACATTCTTAAATTGGAACCTCTGAAAATGAAGATAATCTTGGTGCTGTTTCAGCTAGCCCTGCTATTTATCAATAAACTTGGTGCTAACCCAAAGGAGAGAACTGTGATTTAAATAAACCGTCAGACTCCTAGTCTGAATTATCTGGAACCTTCTATTCTGCCTGCAGTTCCTGTAACTGGCCGGAACTTCTGTTAAGCAACAATCAGGGACAGATGCTGCAAGAAGCAGGAAAGGATGGAATAAAAATGTATACAACAGTGACCGTGCCTAGTCTAGCGGCTGAAGCTTTTGCTATAAGAGCCAAACAACTTATCTTTGTCCTAGATAATGAGGTGTTGTTTTAGGATTCCTGAGAAGCTACTATTTTTTGTTCATTATTTATTTATTTTATTTTATTAATTTATTTAGCTGCATTTATATCCCGCTTTTCACCGGGTCAAAGCGGTTTAACAAAAAAGGGGGGAGGGGGGACAATAATCAAGTTGACAGAGAAGGGGGGCCGTCACCAGGGGGATAACATAGATGATCTGAACAGAAAGTAATAGTACTAGACAGTTGACGCTTGACGGAAGTCTCTTAGATGGTAGCTGAGGGGGTAGGTCAGAGGGTCCGGGTGTACAGTCATTGAGAGATGTCTGTTTCAGAGGGCTTTGTGGATAAGTAGGAGGGATTTGTATTTAATCCTTGCTTCGAGGGGCAGGATGTGAAGTTCTCTCGGGAATGGGGTGATGTGATCGTGTTTTTTTGCCTTCTGGATGATTCTTGCGGTGGTGTTTAAGGCAGTTCGTAGAGGGTTGGTGTGGGTGACGGGTAGTCCGTGATAAATTGCATTACAGTAGTCCAGGTGGGGGAGCATCATGGCCTGCATGACTGTTCTGAAGTCCTGTGGGGCGATGAGTGGTCTGAGCCGTTGTACTGTCTTTGCTTTGTGGAATATTGTTCTGGTCGTCTTTTTGATCTGTTGTTTAAATGTAAGCGCTTGATCAATGACGATTCCCAAATATTTTATATGGGGTTGACCATGTATTTGGGTGGATCCCAAGGTGAGGTGTGGCGGTGGGGTGAAGTTTGGGTCCTTGGTTACAATGAGGGCTTCCGTTTTTTTAATGTTGATGGAGAGGTTGTTCTCTTGTAGCTAGCTGGAGACATCAATAAAGCAGTCTGATAGGTGACTGTTTGTTGGGTTTGTGGTTGTGATGGGTCCATAAAGCATTATGTTGTCTGTGTAGATATGGTAGTTGATGTTGTGAGCGCGTATTACCAAGCAGACTGGCTGTAGGTAGATATTGAAGAGCATGGCGGATAGTGTGGAGCCTTGGGGTACTCCTTGGTGTTGTCGAAAGGGGGGGAGGTTGCCATGCTTGTGCAGATCAATTGTTGTCTATTGGTCAGGTAGGAGCGGAACCATTGTAGCATGATGTCCTTGATGCCAATCTCCTGTAGTCTATGTAGGAGGGTGTTGTGAGAGATGATGTCAAAAGCTGCGGATATGTCTAGAAAGATCATAGCATATCCAGAGTGTTTTGTCTGCATACCTTTGATTAGTGTGTTCAGTAGTGATATCATGAGGGTCTCAACTCCATGTAATGGGCTGAATCCGTGTTGCTGTGGGTCCAAGAAGTTGTTGGTATCTAGGTGGTCTTGAAGCTGCTGTTAAATTATTTTCTCAATGACTTTGGCGGTGAATGGGAGACTTGCTATTGGCCTGAAGGAGGCGAGGTCGAGAGGGTCCAGGTTGTGTTTCTTAATGGTTGGGCGAATAACGGAGGTTTTGATGATGTCTGGCATGTGTCCTTGCTTGAGAGATTCGTTGACTATGTGGGTTAAGGCTGTGCTTATGTCCTCCTTAGTTTTCTTTATCCATTCCACAGGGCAGGGTTCTAATGGAGAGGTGGCGGTGTTTAGGCAAGAGATAATGGATTCTACCTTTTCTTTGGTGACTGTTTCGAATGTGCTCCAGTCAGTGTCCTTAGCAGTAGGGTAGGTTGTTGTTGCATTCGCTTTTGGGTTGGTTGGTTGTTGGAGCTGCTTATATTGGCGTGCTAGTTGTTCCGGTGGGATGTTCAGGAGCTGGTTAGAGTGGCTGGGTGCATTTGCTAGCTTCTTGACCATCTCAAAGAGCTCACATGGTCTATTTATTGAAGTATTTATGATTTTTGAATGGTAGGTCCTTTTGCATTATCTGTTTCTGATGTTTGTTTCTGACGTTACCTATGAAAAGAAGAAATCACAGGTATGAATGTAGACCCAGCCTTTAGGCTGTGGCCCAGGTGAATATACTTGTAATCCCAACAGTGATAGCGGTGCCAGTATTATAAGCACACAGAAACAGACAATCTACTGTGATTCCTGAAGCTACCTTATCCAATCAGAAAACAAGATGCTCAGGGAAAAGTTACAACTGCTTTCTTGGGAGGAGTGGCCTAATGGTAACAGCAGCAAACTAAGCGCCAAGAAAGCCATGTTCAATTCCCACTGCTGCTTGTTGTAATTTTGGGCAGGTCACCTACCTCTCTATTGCCTTAGCTGCAAGCTTAGAATGAAATCAGATAGGCAAATACATAGTATACCTGAATGTAACATGCTTTAAACTTCTGAGAAAGTTATGAACTAAGTGTAGGTGTTTTGTAATAATGTATTTGAATTTACAGTGCAAACACGTCCCAGTCAACATTTTTAGCTTGCTGGTACTGGGTGCATTTCTACTGTCGCTTTCTTTGATATTTGCAGCACAGATGGTTGTGGGTAATGTCTTATTTATATTTCCTTCTTTTTTTTAAAGAAAACTGATGAATATTGACACATTGAGTGATGTCTATTTTCACCTCCCTTTCTCAAGCAGTGTAGTTTTGAAACTTTCTTTTTGGAAGGCCGTGTCTTGTTTTCAAATCTGTCTCCAGAAATGTTCCTCTTCCCAGAGCTGCTGTCATGCAGAGACCGACATGGTCATGGCCCACCTACTGCCGTGCTGTATGAGTTAGTGTGGTTAATCTGGGAGAAAGTGGTCTGTTTGAGGTTTTGTATTTTCAACCATTTTTGCTTTGTTTAGTAATTGTGTTATTTACATCTGTGAGGTAGGGTTCGCAGCTGATCTGTTACACATGACTAGCTGCGTAGAACAGTCATGCTGTCAGTTACTAAAAGAAACTGATAGAAAGATGCACATGCTGACAGCCCCACGTGAAGTGAACAACACAGTTTATTGAAGCATTAAAAAGTGAAATTCTGACTGATAGGAGTCGACACACCATCAGCACCACCACCACTACTAAGAAAGCAGACAACCTCTGGTTGTCCCTTAGAAAAGCAGCAGTTATATCAAAGTAGAAATTGGGGTTTTATTCCTAATCTCCTATTTTATTCAGATGTATTTCTTGCATTTTGCTATTGGAATACATGATGAGTAACTTTTCTTATGACTTCATTGTCATATCTGAAATCTCCTTCCCTACATTCCACATTTCAGCACTCCATGCCCTGTTTACACCTTCCGTGTATCAGTGTGAGGCCTGCATGGGTCCTGATAAGGATCAAAACAGCAGTTCCCAGTTTGTTCAGCTTCATAATGCTGAGGTTGGCTGAGCAGAGGTTTATTTAAAGATTGGCACTTGACACTCTGATATTCACCCTTCTCAGAATATAGAGTCCAGGCGAGAAATTTGGGTTCTGAACTAAGGGTTTACAGCTATGGTCAACATTACTAGCACCTTTGCAGTTCAACCCCTTAACGTCCAGTATCTCCTAAAAAAAAAGTGGCCAGGGAAATGGCTTTGGACTATATATGCACACATATTTGATGCGTAAAAGAATCAAATAAAAGAAGACCAATTACAAAAGGAAATAGTATAAAAATTGGGACATTACCAGGACATGATTATTGGAACCCTTATAAATAATTCAAATCAGTTTGAACAGAAGACCCACATTGCCACTGCAGTAAAATTAGACGTACCTGTGCTCAATTGTCAGTACTCACATGACTTGAATCAACCAATGCATAATGGCTCTAATGTTTAAAATGGCCACATTCACTACCTGTTCCATATTCATAATGGTGAAGACAAGAGAGCTACCTGAGACCATCAGAAAATTCATTATCACCAAACAACAAAAGGGTACAAGACCATATCCAAAGACTTTGGGATTCCTGTGTCTACCATTCACAATGTTATTAATAAGTTTTTTCCTCATGAAACTATTAAGAACCTCCCAGGATGTGGTGGAAAGAGGAAAATTAATCCAAGAAGTCATCGAAGGTTAGTGCGAACTGTTGGAAAAAACCCAAGTACAACATCCAAAGAACCTAAGGCAGACCTGGAGCAATCTGGAGAGGTGATTTTAACCTGCATTATATGCCACGCAGTAAACAGAGAAGGACTTCATGATGAAGGCCAAGGAGGACCCCACTGCTCAAAAGACAGACATAAAAAGGCACATCTGATCTTTACCCAAACCCATCTTGAGAAACCACAATCCTTCTGGGAAAATGTTCTGAGGACAAATGAAACCAACTTTGAGCTCTCTGGCTATGCAGACCAGCAATACATTTACATGCAAGGAAATGAAGCTTATAAGGGAAAAAGCACTCTTCCTACAGTTAAATATAGTGGAGGTTCCATAATGTTGTGGGGCAATTTTGCTGCCTTAGGAACTGGAAGTCTGGAATGTATTAAAGGAATCATGAAGTCAGAGGATTACCAAGATATTTTGGAGCGACATGTGCTACCTAGTGTCAGAAAGCTAGGTCTGGTCGAAGTCACGGGTCCTCCAGCAGGACAATGACCCAAAACATACATGCAAAAGTACAAAAGAATGGATAAAAAGGAACAAATTGACTGTTTTAAACTGGCCAGTAATGAGTACTGATCTCAGTCCAATCGTGAGCCTTTGGAAAGAGCTGAAATCTGCTTGGAAACATTCATAAGCTGGAACAAATCACAGTTGAAGAGTGGGAGAAACTACCAGCAGACAAGTGTACAAAACTTATAGATGGTTACAGGAAATGTTTGGAGACTGTCATCACTGCCAAGGGTTGTGCAACCAAATATTAGTGAAGGGTGCCATATAATCCTGTCCGTTTATATTTTGGGTTTTTTTCCTCAGAAATTATTACATCTACGTTGAACAAACATCTTATTTTATGAACATACTATTAAAATATTATGATGACATACAGTTGGAATATTTCCAATTATTTCTCAAGATATCGTACACAACATACCTAAAATGCAAGGGTGCCGATAATGTTGACCACAAATGTAGCAAAGCACAGGTGTAGGCCATTCTACAAATGTGGATGTCCCTGAAGTACACATCTGAAAAACCAGGAATGTAGACGCCCCAGTCTGGGAAAGGGGGCATCTTCATTATGAGACTTGCATATCCCAGCCTGCCATCTCATATACTCAGATGTGCAGCAGCAGGTCAGTGATATGTCTGGAGCATGTATTTATGCTCAGATTTCATGGGGCAGCAAATAACTGTGATGAGGTAAGCGCATTATGTGTTTTCCCCTGGAAAAGTTAAATACATGAGATGAGCACTTTTTTAAACGTATTCATGGTCAGGAGCAGGTATACGCATGGACGCCTCAACAACCAGGGCCAGATGTGCTTGTGCCATTGTGAAATCTCACCGCAATGTGGATCTCCCTTACTGTGCCCAGGCCATGCCTCCACCACGCCCCCGTGCTACATGGATCTTCTCCCGCTGGGGACATCTATACACCCACCTTCTAAAATGGCTCCAGGGATGTCTCCGTGCTTTGCACATCTAAGTGCCAATTTTCAGATGCCCAACTCACAAATAGGGCTTCTGAAATTCTCCCCATAGAGTGCCAGTGTTTCCTGTAATAATATATGATTTTTTTCATTGACAAGATCCAGGAGCTGGGAGACTTTATTAGCAATTGTCCATTCCGATTGGTTTGATCAGATTATGGAACTAGAAAGGCATGCGCCGGCATTTTTGCAACAATGTTTTCGTATAGCAGCAATGGTTGTACAATAAGCTGTATTTTATTTTCAGCTTTTTTATTTACATATATTAATAGACGTTTATTTATATTTATGTTTTATAACATAACCCTGATGAAGCCCCGATCAAGGGGTGAAACCACCGGCCAAGTCCATTGTGGTACCATTCAAGTTTGAAAAACAGCTTACCTGTGGGGGTTTTGCCTGTCCAGTTTCAGGGGGGGGGGGGCTGGCCTATCCGATTGCACTATGCGCTGGCATGTCAAAAAGATAAGTTACATTTTTTTTGTAAAGAAAATATGTGATAGAAATAATGACTGAGTGAACCTTTTTGCAAATGAAGAACATGATAACGATAAAATTTACTAAAACATTAAAATACGTTTTTGGAACAGGGATGACAGATTAAGTCAGTAGTAGTTTTAATACATACTGTGAAGACAGCTGAGCTCCATATGTTATTAGAAAATGATTAATGCCTCAAATTCAATTTTTAAGACGGTTTGATGTTGCTATTTGATATATATAATAAATTTAAAAAACCTGTAAGGATTTGTAAGTTGACTGAGTAGTAATTTCTGTAAGGTAAATTCTTGGTTCGAGCATTTCTGAGTTTAATTGTCAAAATCTCAGCGTGCTCCTAGAAACCTGAAAGATAAATGAAGGGGAGAGGTGTAAGGCTGAAAGTTTGTCTAGAGCACCTAATATACTTGCATAGGGACATGTTTTTGTTTTGAAATGAAAGCGGCAATAGTGCACCCTATTGTGTGGACAGTGCATGCTATTGTGCAATAGTGTGTCCTGTTGCGCAATCGGGTGCACTATTTAAAAAAACAATATAAAGATGAAATAAATCAGCCTCCAATGAAATGAAACAATTTTTTCCCTGCACACCCCTACACTTTCACCAGCCCTGCCGACAACTTTGGTTTCAGTATGGGAACAGATATGTAAGTTTGTGAAGAAATATTTCTTTGCTACAAATTTCAAAATGTCAAACTATAAAATTTTACATGGAACTCATTTAACTCCTGAAATCATTTTTATTTACAAACAGCTGAATCTCCCATTTGTTGGAGAAGGTGTGAAAATAGAGGTACTTTGTCTATAGTTTTAAAAATTTGACTAATGGTGCAGGATTAATTGAAGCAAAAATTCAACCAGAATATAGAGTGATATTGGTGAAAGACCTCTAGGTGGTGTCATTGAGTGGTGTGCAGCCATGCTACCAGAGGACTCTCACATTCCACCTGCCTGGAAACTTCCAGAATGCTAAGAATGCAGCATGGAAGAGTGAGAAGGGGATCAGAATGTTGGGCCCTTTTGATGAGGAAGAGACTGGACTTGATGGGGAGGTCGGGAGGTTGCAGATGGAATCTTGATGTTGGAGCTTTGAAGGAAGCTGAAGATCTGATCTTCTTTGGAGGTGTGATGGTCCTCTCTGAATTGCATCCATCTTGGTGGGAAGAAGCAAAAGGTCACAATCTTTTTGCCCAATCCCACTTCCGCCCCTTTGATGATTGCATCTGCACCTTGGAAAAGAAGCCTGCCACACATTTCGTTCTCGCCAACACCCCCCCCCCCCTTCCCGTTCCCCCAAAGGCAACTGCCAGGAGCATACGCAATAGTAGCAAATGCAGAACCAGAAGCAGCGGTGGTTGGTTTACAAGCCATGGCTTTTCCACGCTAATAATGTGCATGCATGGGAGACGGCAATGCTCATGGAAGCTGAATACAGAAAACGTGTTAATGGTAGCAAGGTAAAAAATAAAAAACAAAACAAAAAGGGAGCTTAGTGGGATGGGAAAACCACTCACTTGGCGATGCTGCTGTATTCTCATGGTGATCTGGTAGCCTACGTCTTACAGGCTCAGCCGCTGCAGCAGCACAGTGGGGGTAAGACTTGACCAAACCAGACAATGTCCAATTACAGCTTATAACTAGACACTGTACAAGTGCTGCAAAACTGAACTGTCCAGTCCAAACTGGGCAGTTGGTGGGGTAATTGTACCTGGAGGACGGGACAGGGATTGATGTTGAGGGACTTGGAACTTAAGGAGGGCCTGGAATAAAATGGCTTCATTTTAGTAAGCGCATATTTTAGCATGCATGTTAAATTTTACTGAGTGCATACATTAAAACCTTTCATAGTGCGAAGTTTAGTGTATAGCCCACATGGTGCACTGTATTTTATAGTTAAGTCAGCATTACAAAATTGCCTAGCGAAAGCTCTCTTGTTTGGGCTCCGAACAAATAAATGCCTTACAGCAGGAACACACATATTTTATTGGCGTTGATAGCCCCACTGACCTACATGAAAACACAAAGAAGCACAATTTGCACCACATATTAAATACAGTAAATCTTACCCTGAAAAAGGCAGTGAAATCTCAAAAGGTCCTTTTAGCCTTAAATGGATTTGACACTACGTAGGTCATTGCAAAAATGTTCTCTGAACAATTTATAGAGCAAAAAGAAACGACGGGAAATATCCTGAAGCTGTATATTTTAATGATTTCTACCAAGGTAGATGGATGATTTCAGCTTCTGTGGCATTGAAAAACTAGAAGCCCGAATTGGGGAGAAAGGGAGGGAGAAGGCGACAGGCTAAAGATGATTCAGAGAAACTTTCTGGATGGCGATACGTAATACTTTCAAAACCGGTGGGTATGAATTTGCCTCCCCTGCTTCTCTCATATAGTTACTGCTCCTTCGGCATGTGGATCAGGGATATTTCAGTGAAGGATATGGGTGGAATATATGGAGATTAGGCTCTCATGCTGTGGTTTTTGTGAGAACATCCAACTTAATACGCTTCTTATGTCTATAGCCTCTATCCTTTTTTTCAAATTACATTTATTTAAATAAGCTTTAAAGTGATTAATTGTGATTTAAAAAAACACAGTCGTTAATTTGGGGCCATATAGACTGCAAGTGTCTGCAGTAAGCATTGCACCCTGAAGAACGGATGAGATGTGAAAGAGCAGTAGGGTTAATCTGTCTGATCTTTGTTTTAAGATGTATTCCTAATCAAGGGTTGCCATTTTAGAAGCATGAGTGCCACCGTGCATATTTTTTTAACACTTTTATAGACTATGTCCATTTCGTCAGCACTATACCTGCAATCACATTAAGGCTCGGTGATACATTTGGAACTTCTAGTTACATTTAATCATTAACGCAATGATGGGGGGGGGGGTTCCAATTATTTATTAAAGGCCAGATATTCAAAGCCAGCAGACTATAAATGTAAAACCCGCTTACCCGGATACTGACAGTCCTTCGCCAGATAAAATCAGGCTGTCTAATTTTGCTAAACGGCTAGATTTTATCCTGAGGGCAGAGGCAGAGTCAGCAGCTATCCATTTAGGGGGTAACTTTATAAAGTCATTTTCACGTGTAAGTGGCAGCTTAAACACATTAAATCACGCAAAGGTGTGCGTGTTGGCCTACGTTTACTGCAGGTGCAGTGAGAGGAATGGATGGGGTGGAGCTATGGCACGTGTACTTTGATTATGAAATACATTAAATAATGCCCATGCTTGTGTGCTCTCAAGCGAGCGCAATGTCTGTGCCTTCAGTTAAGGTGCCTGGCATCAGAATGTGTGCTAATAGTTTAGAAACACAAGTAGACACCTACTTGCCTATATAAACTAGGCTTATAATAGGAGTTTGGTTATAAAATTACCACTTTAGGGCAAGAACATAATTGCCCTAAAGGGGTAATTAGTATTTGGTGTCTGTGTTTTCACTGAGCAATTCTTGTGTTTGAGTATCCTCTATTGATATATTTGATCTCTTTGTTTTTTGGGGGTATTATTTATAGGGCATACGTGTGGCCCGGCATTCTTTGGTTTCATTTTCTCTCTGAGACGCCACAGGCACGAGCCTTCCCTGCTCCGCACTACTTTCTTTGCTGCAAGGAATACAATTGGTCTCTTTGTTTGTTTATTTTGTATGGATTTTGTCTTTCTGGAAGGTTTGTATATGTGCATTACATTATGCTTTGTTGTTTTTTAAGTTGGTATCTTTTTATGAAGCAAATATGCTGCGTTTCTCATTTTTTAGCATATGATGTTATATCTTTTATTTTTTATTTATTTATTTATTTATTTATTTATGTTTTATAAAAGGATACCATTTGGCTTATACACTCCATTCCCCTTTTTGCATATGTATTAGTTTGTTGAGTAAAATGTAGTATTTAAAGGTCAGGCATGCTCTTTGGTAGTTTTGGTTTCACTTTCTCACTGAGATGGCACAGGTATGAGTCCTCTTTGATGTATACTATTTTCATTGCTGCAAGTTGCAATATTGCTCCTTTATCCTTCTTTTGTTGTTTTTTTTAGAACAATCAGTCAAGAGTGAAAAAAGCACATGTTTTTCCTATTCAATTTGTTCCTCTGTAATCACGTTCAGCAATTTTGATATGAATCGCTCACATTTGGATTCAGAGCAAAAGTATTGGTTCTTTAGGGTTTCTTGATAGTTTGTGGTTGACACAGTTTCTTATTATAAATTTTCTTATAAATGTACATAAGGATTACAGAGAGCAGTTCTCAATGATACTGGCATATGATATGCTCTAAAAGTCTTCTCACTTATTTTAACTGAGGCAACCCGGACCCAGTGCTCCCCCTTTTCCAAACCCCCAGATCCTGCCCCTCCCCCACTTGTCATAAAAAACTCCAGACAAGCCAATTGGGAATAAACTGGTCGCAGCTTTATTAACATCCATAACTTTATCAACCACATTAGAATCCAACAATAATCCTCATAATAACCCAACTAGCAGATCCAATACCTCACCAGCCATGCAATTAGCAAGGTGACATCATCTCCGCTTCCGCCTCCGACAAGCCAACGGCAAGCTTACCTCCCCCTCCCCCCTGCATCCGACCTCGCCATATCATTAGCAAAGACCTGCCAGGGTTTGTCCGGGTCAGGGGCACCCAAACCCCGCCCAAAGTATTGCCCAAAGTCTCCTGACCCCGGAAACCTCCGGGATCCCGCCCCCGGCGCAGGTAAAGACAACTTCCCTGCGTTGCCCCCCCCTCCCAAAAGCTGCGACCAGCGAGTACCTGCCGAACCACACATTCCAAGGCCTCCTGCTAGTCATTGAGCAACAAATCCAGCCCCACTGGGGATAAATGCACTCCATCCTGCCGATACAAACCCGCACAGTCAATCTCCACCCAAGAATGCATAATCTGATAACCCCCTTGCTCACAGACCCAGCGGCCAATCTGACGATTAATCTTTGCTAATCCCCGTGACCAGCGTCGCTGATCCTTGCATGCAGGCCTTGGAGTGATGTTGGACCACAACAACACAACATCATGGAACATTTGCAGAACTTCTGCCAGATCCCTCTTCGCCACTCTTATAATCTGCTTGCAAGTCCATGATACCAGGTCATTGCCCCCCATATGGAGCAGTATCACTAACGGCCTACTCCTCACCTGCTCGTGATGCCGCAACAAAGGTAGAAGCTGAGTCCAACGTAGGCCACGCTTGCCCAGCCATAGAACAGATACCACAGCTGGATCAAGTCCCAGATTACGCCCCAATGGCCGCACTGCTGCTCGCTGGCCAGCCCAATGCACAAATGAATGACCAATCAGCCAACAGCACCGATGACATGGCCCCCCATCTGCAAAAGGAAAATACCAATTAGGAGCATTCGACGGTCACTGCCCCCAACAAACTCATAACCGCACATAACCCAGAAAAGCCTGTGAATGTCATCTGCCGATGCGCCGTATCTCATGCTCAGCTAATCCAGCTGCCGCCGCACTGGTTGCTGCTCCAATGTGGAAGGAATGCAGGGAAAACAGGCTAGGATCCTCGCCTATATGCCGCAGCACCATCCGCAGTACCGCTGAAACTTGAAAATGCATCAAAGGATGTGAATCCTTATGCACGAACAGCAATCCCTTGGTCGCAGGCCGCCCAACCAAGTATGCTCCCAAGCTGGCCACTGGGCAGGTAGGAAGGCTATCAATCGCCTTCAAGACCACCCACAGTCCTTTTCCCAATTGGTCTGTCTTAGATCTAACCAACAGGATTCGGAGCTGCCCCTTTTCAGCCCGCACATGCTGGCGCAACATACCTGAGCCAACCGAAGACCAGGTGGAGTTCTCTACCAACTCGCTGATCCGAAAAGCCCCAAAGAATGCCAAACAAAACACCGCCTGGAAAAGAGCAGCCTCATAAGATGACTCTGCCACTATGGGTAAAACCACACAGAGTCTCAGGAGCATGTCATGCATAATCAGACGTCTGGTGTCCCGAGGGGTTGGCTGAGAATGCTCCGAACCCTGCAGCAGCCTGTGGGCCAAGAACACAGCTCTGTCAAAAAAGGCAAACCCAGCTAAGTGGGTTTGCACCGCCAACCTCGAGGCCCCATTGGCCTTAGCATACACGATATACTGTCCAATAAGCTGGTCAGACACCAGACCATACTGCCAACCTCGCGCCACCAAGAAGTCTACTACTTTGTCGCAACCACAATGATACACCGACCACGTCGCTGGCAACACGGAACTCCTCAGCAGATTCAGCATCTCCATTGACCAACTTGCCACAAATGTTCTGGGACCAAAAACCCCTCGGCATCCACTTCTGGTGCCAGAGTCTGGAACAGGTCCCACTTGAAATGGGAAAGAAAGTCAGCAATCTTGTTAATACATCCCGGAATATGCCAAGCCCTCACAGACACGTTCAGACGCAAAAAGGCTAATACAAAATCCCTCATTAACGCTGCCACGTGGGCACAACGTGGTGCATAATGATTAATCACACTGACCACCGCCGCATTATCGCACCACAAAACTACCCTGCAGTTGTGAAGCCTATCAGGCCACAACTCCAATGCCACCACAATGGGAAAAAAGTTCAAGGAACGCTATGTTGCTGGTTAAACCAGTTTCATGCCAAGCCTGCGGCCAACGATCAGCACACCACAACCCCCGAAAATAAATGCCCATTCCCGAACCGCCCGCTGCATCTGTGAATAGCTGCAAGTCTACATTGGAGACCTCAGCCTCCAGCAAAACCGACGTCCCATTGACCCAAAAAAGTATCCCAAACCCCCAAGTCCGCCTGCATACTCCTCGACACTCTAATATGGTGATGCGGTTTTAGCACTCCCGACGTAGCCGCCGCCAGCTGCCGTGAAAACACCCGATCCATCAGAATGACCCTGCAAGCAAAATTCAAAGAACCTACCAAAGACTGCATCTCTCGCAGTGTAATCTTGTGGGAAGCCAAGATGGTTGCAACCAGCACCCGTAACCTCGACACCTTCTCCACCGAATCCAACTCCACCTCTAGAACTGTGATCTTCGCCTCCGGGCCTTTCATCTTACCTGATGCCAAAACGGCATGCCCCACTCACGACACAACTCCTCAAACCCCTTTAGGAGATCATAGCACACCGCAGACTGAGCCGCTCTGACGAACAAGAAATCATACAAATAATGTACCACATTCGAACAGCCCACCCGCTAGACTAGCGCCCAATGCAAAATCATGCTAAACTTTTCGAAATAGGTACAAGAAACCGAGCACCCCATAGGCATGCATTTGTCAAAATACAGATCACCCTGAAAACAAAAACCTAGCAGATGGAACGCTGACGGGTGCACTGGCAGCAAACGAAGAGCTGACTCGATATCTACTTTTGCCAGCAAAGCCCCAGCACCACATTTTCTAACCAACTCCACTGTCGAGTCAAAAGATGCATAGCGAACCACGCACAACTCCCATGGGATGTGATCATTCACTGACGCTCCCAGCGAAAATGACAAGTTATGAATCAGCTGGAACTTTCCTGGATCTTTTTTGGGTATGACTCCAAGAGGAGAAACCACCAAATGCGGGAAAAGCTGTTCAATCCTGCCCAATTCGAGCTCTACAGCCAACTTATCCTGCATAATGGCCGAGAAGCACCGAACCGAAGGCGCATTTCGCACCCTCGAAGCAGAAATACCACCTTCTACCAGTATCACAAAACCACTTTGAAACCCTCTCTCTAAAACCCCCCAATCTCCCCGCCTCGGTTAATGCCGAAGCCAAGGCTTCAAGGCCTCCACCCGTATCGGAGTAGGAGCCAGGCTGAATAAGTCCTTATTGCTTAGGGACAGGCAGAGGGGCCAATGTGGCCCCTTTCATACTGCACTTGACTGCTGAGTGTCCCCCGCTACACACGGAGCACACATGATGGAATTTTCAGTCCCTTGCCGCGCCTCCCCCCGTTTTCTGCTGCGGCACAACCGCCCCTGCCCAAAAGGAATGACCAATCCCTACAGTGGTTGCTGCCCTCCCTTTTGCCCCACCAACCCCGGCAGAACCTGCCCTGGCTGACATGTGCGTCAGCCACACGTTAATGTCTTGTCTACTCCACGACAATAATTTATTCTCTTCCATCTTGTCCTGAAATGTCTTGCCATAATTCAGTCAAGCCCACCCATCATGAGTCTGAGACAGCTCTAAAATCGAATCTGCATACGCCAGCAACATCCCGTACTGCTCCGGAGCATGGTGACCCCATACACTGGCTAAGCGCAAAAAGGCTCTAGTCCAATTCACATTACATGACACCTTCTTGATCCGACCCACCTTCTCATCTTCCTTTCTCTTTTTTCTGCTATCGCCAGACCACTGCCTACCCTCTAGCAGATGGAAAATATTTATATAACGCTGCTTCCGAATCTTACGGTGCAAGGCCCTAGGAACTCCCTCCCATAACTCTGAAAGTGCCGCTAATGTAGGGGCTCCCACCTACACCCTGGCCGCTGCAGCTGGACTGCCACTTGCCGCCTGCCCCACACTTTTGGATCCCATGAATGATAATGAGGAGTACGAAGACGAGGAGGAGGATGAAGCCGAAGCATGTCGATGACGACATGAATGCTTCCCTTCTTATTCACCTTACACCCCAGACCCTCCCCCGCGCTATTCCCACACTCCTCTGTAGGCCCCCTCCCCCCCCCCCCCATTTTCTGTCGGTAACTCACTTGCAGCAACTGGAGCTGCAGAAGGTGCCACAACTGGGAGGACTGACGGCTCATGGACATCCACATCCAACTGGGGCCGCATATCACTTCCTGTGCTGGCATCCGCCTCCAATTGGTGCAACCTTGTTGGTGCCACCGCTCCCTTGCTTGATGCCCTCAATTGGCCTCCCCCCTCTTGGCCCGAGGGGTGCTGAAAAGCTGCAGATACCTGTGAAGGGATAAAGGAAAAGCAGGGGGGGAGAACCGCCGCAGTCCAAGGGGATTGCCAAGCCCCCAGCCACTCTGCTCTGGATGGACCCTGGCCCCCCCCCCAGCCAGTGCTCCCACGCTGTGGGCCCCCCTACCAAGTGATAACCACCCTGAACCATTGGCCAGCCAATGGGAAAAGCTACACCCCAACTCCCTGAACCGGAGCCCCTTGAACTGGCCCAACCCCACCCCCAACCGCGACCCTACCATCCCACCAGGGAGGAATTGACTCCCCCTGACCATGCCCTGCCCCTCCTCCACTGGGGTCCTCTGATACACTTCCTCAGCTGCTCATTGACGGTCCTGCACTCAGCATGTACAGGGCCTCTCCTGCTACCCCCCTCGACCCTGCATCCTGACCCTTGGCTGCCACCTCCCCAGGCAAAAACCCTTGCCTGCCTCCAAATAGGAGGCCCTGGGCACTGGACCTACCCCTACCCCACCGAGGCAGGGCTACTGACCCCACATGCCCCGTTTCGGACCCCCTAGCCCTTGAGAGGCCCCGCCTCGGAACAGACCGGCCTGATGTTCCCCCTGCAGCCACCAGATTTACCCCTTCCCCCGAAAGGCCCTCGGCCCCATGACCTGCTACCCTCCTACCCCGCCCCAAAGGGGGGGAATTGGACAGCTGGCCCGCAGCTCTCAAAACCCTGCTGGACCCCACTGCCCTGACCGCATGGCCTCTGCGAGGAGGCATTAGGCTTCAAGGCTATTTCTATGTTCTTTTTCCCTTTTTTTTTTAAACCCCCACACAATTACCCAACTCTATGCCTCCTGCTATAGCCACGGCCGCAAAAACTGCTCCTCCAGCCTGCCTGACTCTCACGGATCCCTCTTGACTGCTGGCTCCCCTTTTTTTATATTTTATTTCTACCTCCTTTTTTTTTTTTTTTTTTAAAGATGCAACCGCGAGGAGAACCAGCACCAGGGCCCAACATGCGGGCAGGCAGGGAAGCAGCTGACGTGATGAGCAGTTAGCCATCGGCCAGCTACTTCCCCACCGCCCAGCAGCTGCTCCCTTATCCCCATTGGCTCCCCTTGCGCATATGCACGCAGGGGAGCCAATGGGTCCGAATAGCCGCCGACGTCAGCCCGCCGCCCAGCCCCAGCAGCCCGACGCCGCCAGCCTCCCACCGCATGCAGGGTTCCCGCACCGGGCCAGGCACCAGGTTACGGGCGGCTGCCCAGGGACCCTGTCTCGTGTCCTCATTCATCCCTGCATTTCGTATGACCCTTTCTCTGGTGTGTTTGCTGAGTAATGCCTACTGATATAATTGATATAGGTCATATGTTACATTTAATCATTAATACTCATGGTTTTATAAGACAAACTTTTTTAAACAGGCACTAGGTTTTCCTCATGTTCTGTTGTGTACTCAGAGGGTAGATATGCGTCTAAGCTTTTTCTCACAGACACTGTAGGTACACGTTGCCTGTTACTTGATCTACACCGTTCTTTTATGTTTTTCTGATTTAAGCTTTTCAACTATTGTACATTTTGGTTAGTAACAATGTTTCTTATGATTTCTTTTGCATTTTTCTGACCGCACTGATTTTCTTTATTGGCTTTGTGCTTAGAGGTAGAAATGTAGGATTTGTCATTTATTAATAAAAATATCTTTTCTGACACTATAAAACAACCTATGACCTACATAGTAACATAGTAAATGATGGCAGATAAAGACCAGTATGGTCCATCTACTCTGCCTAGTAAGATGGCAAGAGTAGGTGCACTTGCCGTTCCGTGCAGGCCACCCCTCCCCATGTCTTTGTTTAGGGGTGAACCCACCATTCCGTGTAGGACACCCCTATTTGTTGAGAAATTAGATAGTTAAGTTTATTTTGATTTTCTCCTGTTGCTGTAAAGGGATCCACTGTGTCAGTCCCATGCTATTTTGAATTCCGTCACTATATTTGCCCCCACCCCTTTCATCGGGAGGGCATTCCAAGAATCCACCACCCTTTCAGTGAAAAAGTATTTCCTGACATTGCCTTTCAATTTACCCCCTTGTAGCTTCATGTTATGCCCTCTAGTTTTACAGCTTCCCCGTCTTTGGAAGAGGTTTGTTTGTTCATTATTTCTCTTTAAGTATTTAAAGGTCTGAATCATATCTCCCCTATCCCTCCTCTCCTCTAGAGTGTACATATTTAGGTCTTCAAGTCTCTTCTCATAAGGCTTCCGACGCAGGCTTCAAATCATTTTGGTCGCCTTCCTCTGAACAGTTTCCAGTCTTTTTACAACCTTTGCAAGATATGGTCTCCAAAATTGAACACAGTATTCCAAGTGAGGCCTCACCAGTGACTTATACAGTGGCATAAGTACCTCTTCCTTTCTGCTGGTAATTCCTCTTTGTATGCAACCCAACATCCTCCTGGCTTTTGCCACTGCCTTGTCACACTGTTTTGCCACCTTGAAATCCTCAGAAATAATCACACCAAGGTCCTTCTCCTGGTCCGTGCACACCAACCTCTCGCCCCCTATCGCGTACATTTCCCTTGGATTTCTGCTTCCCAAGTGCATGACACTGCTCTTCTTCGCATTAAATCTTAACTGCCAAGCATTATACCATTCTTCCAGCTTTTGTAGATCTTTCCTCATATTATCCACTCCCTCAAGGGAGTCCACTCTGTTGCAATTTTTTGTACATATAATTCTATCTCTCTGAATTGTTTATACAAGTGCATGTGAAAATTGTTCTGAGCCTCTTATTACGGGTAGGACTGTAGTCACTCATGACATATCAAATGTTTTTTTACTTTCAGCCATTAATTTTTTCTCTCTCTTATTTTATTCTTTGGAGAAGTTTTTAAGATAAGTTGGCTGAAATACCTTAATTCGGATAATGCCACTATAGTTTTGGACCTCAGATAGCAACAAAGTTCTTTTATCTGCACTTTAGAAATATTCCTTAAAGCATGTTTTATTAGAAGAATTGTTTATGTTTTGCTATAATATGTTTTTATGCTTTTGTTTTCTTTAAGTCCCTTTTGCCCTGTTATGTCTCTCTTAGACAGTAAAGATAATTATTTTACAATACATTGTATGAATTGTACCTAAGGCTATTATGTGCAATTAAGTCCTTTGGTCCTATTAAGTTTGTCTTAGTAAGGATAGTCATTTAACAGTACTTTATATGAATTGCATCTAAGACTATGGGGCATGTTTACTAAACATTCCTAACGTGCGGGGCCACGGTAGTGTGCCTGTGCCATATAAGGAGTGGGCGGTTCAGGCCGAAAAAGGAAAAAAAAAGACCGTATGTGTGCGCGTCGCGTTAATGTGCGGGGCCCACATTAGCGCGTGGGAAGGCTAAGTGGGGCACAGCTGTACACATATAGGAATAGAGCTGTAGCACAACGGTGAAGACAATAACCAATGGTGCAGGGGCCACGGGTTCAATCCCCCAGTGTGTGCAGCCCAAAAAGGCTGGCTGAGGCACCACCTTGAATGTGGAAATGTGTGTCAGGAGGCAAAATAATTTTGGGGCGGCATAAGGCAGCGCACTGTTCATTGTGGGGTGGCATAAGGCGGCGCACTGTTCATTGTGGGCAGCAGGATGCGGCGCGCTGATGGCCACAAGGCGGCGCACTGATGCTAAAGCAAAGGAACACAGCCACAGCACAATGGTTAAGACACTGACCAATGGTGCAGGGACCAGCGGTTCAATCCCTCACAATGCCCATTGAAAAAGGCTAGCTGAGGCAGTATATTTTATGTTGTGGAGTGCTTTAGGAGGCTTTTTAATTCTATTTTGTGATAACTACTAGCAAACGCACTCTCACAGCATGTTAACATAAGGCGGACCATAAGGCACATGTTACAGTGCACCGTCCGCCAAGGCACCCTAGAATGTCCCCTATAGGGCAGCATGTATGTTGCGACACAGGATAATGTATAGTGCACCCTATATGGATGCCAACCATAAAGTGCCCTATAGGGCGCCCAATAAAGCACCCTCAGAGGCACCTTATGGGTACAGTACGCTGAGGGTGTTATTGCAGGCATCAACATATGTACAGTAAATGTAAAAAATGCTTTGGAAAACCCTATCACAGAACCCCACTGTGGGTATGAACCCATGACCTCTTGCTGCACAGGCAGTGGCATAACCATTGGGCTACACCTCTATAGCTGTAAGCAAGCTCCTGCCTGGCTGCAGATAGCCTGCACGTCACATCACAGACAGTCTGTTTGTGTAAACAGGATAGGGTTAGGCTACCCGTACCCATGATGCACTGCACATGCAAATCAGCTGTCCACAGATGCACACAAGATGGGAACTGCACCCCTAAAGCTACCCGGCCTGGTAGGGGGAGGTGTCCTTGTGCACCCACACAGCACCTCGGCCTGGTAGGGTGTCCTGAGTGGGTGGACAAACGGCAAAGAGTAGCTAAACACCATCACATTGTGCGGTTACTATGCCCACCCTGAGTGTGTGATGATGCGCCCAGGACCAGGTGCACAACACCTTGCATGGCTGAATGCGGCCATGCCAGAGCTCCAAAGCAGCAATAACCTGTGAAATAGGTAGGTGCTGCATAAACATCTTGGAGATCGCTGTCTGCCACAGTTAGTGGAACACACACACATACATACCTCCCCCCCCCCCTCCCCCTCCCAGGGCAGTCCAAGCAGCTCCACACACATCCATAACACAATATCAGACAGACATTAGGCCTGGATATTCATAGATGCACCCCACCACTATCTGATATCTCCTGCAGCAAGCCATCAGCCACTGCACCCTGCAAGGCACTCCATCAAAACACATACCATCTGTGCTCAGTCTGCTGGTTGGTCCTGATGGAAATGCATGCACCCACAACTGGGGTGGCAGCACACACAAGCAGATAAGTCAGTGAAAAGGCCCCAACAGGAAACCCATATATATCACACAAGAGAAGCACAATACAGCACTATGGGTGTGCCTAGCCATGCTGCCATCACTGCACACTCAGGGTGAGAGTGATCCCCCAGCAGCAGATACAGAGGTCCCCCTGTCTCTGTAGGTGGTGGCCGGGCACTACCATGTCCCTGCCAGTGCCCTATGCCCTGTGCAGCTGCATCCTGGTCAGCCCACCCTGTCTGAGATATACCCATGGTCCCTTGCTACTCATTATGCACATTAGCAGGCCAATACTGGCAACAGTGCTGGCAGTGTGGGCTGTGGAAGGGGCTTGCAGCCAGCACCCACTGTATAGACAGACACACACTTCCACACCTATGCCAGCTTGGTAATTAGCCTTGGCCACCAAACCTGTCCTAGGCACGGCAAGGCATGGATATGGTACGCAGTACTGCTGGGGGTCACTCCCCAGGGTGGTAAACACCGTCAGAGGCCAGTCCTGGAGCACGCCCCGCAAACAACTAACAGATTGTTCTGATGGGGTCAACTAGCAGTATGTGCGTAACGTATGGATATCTATCTGCCAGTACTCCTAGCAAACGTCTCAGAGCTGTGTACCGTATACCTCAGGTGTAGGGTGACATTGCTAAGGTATGCAGGTGCTAGTATTGGGAGATGCACGCAGGGTCCACTGTTCTGCCTCTCCAGGAGACATTGGCCAATGGGGCCTGTGGGTGTGGGTGTGGGTGTGTCTGCCCCTGTTGGCTGCTGCTTTAAGGCAAAGATTCCCAACCCCAGTCCAGGTCTGCATCACACTGTTCGTGTTTTCCTGCTGTCCCTCATGAATATGCATGAGCTACATCTACATGCCATGGGGGTGGTGCATAGATATACAGCACAGGCATTTGTATGAGTGGCAGCATGGAACCTGACTGGTGTGTGGCACACCAGGAATGCATTTGGGAGAGTCTGCTCTAGGTACTGCCCCTGTTCATGGTGTCTGTGCTCAGTGGGGTAAAAGATAGACGTATTACCATTGCATATGTCCTCGACATGAAAGGTGTGTCCTTACTATCACTGTGTAGGTGTGGGAAAAATATGTGGCTAGGATTGGTGGAAGCCCCAGCTGGGCTTTGAACCTGTGACCTTCTGTTCTTACATGCACTGTCTGTGTGCACTGCACCACCGTGTAGCCACAGATTGGCTGGTTTCCCTGGAACGTCCATGACTGTGGATCTGGCAGGGCCTGTCTGTTGCAGTGGACTGTGCCAGCCTGCAAATGGCTAGGCCTCTGTCTTCTGTGGCTAGCAGCCACTGCCCCCTGCACCACATGTACTCGTCCGCCAACATGCTGGCATGAGCTTCTCTCAGAAACAGCAGATGACCAGATTGCAATGTGGCAGTACGGGACTGCATTTGGGGGATTTGGCTGTAGGTAATGCCCATTGTTGTTGTGTTTTTGCAGTGTTGTGTAAAATATGGGTGTTTTCCCCATGCTTATGTTCCCTGCAATACAGGGGTGTCTGCGCTATCTTTGTTTAGTGGTGGGTAAAATATAGGGGCTGGGCTGTGCCCCAGCTGGGATTTGAACCTCTGACCCTCTGGTCCTAGAGGTACTGGCTCTGTCTGCTGCACCACACTATGGCCACAGAGACAATGCAGCCCCTGGAGGTAGTATACCTGGCAGGATGGAGTCACAAACCCTGCTCTACGCATTTTTACTGTGGGCACATGCACTCTGTCTGGTGACAAACGTGCACATAAACCCCGGAAATGACCACAGACACTGGGGGACAATATATCACCACGCTGGGCAAAAGTGATATTAATGGGCAACCATAGCAAACACTCCCAGGAAAGCTCCAAAAAGGACATTTGTTTTGGATGAGTCTCCGCTCCGTAGACCCTTCCAATATTCATTTCTTCTTTCTGGAGCTTTCCTGGGTGTGTTTTCTATATTTGCCCATTACTATAACTGTTCCCCAGCTGAATTACTATTTGTGATATTTTTGTTGTGGTCACTTTCTATTTTTATTTTCACTTTTGTGCTGTGCACATGTATCACACTGCTCACGTTTTGCAGGATTCCCCAGTTTTGCTGTACATTGCTGACGGAAAATGGTTTCTCTTCCCTTTAAATGCCCTCTACCGCGAGTGTTTCACTCGCAGTAGTTTTGCTTTGGGATTCGGCCCCGATAATGTGCGGGGAGCCTCTCCCCTCCCCTTCCCCGCCCATTAAACCCGTCTCTCCGCCCCTCAGGAACCTTCTTTCGCCCTCCGTTAGCCGTTCCACGCCTCTATCGGACATTTGCGGGCCCGTACTTGTGCGGGGCCCGTTATTGTGCCGCGCACCTGTGCGGGGGTGACACGCACGATTGCGGAGCGTTTAAGCGCTCTTAAGTACCGCTTTTAGTGCGCTATTTTGCGGCGCGCAAATTAGCGGTTTTTAGTAAACATGCCCCTATGTATGCACAATTAAGATTTTTATGTATGTTCTTCTTTAGATCTTATGTTGCTTTTGATCTTCCTTTGGAGAGTGGTTTGATTCTCTGCTGGTATCATAATCTTTGTTTATTGTTTTATGCATTTGTTATTGTATATATCTTTTTATTTATGTATTTTACTATGTTTTTTAAGTTTGCTTGGTTTTTACATTGTTAATATATATTTTTGTTCTAGACCCCTGATACAGGCTGACAAGTCGAGTCATGAACCTTGAAGGTTTTTGAAATAAAGGCTTTTACTCCAGAGGTGTGGCTATGTCTTCCCTCCACTGGTTTGTGGACATAATTTCAAGAAAACCCAGGAGCTTCTGGGTCGCCAGGAGTCAGGACTGACTCGAAGGCACACATTGCATTGCATGTGTCTTTATAAAATACTTGTACAAATCCAGTTTAAATCATGAGTGAGAGGATCCTGCATACAGTTACACCAGCTCGAAGGCAGATGTGAATGTCTGCACATAAAATACACATCATTGTGCATATTTTATAAAGTGTGTGCATAAATCATGACTCCGCCCATGTTCTGAAAGACTCCACCCCATAAAATGCCTACACTATAGTCACATGCACATACATAGTTCTTCTTAGTGTTCATACTTGCATGCATGGGTTAATGTTATAATGTTTTGCACATATACTGATATAGCACCAGAGAAGTGAGGTGAATGATAGACAACCATAAGTAAATGAAAAATGGTAAAATTGTATTTATTATTCCGTCGTGCAGCCAATTACATGTGCTTCAGAATGTGCCTTCTTCACAGATATATCTTAAAACAATATAAATATGCATAACAAATAAAAAGATCAGATAGAACATAGACATGTCATACATTCATATATCAGACTATAAATAATATAAATCATATTACATATATCTTGGGACATTAAAAAAATAATAAATATTGATAAAATAATGACATAAATATGTATCCATTCTTAATGCTTCAAATTATAACCATAAAAAATATATTAAGAAAGTTAAATAAATTAAAATATATAAACAATGGGGCATGTTTACTAACAGGCCGGTAAAGTGCGGGTCGCGGTAGAGTGAGTGTGCCGTATAAGGAGTGGGCGTTCCGTCCTGAAGAAGAAAAGCCGTGATTGACAGATGCGCTAAGGTGCGCGGCGCCCGTGTGCGCTCCGCACCTTACCGCAAATGAGAGCCGAACGGGAGGCATATGTGTCGCGCTGATCAAACAGAAGGACAGAGCCACAGCACAATGGTTTGAAGCACTGACCAATGGTGCAGGGAGCAGGGGTTCGAAACCACACAATGCGCAATGGCTTGCTGAGGTGTTAGTTTATGAGGCAGAGGAATACTGGGCCAAATAAAGCAGCCCGCTGAGTTTTGTTTTGGCACACATCAAAACTGGACGGGATAAGGAGGCGCGCTGATGTTTTTTATGCGACATTTGAATGCTGGGCGGCATAAAGCGTCGCGCTGATGTTATCTGGCGGCATATTACTACTGGGCGGCAGAAGGCGGTGCGCCGGTTACGGCGGCAATCGCATAATGGAAGGTATAAGTGGGGCGCTGATGTGCAAACAGAAACACAGAGCCACAGCACAATGGTTATAGCTCCCACCAATGCTGCAGGGATCAGGGGTTCAATCCCCACAGTGACTAATGCAGACTGCTGTTTGCTGTGTAATGTTAGGAGGCTGATATATAATGGGTGGCATAAGGCGGTGGTATGCTGGGCAGAGAGCGTTGCGCTACTGTTTTCTGAGTCATGTCAATACTGAAAGGCATAAGTGACGTGCTGATGTGCAACTCAGAGAGCAAAGCTGCAGCACAATGGTTACCACACCAACCAATGCTGCAGGGATCAGGGGTACAATACCCAACAGTGCAAAATGAAGATAGCTGGCTGAGGCAGTAGCTGTTAGGGGTAATATTGTTTTAGGAGTACCGTATTGTATATATGTAGAATCATAACTGATAGCAAATACACTCGCAAAGCAGTGTAACAGAACGTCGCCCATAGGTTAATGCAGAGGGCACATGTGAAAATGCAATGTCCGCCATGGCACCCTACAATGTTGGTGAAAGTGTAGCCAAGTGTGCTATATGAGGCAGGGTAAGGTGAGAGCACTGTCCCAGATGGCAGCAGTGTGCATTGTAACGTATGGGAAATGTAAGTCGGTGTGTTGACCAAGGTCTGCCATACCTGATTTGGCAGGGAGGGGCTGCAGACAGGGGCAGGCGACTGATATGAACAGGGGATTAGAGTGTATCTTATCTTGTAAACTGCCCTATTCCCGTTGGAGTACTACAGCTCCATTAAACTCATGCTCTGGGGAAGAAGCCAATACTCCTCTGTTGTGAATGCTGACAACTTGTGCAGATAGTGAATGATGGAGGGGTGATCATGGTTTGAATGTTCCAGTGAATAAGGTTGGCAGAGGTATGTCAACTGTCTGTGTGCAACTGTACAGCAATCTGTGATGCTGTCTCAAAAGAACTACCCCCTTGTGCCAGATATTAATGCACCTTTTATGGTGTTTCAGAAGGCACACACGTTGCTAGGAAATGAAAACCTCATTCTCCACAAAGGCCATGTGGAAAGGCTGTCAACTCCCAAGACACTATTGTATGTAACCCATAAGCTGTGTCAATCAAAGGCATGGCAAAAGATGCCCCAAGGATGTAGAGATGAACCCAGAAACGTAACCCACTAGCACTAACATCCCTCAGTTGGAATGGCAAAGGAGGTATGTGGCAAACCCACACGTAACACAAGCACTGCACAGAGCTAAAACACAAAAACAATACAAAATTAAAAGAGGGATGAAGATCAGTTGCTGAACTGCAGAAATCATCCCCAACCCATGTGGCACCCATTAAAATGGACAACCCAGTTGAGGGTACAATATGCTCACAGCACACATCAGTACATATATGACCCTCAAACAAATGTTAAACACCTTTTATGGAAAAGCATACAAATATAAGACACCACAGAGGAAGCACACTAATGACCACTACCACAAATCACAATGGCTAAACCGGCATGCCACACCAACAATGTGAGCTCCTTAGCAAAGACTGCAGAAAGAAAGAGTGCAGTCCATTAAACAAACCGCCTGCTGACTGTCAGGACAAGCAAACACCAAAAAGTAAGCATGATGAAATGCACATGCAGAGCTGCTAATTACTCATACAATTGCAGTCTGTATTTGTGATGTGGTGCACATGTGCACACACAATGAAATGTTCTGCAGTGGATACAGCATGCAAAAGAGGGGAAAAATATACCACAAGGGCAACAGAGGACGGTATGTGGAATATGTTAATAATTTGGATCAGGACATGAGAAAGTTCCACATGTAATCAGGTGTAACACACAACACCTGAATCACAGAAAACCAAAACCCCCTGCTGTGTTGCCATGTAAACACCCTAAAGTGGGACACCTCTGAAACGAAATAATATGTGATGGCTAAGCAGCACACAGGATGCACCTTGACGTACAGTGAGGAGAGAGAAGGGTGTATGTAGAGGTGAGGAACCTGCTGTTACCTCATGGTACAGTCAGCAGATTAGAAAACAAAGGATATAGCACATGTGCTAATCAAAACAAAAAAATACAGAGTAGAAACACATGACTGTAGCCACTCCCAGAAACAGTACACTGAGTACACAGTAACACACTGAGCACACTGAGCCAAGCATACTAAGCACACTGTGTGGCAACCGTGAATACCCAGTGAGGTTACATGTGTCTGCCAGATACACAGCTGTCACTGTACAAGGATGCGAGCACAGGTGGCACATGTACATGTGTGGCAAATGGCCCCAGACAAGTGTTAATGTGATCAAAGAGAGAAGGACTAACCTACTGTTAACAAAATGGCCTTGGACCCAAGCAAACACTGATCAATTCCCACTAGCACCCCATGTGGCCTAGGTCAAGTCATGTAACCCCTCATTACCGTGGAACAAAGACCAGTTAATCCTCATCCAATGATATTGACAAAATAAACAATGCAGTCCCTGGGTCACAAAGACGCAGGACTGAGAAACAGGCAATGCAATGTGTGCCTTTGTATCACCCTGCTCAATCACCAAAAGAGCCACATGTATGTGGAATAAATATCTTTATTTGGTATACACATCACAAATAGTGTAGTCAGTGCCATCATAATATGAAGGTGAGTGCATCTCTGATGGAATATTGAAACCCCTCTAATAGGGCATAAATCTAACTCACACAGAAAAGTTAATTCATCCACCACAAATGAAGAGCATGAGATATAATGTGCAGCCACTGCATACAATGCACTGGGCAGCAGACCCCCAGTCCCTACCTGATTCTGCATGCTGCAAAGGTGTAATGCACATATGAGTGCATGTAGAGAGTTGGCGCTGCATATTGAGGACACAACACACATCATGTGTCCCTCAAACCATATCCATCTTGCAACACAGGAGACAACCAAACCAAAAAAGCCTATGTTGAGAAAATGTTTTATTGTGAAAATCACGCTGGGAAAGTAATGTGTGTGGTCTCACATAATGTCTGAGCTAGGAATCAAAGCTGCAACAATGTAGACACAAACTCTCCTCAAAATCACAATGAGTATATGCAACAGGTAGGACAGGCACATGAACACAAACAAAATACAAACTCAACTACCTTCCCATACCTATACATATACCACCATGAAGGAGGTGGCCCTGCAACCTTTTCAGAGTAGACAGTGTTTGGCCACATATAACATAATACATGGAATGCACAATTGACGAAGTGCAACGGTGACCCACATTGCCACAATGCAAACATCATGTCGCAATGTGAGTGTCCCTACCACAGGGCATAGCCTGGACTGTGCACATGGGAAATGCAAGGTGTTGACATACATGCAGACTGTCACGTCTGCACATCCAACAAACACAATAAGCAGCATCTGAACAAGGAAATGAGGGCCAAACATCCTATACGGAGCCACAAAGAAGTCTGAGGTCCACATGTTTTGTCTCACAAACATAGTCCGTCATATGCAAAAGCACCATCCACAGTGCAACATGAGACAGTGATGCCACACATGCACGTAAACACCCTTGTCACATTGACCACATTAATTAAAGATGGTCGTGTGTCCAAAATCATTGTTGAGGTAACACTTGTAGCATGTGCATGTGGAAAGCAGGTGGACATACACAATAGGAGTGCTCCATCGTTGGCTGTATGGCGCAAACATGGGTGTATGCTTGATTAGGAAGAAAAAGATGAGGGTATCCTGGGTGGCATGTCACACCCAGGGCCAAAACTTAACAATACTAAAACTGTGTTCGAATGGATCAGCTGCACTATCCATGTCATTTGCTGCTGCACACGGGGGAACACTGCCAAAAGTAACAATACTATGTGCAATCCAACAGGTGAGGTTAATAGTGTTCCACCAAATATGGCTAGGAATAGTCAAGCGTGACATGTCAACATTCCACTGTCTTTGAAAGTTCATGTGTGTTCTCAACAATGAGCAGGACTCCCTGCAGAAACATCACACAAACAGTGCAGAGAACACCTCTGTAATGGAGAATTAAGTAGCTTAATAGTAATACTGTCCATCGCAGTCATATGTCTCACTCGCAGAGGTAAAACATCCAATGGGCCACTTTCTGGTGTAAAATGTCTATGGTGTTGTTTCTTCAAAAGGTGGGTGATGGTGACACCAGATGCACTGTAATAGATGTGTCCGGTATGTACTCAGCCCTGTGTCATGAGAGGATACGTATGTTCTTGTTAGCCACCTATGAAAAACACCACACAATGCACACCGTTACACCTTTGCAAATGCACAAGAAAGGTATGTGAAACCACACAGTACATTACTCAACAAAACATTGGTGATGACATCATTAATCCGAAACACACACATGGGTAAAACATGGGTATGGTCATGTCCATGCTCGTGTCACACAGGTGTGTCACAGCTACACACGACATGCATCTGTTTATGTGCACATAGAGGAAACATTATATGCATATAAGACAATTATGATTCATCAACAGGTAAACATAGATACAAATCTGCAATTAACAAATGTGCAACGTACCTTGTGTGTGCATCAGGTGTATGTCAGCAATCCCATGAACCACTACACAGCAATAAGAGGTGACAGTGAAGGCAGAGAATCTCAGCAGTCAGTGTACAACAACAAGGTCAAGCCGCTGCTGATGCATGTCCACATTATGGTCATATCTGAAAATTAATAAAGGTGAACATCAGTGGTGACTCAGAACACAAGACACATTTTGTCGCACACCACACAACACATGTTGATAATACGCATAAGGTAAACAGCACTACGGAACACATACCACAATCACAACTGCCCCCCAGGTGCACAGTCCCCTCACAGTACATGATAATGTACTATGCCTGAAGAGTGTCTCATCACACAGGCAACCTGTAATCACCCACACACAAAGTATGCATATTTCTGCATTCCAGCTGCAACACATGGCCTGTATGTGTCCAAGTGGACCTTTAGACATATAAAGGCCCCGTGAACCGGCAATAATACCCTGTTGTTGGCTTATGGTACAATGTTGGGGTAGGGAGCAAGTGCAGGCAAACCAAATACAAACCTTAAATACACACACATGCAGATATGCTGTAACTGTCACATATACAGTGTGGCACAGGACATGCTGAACACAAACACATGGGGATATGTGTGACAACAGCAAGGGATGGGTGATGGAGCCTGAAGTGAAACACAAAACAACACACCATCTGCCCAATATGATGGAGCAATGAAGATATGTTTTCCACATGACCCCAGGCACACACAATCTCCCTGTACATCCACCTACCCCAACGCAAAGCATATTGGGTGATGTTCAGTCACATGCCAATCCAACACATCAACAGCATCTGAATAAACTATGTCCTGTGCATTGGGAAACACAACAGTAACAAACATGTCATGTTCTACAAGAGTATCACACACTGCACCTTCCTGTCCACAACTCTCATACCCCACACCATCACCTAATGTCTGACTGCTCCCTATCACAATGTATAGATCTCTCACATGTGAGAGGCAGCACAGAGTTGTAGGAGGCTATCCTCAGGTGTCCATAATCAATCCTGTCCCCATCGTACCTCTGTGTTGTTGTACAGAAAGATCAACAGACATGTCAGAAACCACCATGTTTGCCACCTCATCACAAAGTACAGACGAGTCACACAGATCCACTATATTGGCAACAATGCCCCCTATCTTTGTGTAGGGGTGTGTCAATGTTGAATGCAAAGTCGCTTACAATTCTGGAAACACATATGGAATATGCACGAGTGTCTCATGTATGCAGGGAACAAATACATATCCTAGTGTGTAGATGTCATACCTTGAATCATAGTGACAGCTATTTGCTGATGATCTCCACAGATAGCTGTAAATGTGTGCGTCATGTCATTAAAACACCAATGGCATGTATATTTTTTTACGCAAACCATGATGGCTGCATGCCATCACACTGTGTGTCATTGAGAATGTCAACGCATGGATAGCCAATATGTGTACCTCAGAGAAACAACTCTCACATATGTCTGGGTTTCCTTGCCAACATAATCCTCCCCTTCCCTGTCCGACTATCTATGCAATCTATGTAATGTGGACTGTACTATCCTACACTGCTCACATACCCAGCCTGTAGCTGAGGCATGATGGCATATGTTGAGAATTTATCAGCAAGATATGCCATGTACTCCCTGAGAATTCTGCACAACCATAAGCCACCAACACATTCTGTGCTCATCCTGCCCACTGTAACGCACCCCTCGCTGATATGGGGTAGGTTTATCCTCTGTATCTGTGTACATATGTAGCACTGTACCTAAGGTCAATTCACCTACATGTAAATGTGGCAATACTACCTCTCTGGCTGGACAATGCTCAGAATCCCCATCCTATAACATGTCCATGTCATGGCTTTCTGGTGCAGTATACATTCCGACACACTGTAGGGTGACATTAACACCCTACACATAGATACCCTAATATCCGCAGAAACTACTACTAAGCATCTGTCCTGTGATATGTATGTCCTGATACGGCCATAATAACAAAGCAACACATAGCCAGCTGACAGGAGTGTAAGAACCAAATGTACACCCCAAAGGTGAAACATATAAATTCAACCCACTGGACTAATGTCCCCAAACGTGGACTGGTCTCACACTGTGAACATCTCACCATATGGCTAACACTGTTATCCACCCATATCATCACAAAACATCATTTGTGCTCAACAACAACAACAGGTGCTAACACAGGCAGCCACTAACTGTAATTTTAACCTTAAAAATCACACACAGCCGTATGAGCAACCACCCACATCATCTGGCACCAAATGCTGTTGTGTACTGGCCACATTGTTTGTGCCTCACACATGCCTATATGTGAGTTGTGAATTAGCACTAAAATACTAATGTGGTGTCGCATACAAATCATATCCTGACATAAACTGTAACTGCTGTAAACATAACACACATAGGATTAAAAAGCTGTGTGGGTAGGTAATACGCACATGAGAAGATCTCTCCAATCAACCTCCGTCTGACTGCTGTGCCATCCTGTGTGTCACCACTGGCACGTACAGGGGGGCACATTGGATCTTGCTCCAGATCCTCATTAATCTCTGCAGGGATATTGTGCCTGAGAGCAATGTTGTGCAGGATGCAACAGGCTATGATTATCTCTGCAACAGTCCTTGGCTTATACTGTAAGGCCCCGCCTGACCTATCCAGACACCTGAAGCGACTTTTCAACACGCCAAAGGTACGCTCGATGACTGAGCGGCTGGAGGCATGGGCCTCATTGTACCTCCGCTCTGCACGTGTCCGTGGCTGACGTACAGGGGTCAGCAGCCAGGGGCGACACCCATATCCTGCATCACCTTGGAAATAAAAAGAAATGTGCGTGTCAATATTCAACATAACTGACATATGTTAAGATGTAGTAACCCTACACAAAACAAATCCTGACATCAACATATAACCGAACAATTAATGAGCTGTAAAAAAAACATATGCTGTTAGAAAAGGAACACATAGCCTAGAAAGTAAGTACACTCATGGGAAATACCCCAACAGTTCCATCTATACTGTAACATATTGTGTGTGTGTGTGCGCGACATGGGTATTGTAATGCATTGACTGTCCACATTGGCACCCCTGCCAATGAGAGACGATAGTAACGATTCACGTGTCACATGTTCATATTGTATGTCTGAACAGTAACCTAGGTAAAATATGCTGCCATGAGAGGGTGGGAAAAAAACAGAACATGTATGCCATGGAGGCTGGTGATAATGTGAACCATATCACCTAGATGCATCCTGTCCTGTACGGGCAACATATCTAGATCTCATACTCTGTGTCCTTATGCTGTATATTGCTAAACATAAATTGTTTAAATACCAATCCTGTGCACTGTGTCTATCCTGGGAACATCCCACTGAATGTGGTGTCTGCAAACCTGCACACTGTACTACTCATGTCTTAACCTCATAGAGATACACATCGGTACATTACCGTCATGTGTAGCTGAAAACAATACAACTCTGTATGCACACACATAGCCCACAGCTTCAGGCATCCCCTTTCCAATATGTTAAACTACATGAGGATCACTGGCCAATATGTGGCTAAATCATGATCATCTACAGTAGGCCAAGGTACTAGCACCAAATATACTTCGTTACACCCCTGCTGTGACATAGGCCAAATGCGTGACCATACATATCCACACGAGTGCTGCTAGCTGGAAAGGGCAAAAGCATACATCAGATATTCCCAAAAAACCCCTCATATTATATACTGGCTCCTGGGTAGCAACAACAGTCCAGAGTGAGTGTGTGAACCCCACACACACATGAGAAGGGTTACCTGTATGGATGAGCAATTATCACAAGGTTAAATGACATACAAGCATTATTTGGCAATGACCCATCATGATACGTGCATATGAGGGCCAAACCCCCCCCCCCCTCAGAATGTGTGCAGTTGATATTACCACACACTATGAGGGATTGTGCAACAGCCTAGCCACATGCACAGGGGTGTTGTCACCTGCACACCATGTGAATGTCTGGATCATATAATGCTAGGAGTCTGATGGTCTATGTTTGTTTGTAGCTGCTGTATGTGTACGTCTATACCCCTGTAATAATCTAAAGATACAACAGTCCCCAAACAAACATTGCTCATATGTTGATCTAAGTTTATGGTTTTAAACGAGTTTGCTAGCTATGTGAGTAGACATAAAGAAAGTTACAAACACATACATACATTACGACACATGACATACTCACCCAGCAAAATACAGTCCCCATAACGTCCGCGCCTCAAATTGTGTGAAGATTGCCGAGTGATGCAGGATATAGGAGTCATGGGTGGACCCTGGAAACCTAGGGACCACATTCAGAATATGCAGATTAGCATCACATACAACCTGAACATTCAGGGAATGGTAGTGTTTTGCGGTTGCGAAACGCCACCTCCCTGTCACTATAGGCGGGACCAGGGCAACATGTGTGCAATCCAATAGCTCCCATCACGTGTGGTATCCCTGCTAATGTCTCAAAGGCCTGGTTCAGGGTCCCCCATTGTTGCCTAGTGTGGGGAATGGCTATGTAATTCCCCACCCGGCTGACCATGGCACGCAGTACGTGGTGGAGACATCGTGAGAAGGATGGGCGGCTCATGCCACCCACTGCAGCCACAGATGACTGGAAACAGCCAGAGGCAAAAAAATGTAAAGCAGCAAGGAGCTTGACTAAACCTGTTATTTGCATGGGACCGATCAGTCAGGGGCTCGAGGTCAGGTCTTAAATCCTCATAAAGCTCCCTAATAGCCCTTGTGCTCAGTCGGTACAGGGAGATGACCTGGTCCTCACGCATGCCCTGGAGCTGTGCCCTGGGCCTGTAGAGGCGTGGCTGCCGAGCCTGCACCTCGGGACGCCGTCTGTGCCGTGAACGCACAGCACATGGCTGGACCAACCTCCACAGCTGCAGGTCTGAGTTGCTGCGGGACTACACCCATGCCCCTGTGCTGCAGCCCCGTGGACAGCTTCTCGCCTGTCAGGAAACCGCAGCATCTGACCACAACTAAGGACTCATGCATAAGCATATATTGCTGCCCATAAACTCCTCCCGTCCCACTACCGAAAACACACTCTAAACAACCACACAACTCTAACAAACACACAAAACACACTATACAGTATCCAAAAGTAAAAACAACAACTGACAATTACACACACAACACAATATAATAAGAAATACAAACACCAATACAAACCGCTAGTACAACTGCATAGACGTTCGTTCTTCTCCACACCAACCACACTCCTCCTGCTCTTCCTCTACAACCCTCAACGTGGGTAATGTTGTGATGGTAATATATGTTATTCTGGGGTGTGTGGTTTGCGCACACTGCGCATGCGCAGTTGATCGCATGCGATGCCCGTTGGTGGCGCGCGTGCGCCACTCTACGCATGGGCGTCGGTCAGTGCCGTGCCCACACGTATGTGCCCGGCGTGAACATGCGCACACAACACAGACACCCATGCGGTAGTCGTTGTAGTGCGCATGCGTACTGCGACACATGCGCAGTACAGTGTCTCAGGGCGCATGTGCGTTTGTCCGCGTACGGCCACCCATGCGTTGGCGAGCACGCGCCCAACGCACGAGCGTCACGCCCGCTCCAATTGCGCATGTGCAATGGAAGACACATGGCAATACAACTATAAATAGGCCTGCACACGTGCATCACGTTGAGGGTTGAGAAAGGAGTCACAGTTAGAGAGAGAGGGTGTCATAGATAAAGTCTGAAACAGAGACAGTGGTGGGACTACTGCACAGGAAAGAAGCACAGTGAGGGATAACAAAATCTATAGGTAGAGAGGCTGTGGTGGGAGTAGTTCCAGAGGAAGGAGGGAGAGAGTCAGTCCAGGGAGTACGGCAGCGGAGAGAGGCAGTGTAAGATAGTCAGGAGCAGAGTAGATTCCTCACCTTGTGCTAAGATAATATTTCTGTTCCCTTTGTTAATGTGTCCTTTACTGTGTCCTGTACTGTAACATTCTGTAAGTCTGTATTGCATGCTGTGTAATTGTTCTGTTTGTTTAAGTGAGTGCTGTTCTGTTGAAAGGAGCATTTAAAACATACAGAGATGGAGAGAGAGAGGGAGAGAGACGGTGAGGGTGAGGGTGAGGGTGTGGAGGATGTGTCCCAACCTGTGGTGGGTGATACACCGACGCTACAGACTGCACATCCTAGGGAGGGACATGCAGGACCATCTTTTGGGCCACAGCCTGCACAATATGTCCAAACTGGGAAGAGAAAAAGGGTACCTGTGCCTGGTCCACAGCGAAAAAGAGCTCTACGCTTCAGTGATAGAGAGAACTATATCCTACTCTCGCATGTAATTGAAAACTATGACCTCTTATTTGGCAGGCTCAGCAGTCGCACAACAGTGGCCACCCGAATGGCAGTATGGGAGGAGGTGCGTGCTGCAATTGCAGAGGCAGGGGGCCCCACAAGGGATGTTGAAAGCCTCAAAAAGAGGTACTCGGATATAAAAAGAGGGATGCGCCAGCACATGGTGGCTGAAAGACAACATGCGCATGGCACAGGTGGTGGGGGCCCTTTTATCCCATCACTCACACCATTGGAACAAGAGCTGGCAACACGTTTGGGCCACATCTATCTCCGTGGACTGCCGGAGGCCCTTGACACGGCACATCCTGACGCAGGTATGTATAGTAATTGCCAGGTTCACAATGTCCCTTCAGTACACATCATTCAGCTGCACAGACACTCCCATACCTGTGACCCAATCCACACCATGTTTAAAATGTGGTGTCACATGTGTGTGTTATGGCCATGCACAAACTGTGTTGTTGCCATGCCCTGTCACAATATTACATATGTGTCCCTCGAAAACAGCAACCTCCCCATCTGTTTCCAAAACTACACACAACAATTCCTATCCAACCTGCACATCTGTGATTGCAAAGCACCATATGATTTCGTGGCACACTAATCAGGTAACGTGTGTGTGACATACTATTTGCACAGTGCTACATGTGCTTCTCAGTGGGCCACAGGTGCTGGCTACATGGGATCCACGGCACAATGGGTCACAGCCAAACATATCCAACAATGAGCATATAGTATGTCTAGAGACAATATTTCAAATGCATAATTAAACATAAACAGGCAATGTATGGTCCAAACAAGTGTAAGGGTGATGTATTCTCACACATGTGTGGACATATGTTGTACAGATAGGGGAAGGGATGTGATGGGGGACACATGTGGCATGGCACTCCAAATATACACATGGAAAATATGCAACATGTGCATGGCCACACGACACACATGTGCCCCAGAAACAGCTGAATGACGTAGACAAACATGTATGGGAGGGTGTCATGGGTCGGGTACGCAGCACACACGCACATACCCACCCCATCATCTCTGTGGTGTCTGTGCCACACATATATAGATATGATTATGTTGAAACATATGTGTTTTCCTTGTTATTGTTCAATATGCAGGTGACTACAGTAAAATGGGAGAGGAAGAGGAGGAGGAGGAGGAGGAGGAGGAGGAGGAGGTGGAGGAAGAGGGTGACCTTGACATCACAGTGCCAATGAGTGTGTTGGAGGATGAACCTGCTGTCTCAGGGGGCAGCACAAGTGCTGTTTGATGAGCCCATAGAGCCACCTGTACCCAGTATATCACCACTAGGGGCAGCATCAAGGGAGAACATCCAAGGACCCAGGCCGCAAGTTATACACCGAGAGCCCTGACCCTCAGGTGATGATGGCGGAGTTAAGGTCCCATGGCGTATCTGCACTGTCGCGATGCTGAAGGTGGGTGACATACGACAGTCATAATTCCAAAATAAACACCAATAGTCACTAGTTGGTGTTTGTGTGGTGAATGTTGCAACATAACCACCACATATATCACATGTATGGCTCATGTTTGGTGGGATATTGTTTCGTGAAAGAATGGTGTGGGGTATAATATATGGTGTTACTATGACGCAAAACAGAATCACCGAAGGTCAGTTGACACCCACAGATGCAGGCCTAAAAGGAATGTTTGTATAAGGGCCACCATGTTGTTGTCATGAGAAAAGATCAACACTTGCCCTTGCAACAGTCTACCTCATTGCAGACACCCAGATGTCTGGTAAACCACAGCATGACATCTAATGATAGTTAAAGAAACAAACATACACATATATATAGCAATGCAAAACCCTCCTCTGTGATGTAACAGCACAAAGAACGCATTCCCCCACAGTATGCATCTGCAGGTGTCAAATACATAGCAATATGGAGAAGAGGTGCGAAAATATGTCAGGTTCAAACCATAGATACGGATCTACAGAGGGGTCCCTCAAACGTACAGTATGAACCTGATTGGCTTGTTTGGAGAGAAACATGCCTCAATTTCCTCTGTACAGAACGACTAACATAGGACTGTTGACTCCAGACAGAAAAGGAAAACACCATGTCCCCTTTGACTGTAAGGCCAACAAATCCCTCAACAGATTGCATAGTCGGTGAGCATGTGTGTCCCAGTTAAATTGGGGGCCTATGTTCACCATACCGTGTGATGGTCCCCAGTATCATTACGTGTCATACCTGCAATATGTGTCGTATGCAACCATACAGTAATGAGTATGACGCATTGTCTTATGTTCTCAACAAATGGTTTTTTAAACAAGGACCAAATCCGTGAACCAAAGTACTGGTGCTGCAAAATAAAAACACTAAACACATATGACTAACTACAACACAAGCTTGCCATGTTGAGGACAAATATCATAACAACCCCGTTATCCACACAACAGTCCCCAATTGGCAACATCACCTCCCCCCAACCCCTCCTTTCCGAATGCAAACATTTAGAGCATTACACAAAGACCTCACATAACATACTGGTGTATTGATAGCCAATTGTCAAAGCCCAATGAGAACTAACATAAACTGAAGACCTCATCTCCTTTACAAAATAACCAGATACATCATCATATAGCAAGCAACCAAAGAACAAACATTACCTAGTCGAAATGTGTTATTGGAGACACAAAAGGCAACTAGGGAATGTGACCAACACTGTATAGGTTACTGGCCAGTGGGTAGATAGATATATCTGACCAATCTGTACTGTCATACATACATTATACCTTACAGCCAAGGTAAAAAAACAATAAACAATAGTGACGGTTGAAGCTCAGCCTGTAAGGATCCATATTGCTATGTCAAAATGAGAAGAGGGGGAAAACCATATGTTGTCTAGTTGTTATGGACTGTTTTCCATGTCCTAATGCCTAGCATCCACGTTCACAATGCTGTGCAAGAGTTCCTGACTCACGCACCATAGTCTGATGTTATATTTATGTGTCCAGCAACAGCTCTATTGTACTGCTTTATCCACGGACATTATAACATTTGCTTTAACATAACCATTTATTCCGTGTAGTAGGTCTAGACCATCCCAACACTATTCAAATGACGTAGTCAGCATGCCAAGTTCGATCCTCAACTACACTCAAATAAGCAGCTCTGGTGCATAAGGTATCACCCACTCACACAAAACACGTAAATGCTTCACGGGATTAACCGTCGGTCCGCACCCAGCACATTCTAGTCATTCCCCAACATCAGCTCAAGTACAATTTGTACACCACAAAGCATACATATTCAGTGTAGTCCTTGCACCAGGCAATTACAAGGACCAGCACATGCGGATAATGTGTACATCCCCACATCCAGCCCTTACTACTGAAAATGTAACCAATAAGACAATACATTGTTAGGTCATAAAACAATCATTAGGGCTGGCCAAAACTGATTTGCAGTCACACAGTCTTAAACAAATATATGGAATACCATGAGGATACATCCAGTTCAAACATATCATGGAGAATAGCTAATTCCATAAACATATAACACACAGTTCCTGTCATAACATGCCCCTACAGCTCATGCTGCATCGTATGCCCACATTATAGCAAAAACCCTGGACCCATACATGACCGGTGCAGACATTCCCAAACACACCTCGGTAAAACAATGCTTCTTGCCATATGACGGGTTTATGGCTGCGGCATGCTGCACCTGACCTAAATAATGGATATGAGATGACTGTCCTTGCCAAATTCTGTTGCCACGTCAGTAGTTTGTGGGTGGGATATGCAGAAGCCACTGGTATGACTGTTGTGTTGTCCTCACCAGCATCCTCTTACTGTATAGTGTTCTCTGTGTTTCTATTAGTTGTAGTACACTGCGATATAGGTGTTATACCCCTAACCATGTTACCATATGACTCAGGCACTATCACTTTAGCAGTAGTGTGGTATGTGTATGACATGTTGCTTTATGAAGGTGTTTTCGTGGAGAGGTAGGGAGAGGTAGTTCATTGACCACCCTGTGTCCCATTCACAGCCAATCGACGTGTTCTGGAGCTGGGATTAGCTGTGCTGTGGAGCGGAAAACAAAAGGGATGTTTGTTGCTGCGCTCCGGACATTACATGAGGGGGTCTTAGCCAGGCCACTAACTAGCATGTGTGATGCCCTTGAGGGCATACGTGATGGTCTGATCCGAGCTGCACCTGCACCACCAATGTATCCGGAGGAGGATATAGCCTTGCCAGGGAGAGGGGCCCGACGTGGAAGGCGTGGCCGACCACGCCGTCAGTAACCTATGATTAATATAGAAAGGTACAGCACGAAACCAAAGGTTTCTCTCTGTTGCACTGTTCAGTTTTAGCAACTATGTACATAGTATATTCTGGTATTGCGGCTTGGTTTGGGTTATATGTGAAAGTAGGAAATATGTGATTAGTATGTGGTGTGTGTTATGTAATTGGCTTGGGGGGATCTTGGAGATGTCTTACACACATGTTTGTAACAATAGTTTTATATGAGAAGAAATTGCTGTGATAATAAACAGATGTCACAAAATTAGATACATTGTCTCCTCCAAAGAGTGTACATTGCGTCCCATGTGTATCTACTGCGAGGGGGGTGGGAGGACCATAGGATATGCAACCATGTCCACTGCATAAGCTACTTTGCCACACACATATACTGATTTCCAGGATCCACCCATATGTGATGTTGCACTAGCACAATGTGTCACCACAGCCTATCGCGCTGCAGCGGCACAGTGTGCACAGACATCCATGTACGACATGGGTGTGGAAACGTGCTACTGTGGAGCCGCAGACCAGTCAGGTTATGAGCATATCCCGAATGTATAAGATTGGCGATATATATCTCACCATTACAATCTATCATGACCACCTTACGGATTTGTGTCCCGCCAAGACTGGATTTTGAGAGCGCTGCCTTTACACCTCTGTCATGTACGATTTATTTTGGGCTGGGGCCAGATGTCACAGACATCGGATGGTTATTTGGAATGCGTAACAGTGATCTCCTGTTTCTCACCAGCCAGTAACGGGTGGTGGACAATGGCAATATGTTGGTGGTGGGGAGACTGGTGAGGAGGAATCTGACACACTCTAGGTAACATGTTTGATGTCTGGGACATCTGCGCATTGACCACTCACCATTCCAAAATGGCAGAGGTGTAATCCAGGTCTCTCAAAGAGCGAGCCCTGGAGGGCCGACAATTCCGTACACGCTGACAGGATATCTCCAATTCATATATATCTCTGCCACACT